>CM038678.1:60686712-61085074 GCA_021605205.1 Aegilops longissima | reverse complement strand
AGGCAAAGGGTCAAAGGTATGGAGAAACTTGGCGGAAAAAAGGATGGAAATGGACAATTCACGTCCTGCATGCAATGTTGGATTTCCTTTGGGGGCTTGATGAGAAAGCACGTCCGGATATTAATCATGTGGTGGCATTGGTGGAATAATCGTAATAAGATAAGAGAGGGAGCTTCGGTCCGAACAAGGAATTAAGGGCGTGCACTCGCAACACTATGGAGTACATGCAGCTATTCAAAACCAAAGCAAAAGTGGCAGAGGAAGCAGTGACAGCCACGGATGGAGTATGCTAAGGTAAATTTTGATGGAGCCTACACACGGTGAATCCTTTGCTACTTAGAGGCGATTATGCGCAATGAAGTATTCGAGCGAGGAGTATGATGTTACTCTTAGCAAATCCAAAACTACACGTCATAGTAGATAGAAAGCGATCTTCCTAAATGTGCACACAACCCGGACATCTGGAAGGCCTGGTGAGACATCTCTTGCAGTCATTGGCCTGTGTCACCACCACGACATTTCTTTGGAGCATATGCTCTATCCTGGCTGGAACCAACTGTCTTTGTGTAGGACAAAGAGGGAAGGAGGCAACTTCCTTAGGCAGCATGGCGGACGGCTCTTCTAGGTTACCTTTGGTACTTGCTGGGCCAGTGTGGTTCCCCTGTCACAACATTAAGCCCAGTAGCAGTTATCGGGCTTGCTGCAGTGTGATGCGAGTAAAGTGACTTGCGTAGCGAGATTGAGCGAGTATTGGGATACCAACGATCGAATCTCGGGCAAGTAACATACCGATTGACAAAGGAATTGTATCTGGGTTGCTTGAATCCTCGACATCGTGGTTCATCCGATGAGATCATCGAGGAGCATGTAGAACCAACATGGGTATCCAGATCCGTTGTTGGTTATTGACGGAGAGCCGTCTCGGTCATGTCTACATGTCTCCCAAACCGTGAGTCTACACATAAGGGTCGGTGGCGCTAGGGTTGTATGAATATGAGTATGCAGCAAACCGAAAGTTGTTGAGTCCGGATGAGATCCCGGATGTCACGAGGAGTTCGGAATGGTCGGAGTAAAAATTATATATAAGTGCAGTTTGACCATCGGGAGTGTTTGGGGTCACGGTGTTGCAGGACCACGGAAGGTCGAGGTCCACGATTGGGCCACCTATCCCGGAGGGCCCGTGGGCTGAAGTGGGGAGGAACCAGCCTGGTGGGCTGGTCGCTATAGCCCCTCGCCTAGGGTTGGAAACCCTAGGGGTGGAAGCGCCCATGCTTAGGCAAGCCTCCCCCTTGGCCGCCCCCCCTGGGAGATCTCATCTCAGGGCGGCACCCAGGGCCTATATAAGGGTGGGGGAGAGAGCAACCGCACACTGAAGCTTTGGCCTCCTCTCCCTGCTCACCTCTCCTCTCTGAAGCTCGTGAAGCTCTGCGGAACCTTCTGCATCCACCACCACGCCGTTGTGCTGCTGGATCTTCATCAACCTCTCCCTCCTCCTTGCTGGATCAAGGTGTGGGAGCGTCATCCGCTCGTCGTGTGTTGAGCGAGGTGCTGTCCGTTCGCACTTGGTCATCGGTGATTTGGATCACGGCAGTCGACTCCCTCAACCCGTTCACTTGAGCGCTTCCTCATGATCTACAAAGGTATGTAGATGCACTCCTATCACTCGTTGCTAGATGAACTCATAGATGGATCTTGGTGAAACCGTAGAATTTTTTTTTTCTGCAGCGTTCCTAGCAGTGGCATCATGAGGTAGGTCTATGTGTAGTTCTCTATTGCAGAGTAGAACACAATTTGTTGTGGGCGTAGATGTTGTCAATTTTCTTGCCGCTACTAGTATTTTTTGCTTCAGCGGTATTGTGGGATAAAGCCCGGACCGACCTTACGTGCGCTTCGTGAGACAGGTTCCACGGTGACATGCACTAGTTGCATAAGGTGGCTAGCGGGTGTCTGTCTCTCCTACTTTAGTTGGGCGGATTAAACGAAAAGGGTCCTTATGAAGGGTAAATAGAAGTTGACAAATCACGTTGTGGCTTTTTAGTAGGTAAAGCGTTCTTGCTAGAACCCTATTGCAGCGTAAAAGATGCAACAACAATTAGGGGCCTAACTTGTTTTGCAGCAATTGCCTTGTGATGTGATATGGCCAAAAGTTGTGATGAATGATGAATGATATATTGTGATGTATGAGATCATGTTCTTGTAATAGGAATCACGACTTGCATGTCGATGAGTATGACATCCGGCAGGAGCCATAGGAGTTGTCTTAATTATTGTATGACCTGCGTGTCATTGATTCAACGCCATGTATTTACTTTGCTTTATTGCTAAACCGTTAGCTATAGTAGTAAGTAATAGTTGGCGAGCAACTTCATGGAACACGATGATGGAGATCATGATGATGGAGATCATGGTGTCATGCGGTGACAAGATGATCATAGAGCCCGAAGATGGAGATCAAAGGAGCTATATGATATTGGCCATATCATGTCACTACTATATATAATTGCATGTGATGTTTATTATGTTTATGCATCTTGTTTACTTAGACGGCGGTAGTAAATAAGATGATCCTAATAATAATTTCAAGAAAGTGTTCTCCCTAACGTGCCGTTGCTAAAGTTAACGTGTTTGAAGCACCATGTGATGATCGGTGTGATAGATTCCTACATTCACATACAACTGGTGTAAGACAGTTTTACACATCAAAACACTTAGGTTAACTTGCGAGCCTAGCATGTACAGACATGGCCTCGAACACAAGAGACCGAAAGGTCGAACATGAGTCGTATGGAAGATCGATCAACATGGAGATGTTCACCGCGATGACTAGTCCGTCTCACGTCATGATCGGACACGGCCTAGTCGACTCGGATCATGTAACACTTAGTTGACTAGAGGATGTCAAATCTGAGTGGGAGTTTATTATATAATTTGATTAGATGAACTTAATTATCATGAACATTAGTCTAAAATCTTTGCAAAATGTCTTATAGATCAAATGGCCAACTCATGTCACCATGAACTTCAGCGCTTCCTAGAAAATCAAGCTGAAAGATGATGACATCAACTATTCGGACTGGGTCCGGAACCGAGATCATCCTCATAGCAGCCAAGAAACAATATGTCCTAGAAGCACCGCTAGGTGAATCACCCATCGAGAGAACCAAGGCGTTATGAGCGCTTGGCGTCACGTCTTGATGATTACTCCTTGTTCAGTGCGGCATGCTTTACTTAGAACCGGGGCTCCAAAAGCGTTTTGAGCAACACGGAGCATATGAGATGTTGAGGAGCTGAAAATGGTTTTCAAGCTCATGCCGGGTCGAGAGATATGAAGTCTCGAAAAGTTCTATAGTTGTAAGATGGAGGAAAATAGTTACATCGGTGAGCACATACTCAAAATGTCAGGTTGCACAACCGCCTGTCGCTTGGACATTAACCTCCGACGAGCGGTCATTGACAGAATCCTTGATCCTCCCACCGAGCTACAAGAGCTTTGTGATGAACTACAATATGCAGGGGATGGTGAAAACTATTCTGAAGTATTTTCAATGCTGAAGTCAGCAGAGGTAGAAATCAAGAAGGAACATCAAGTGTTGATGGTCAATAAAACCACTAATTTCTAGAAGGGCAAGGTAAGAAGAACTTCAAAAATGGCGGCAAGGATGTTGTCGCGCCCGGTAAGCCAGTTGCCGGGAAGAAGTCAAAGAATGGACCCAAGCCGAGCGAGTGCTTTTATTGCAAAGGAAGAGTCCTTGGAAGTGGAACTGCCCCAAATACTTAGCGACAAGAAGGCCGACAACACTAAAGGTATATTTGATATACATGTAATTGATGTGTACCTTACCAGTACTCGTAGTAACTCATGGGTATTTGATACCGGTGTGCGTTGCTCATATATGTAACTCACAGAGGAGCTGCGGAATAAGCGAGACTGGCGAAGGGACGAGGTGACGTCTTGCGTCGGGAATGGTTCCAAGGTCGATGTGATCGCCGTCCACGCTACCTCTACATTTACCTACGGGATTAGTTTTAAACCTCAATAATTGTTATTTAGTGCCAAGTTTGAGCATGAACATTGTATCAGGATGTCGTTTAATACGAGATGGCTACTCATTTAAATCCGAGAATAATGGTTGTTCTATTTATATGAGAGATTTGTTTTATGGTCATGCTCCGATGGTCAATGGTTTATTCTTAATGAATCTCGAACGTAATGTTACACATATTCATAGTGTGAATACCAAAAGATGTAAAGTTGATAACGATAGTCCCACATACTTGTGGCTTGCGCTTGGTCACATTGGTGTCAAGCGCATGAAGAAGCTCCATCTGATGGACTTTTAGAGTCTCTCGATTATGAATCATTTGACACATGCGAACCATGCCTTATGGGAAAAATGACCAAGACTCCGTTCTCGGAACAATGGGCGAGCAACCAACTTATTGGAAATCATACATACCGATGTGCGGTCCAATGGCGTTGAGGCTCATGGAGGATATCGTTATGTTCTCACTCTCACTGATGACTTGAGTAGATATGAGTATGTCTACTTGATGAAACACAAGTCTGAGACCTTTGAAAAATTCAAGGAATTTCAGAATGAGGTAGAGAATCAACGTGACGAAAAATAAAGTTCTTACGATCAGATCGTGGAGGAGAATATTTAAGTCACGAATTTGGTACACACTTAAGAAAATGTGGAATCGTTTCATAACTCACGCCGCCTGGAACACCTCAGCGTAACGGTGTGTCCGAATGTCGTGATTGCACTCTATTGGATATGGTGCGATCTATGATGTCTCTTACTGATTTACCGCTATCATTTTGGGGATACGCTCTAGAGACAACTACATTCACTTTAAATAGGGCACCGTCTAAATCCGTTGAGACGACACCATATGAATTATGGTTTGGGAAGAAACCTAAACTGTCGTTTCTAAAAGTTTGGGGATGTGATGCTTATGTGAAGAAACTTCAACCAGAAAAGCTCGAACCCAAGTCGAAAAAATGCGTCTTCATAGGATACCCTAAGGAAACCATTGGGTATACCTTCTACCTTAGATCCGAAGGCAAGATCTTTGTTGCCAAGACGGATCCTTCGGAAAAATAGTTTCTCTCGAAAGGAGTAAGTGGGAGGAAAGTAGAACTCAATGAAGTACTACCTCTTGAACCGGAAAGTAGTGCAGCTCAGGAAAATGTTCCGGTGGTGCCTACACCGACTGGAGAGGAAATTAATGATGATGATCAAGGTACTTGGATCAAGTTGCTACTGAACTTCGTGGGTCCACAAGGACCGTTCCACACCAGAATGGTATGGCAAGCCTGTCACAAATCATGTTGTTGGACAACGGTGAACCTTTGAACTATGAAGAAGCGATGGCGGGCCCAGATTCCAACAAATGGCTTGAAGCCATGCAATCCGAGATAGGATCCATGTATGAAAACAAAGTATGGACTTTGACAGACTTGCCCGATGATCGTGACGATAGAAAACAAATGGATCTTTAAGAAGAAGGCGACGCGAATGGTAATGTTACCATCTATAAAGCTCGACTTGTCGCTAAAGGTTATCGGCAAGTTCAAGGGGCTGACTATGATGAGACTTTCTCTCCCTTAGCGAAGCTGAAGTCCGTCCGAATCATGTTAGAAATTGCCGCATACTATGATTATGAGATATGGCAAATGGACGTCAAAACGGCATTCCTTAACGGCTATCTTAAGGAAGAACTGTATATGATGCAGCGGAAAGTTTTGTCGACCCTAAGAATAACAAGGTATGCAAGCTCCATGATCCATTTATGGGCTGGTGCAAGCATCTCGGAGTTGGAACATTCGCTTTGATGAGATGATCAAAGCGTTTGGGTTTATCGAGACTTATGGAGAAGCCTGCGTTTACAAGAAAGTGAGTGGGAGCTCTGTAGCATTTCTCATATTATAGTAGATGACATACTTTTGATGGGAAATGATATAGAACTTTTGGACAACATTAAGGCCTACTTGAATAAGAGTTTTTCAATGAAGGACATTGGAGAAGCTGCTTATATATTAGGCATCAAGATCTATAGAGATAGATCAAGACGCCTCATAGGTCTTTCACAAAGCACATACCTTGATAAGATATTGAAGAAGTTCAAAATGGATCAGTCCAAGAAAGGGTTCTTGCCTGTATTACAAGGCGTGAAATTGAGCTCGGCTCAATGTCCGACCAGGCGAAGATATAGAAGAGATGAGTGTCATCCCTATGCCTCATCATAGGGTCTATTTATGCCATTGTGTAAGACCTGATGTAAACCTTGCAACTGCCTCGAGCACATCATGAGAGCTCTTCCAGGTTGCGTTGGTACTTGCTGGACGAGTGTAGATCCCCGTCTGGCGATAAGCCCAACACAGGTTATCGGGCTTATGCAGGGACAATGTTAAGGAGAACCAGTGCAGCGATGGCATGACCTGAAAAGGATAGATGAGTACCAAGTTAGTGACATATGAAAAGTGATGTAGTTCAAGAAGCAAGAACTAAAATTTAGCCTTGTTTACATAATTCAAGAAGCAAGTTGTGAGAATTTTCGCTAGAATTTTTGGCAGCATAACACATGGGGAAGAATCCCAGACACCTAATGCAGCTCTACGATTCATCACTCCCTTACAACCTAGATACTCATTTCTCATCACCCAATAGCTCGGTGACAGATAAAACTACCACCATCTGCCCTTGTTATGAATTTTCGATCGGCAAGCTTGGGAAGAGCTTTGTTCCGCCATGCCACCGTCAGGTGGCTGTACCTCGTGTTCAACATCCATTGTCCACTGTCGTGCATGTTCCTCACTTAGATTCACCAAACATAATTCTCTGGTCTTGCTTCCTGCTATCTTATCTATATGAAATGAAAATAACAGCCACCACCACCTCACGGAATGAGAGCTTATGTTGAGAAGTGCAATGACTTAAGAGATTCTGAAAGGAATAAAAACAAAATGTGAGGTTCAAACTTACTTGATGGAAAATGGATAATGGCAGCGCAACTGTCCATATTGTCCACATGATCCAGGCTCAGGTTCAAGTTCAGAGCACAAGGGCTCGAGAGATCATCAGCTGGTTGCCCATGGAATTGACGATGAAATGCAACTCGGACATTTCTCCGCGGCTGGATCAAACTTGGATGCCCATCTGCATCTCACGGACAAACACAAGCACATTATATCGAGGTGGAATTCGATTAGCCACTGCAACAACGATCAAGCATAGAGCTTGATGTACATTATTTTGGTTGTCAGCTAAAACAGTGGGCAAGGACGAGTTACAAAAGTTGTTGAAATAGGTGTCTCATGATTTTAGGAAACTTTTAATCATCATCATTCTGCGAGACTAGCCCGAGCTACTTTTGTAGTGCAGCGCGTAAAAGTAACTAGGAGATATCAGCTTCGAACAACTGTTTACTGAGATGGAGGCATTGATGATCTAGTTCGGACTGATTATTTCAAGGCCCCAAGAAGGTAGCCACAACAGGTTCTAGGATGATCTACAAATTTAATGTACTCTTGTTAGCCTCTTAGTATTGTTTGATCCTCAATAAAAACAACGTTCCTTTAAAATTCATTCAAAACAGAATCTACCAACTCTCAATTTTCTATGGAAAGTCTTACACCTTGTATGCCATGCTCTCCTTGAATAATTTGAAGTCATCAACTGCAAGCGACAAGCAAAAGTTGTAGTGGTCAGCCCTGGTGATTAGTGAATATCTCCATCATCTATCTTTGCTCTACATCTAGATGGTTTAGGATTCTGAAAAGGAAGAAAAACAAAATGTAGGAGAAAACTTACTTGGTGGAAAAGCGGATAATGGCAGCGTGACTAAAATATTGTCCACCGACAGACAACAGCCTGACTTGAACTATAACATTAGGATTAATTCTTCCGAAACTGGAAGGAGGATTCCACATGACAATGCATATACAAATTTTCAACTCGAAAGTGCCTTTCTACACCGAAGCTCTTGGTGTGAACAGTAAAATCAAAAATAGAAAAAGTTCCAAAAATTCTGAATTTTTTGTGACACACTTCCACAAATGTTTGTCATGCATGCAAAATTTCATCGCGAAATCACATTGGTGGAATTCGTGCAAAAAAAAAACGACTCCAAAATGCTTTTGTAAGTAACATTTTCCGGCATCAATTTTGTTTTTTACGCTTTTTCAGCAATGTGATTTTGTGATGAAATTTTGCATGCACAACAAACATTTGTGAAAGTATGCCACAAAAATTCAGACTTTTAAATCTTTTTACTGTTCACACCAGGAGCATTTGCTCCTGGGTCATAACCTCAAATCCTTTTCCACTGACCTTTGCTTGAATTGATGCAAATGCTGCATCGCCTTGACAGGAACATATATACCTGGTGCCCAGGTTTTATTTGTGCTTTTGTTAGTCCACCCCGCTTCCATGTCAATAGATGCATCACTAGGCTGAGTGCCAAGGTTGACTGATTTCCTTCAAAAGGAGATTAGATGGAGAAAGCAGACGCGGTCTAGCTTACATAGAATAGAGAGGTGGACCAAACAGGCAAGCCGGGGAGATGCCTCATGGTAGGGGCAGGGCAGGTCGATGATGTTGTACATGGCGTGCGGTGTTGGACTGAGGAGAAAGAGGAGCTAGCGGCAATGGGGCGGGAGGCGGGCAGTAAATAGAGAGAGGAGGCGGTGCCAGCCACCATATAGGATCATGGAGAGTAGAGGCGGGCGAGCAACAAGGGAGGCGTCCGATGTCGATCCGTGATGGATGGAACGAGAGGAGGCGTGACATTGTGTTGGTTTGGGAGGCGATTCAAGGCGCTGGTTTGAGGCAGAATTGAAGGATCCAGATTCCTAGTATCAATCTATCCATCCATCCATGGGCTGGGTTTCAGGGACATGTACTGTTTCAACATTGCAATGCTTTCTCGGCAAGGTTGGCGGTTGTTGCAGAATCCGACAGTCTTTGTGCAAGAATTCTTAAGGCCAGTACTTCCCACTGTAGTATATTGGAAGCTACTCAGCGGGATGGGATCTCTTATTCCTGGAGAAGTATACTACGGGCTAGAACTCGTCAAACAGGGTATATATGGCGGATTGGAGATGGGTCTCATGTCAAAATATGGACGGATCCATGGATTCCCGGCATGGCCACGACAAGTTATAACACAGCGTGGACACTGGACACAGCTTACTAACCTATGTCAATGAGCTGATAAGCCCGATCACAGCTCATGGGATGAACAACTAGTTAGAGACACCTTCGGCCTGACGCGTCGCCATATACTGCAAATTCCTCTTAGAAGGCGTAGATGACTTCACGGCATGGCATTTTGATAATAGGAAACCACTCAGTCAAGAATGCGTATAAACTGCAAGTACAGCTTGATAAACAGTCCAGAAATGCTTGAGCGAGAGTAGCACAACGGGAGTAGGCAATCTGAATGAATGCCCAGACCAGGATTGGGCGCATTTGGAAATTACCATGTCCGCGGAAAATCCAGATGTTTACGTGAATAAAGCCGAGTCCTTGGCTCTTGGACAAATTTTGAGAAAAGGTATCAAACTTGAGAGTACGAAATGCTTATTCTGTGACGAGTGGATGAAGACTGGCGCATCTGTTCATCAAGTGCAAGGCAGTCAAAGGAGTATGGAGAAACTTGGAACTGGAGAAAGAAAGGATGGAAATGGAGCAATTCACGTCCGTGCATGCAATGTTGGATTTCCTTTGGGGGCTTGATGAGGAAAGCACGTCCAGATATTAATCATGTGGTGGCATTGGTGGAATAATCGTAATAAGATAAGAGAGGGGAGCTTCGGTCCAGAACAAGGAATTAGCGCGGCGTGCACTCTGCAACACTATGGAGTACATGCAGCTATTCAAAACCAAAGCAAAAGTGGCAGAGAGGAAACAGTGACAGCCACCAGATGGAGGTATGCTTAAGGTAAATTTTGATGGAGCCTACACACCTGGTGAATCCTTTGCTAGGGCGCAGTTATGCGCAATGAAGATGGTGCTGCTTCTCGCTTTCGTTCTGGCAGGGTGGACCATGTAGCTGATCCTTTTGGTGCTGAGGTAGTGGCAATGTCTGAAGCAATCTCCATGCATGGCAGCCGATGTGGGTGCTCTCCGTGTAAACTTTGAGACGGACTCGAGGCTACTGGAAGCCATGGACTTGTCAAGGTGGATTCCTCAACGCATGCAGTCATCATTGAGGATAGTAAACTCAAACTAAAGCTGTGGTTTCGCAGCAACAGATTAGTGCTTGTCGTGTAGTGCAAATTCTGTAGCTCATGAGCTCGCTAAAATCGATCGTTTATGCCCGCCAAATGATAGCTTTGGCTTGAACACTATTGTACCGCCCCAAGTGGCCGTTTGTGTGTGGTGGTTTGCCCGGCGCCGTTAAGTTATAAAGCTTTGCTTTTATCAAAAAAAATCCATCCATCCATCCATCGGAAGATTTGATGGGTTTCTATCTTGAAATAGGCGTACAAGTTGTTAGTGCTCCCTCAAATAACGGCAGTTAGGTAGGACTCAATTACAACGTGGCCGGGAGAATTGAAGGATCCATCCATTCATCCATCGGGGTTTCATTGGATGGTATTTTCACCAATTATAATTTATTTCCTAATTACACCACTGTTCATGGTCAGCATTCCAATTATATTCTTTTTTTTGTTTTTGCAAACAACCAGTGTATATTCATTAGAACATGCAGGAATCGTCAATAGCAAGTACAGTCCCACAGAAAACGAAAAGACCCTGTGCAAAGAAAATACAATCAAAGTCAACGCGGCGGCATACCAAGAGCTCACAAAATTCTCACGAACTACTTCCTGATAAAAAAAACAAAACCAAATGAAGATAGCAGCTTGTTTGTTTGTTTCTACTCTAGATTAATTGTTGACGCTTGTTTTCGCTAGACTAGAACGTTGAGTGATGAAGCAGCAAATTGTTTCACAAGGAAAAATAATGAGTGTGATGACACAAATCTAAATAAGTGAGAGCTGAAAATATAAAATCTTTCTATCTAACAAACTCGACTTATTCCCCAAACTAAATGAGTATGATGAACAATAAGGACAGGAAATTTTTCTTTCTTTCTTTCTTTCTAAATCCAACCACTGCTCTATCTCGTCTACATACATACATACACGGTCATGTTGGTCATTGATACATGCAGTGGCGAATCTAAGTAAGAAAATCAGCGCAGGCTCAAAGTTAATGACGTGAAAAAATCGCTAACTCCCAGCTCTTTTGTGCAAACAAGGTTAACTTTTTAGAATACTACTAGAAACATGTACTATTAACTACTAAAATTTCCTTTTGCATCGCTGGAGGGCAGGCTCAAGCCTATTAAAGCCTGCCCAGTTGATTACTACTGGATACATGTATGATCAATCTCATCTGGCAAAAAGATATGTGAAATGGATGAACAATCAGGCATTGATGTGGTTGTGTTAGTTCATCTGTGTTGTGTGCATGCATAATGGCTGAAGAATGTTTTGGCCGAAGAATGTTAATCTGTAGCAAGGCAAGAAATTACTATATATTTTGGCTGCATGGTAAATTGCATGCAGAATGTGACTTGTGTCACTGTGACTGACGTGTCATGAAATTGTGTTCAGAGTAGCAACCGTCCGTTTTGGAGGGCAAAAGTGAATGAAAAAATCAAGGAGGATGCTGCAGAACAGAAACAGAGCGGGGCTGGAAATAAATGTTGTCGCGGCATGCCTGTGCGTGTGCGTTATTTAGTAGTAATGCCTTCATAGATGAGACGTTATGTGATTTTAAAGAGGCAGTGCAGAATTCTAGTGTCCAACTGGGACTTGCATAACTAGAAGACAGACTCTGAAGGTATAAATGGTGCTGCAGTAGCTTGCATTCGACAAGTTTTAGTATTTGCAAAAATATAGGACAACATAGACAAATTTCACAACTTTGTTTATCCGCAATGCTTAAGATAGAAGGCCTGTAATTTTCGAGTAATTATCATGTGCTAATTTATTTCCGTTAAAGCAAATGGATCATTTTCCTTACTAATTATATATTACTATTTTATATGGTACCGTGGAACTCTAGAAATTTACTACTGTAACTTTAGACAACAAAACTATATGATTATTCATCCACGCGTTCTACAGTTATATCTTAAACTACAGAGTACAGGTGGTCTTGCTCAACTCTATACATTTGCGTGCCCATTTTCCCCTGCCCTGTTCACAACTCCCTAGTTCGAACCTTCACCAAGATCTGTCTGCAAATTAACAATGTTTAAATGAGTCAAATCAAATTCTCGATACCATGTGGTAAAAATTTGTATCAAAATGATAATAAAAGAAAACTCCTTTTGCACAAATACAGTAATAAATTAAAGTTGGCGGTTTACGATGTAGTGTGTGTTAATGTGCCTATCTGTTATGCTAGCAGAGGCGGACTTTTTAGCAGGGCCAATTCCCCCTCCCCAGCCCCAGCCCGTTTGAACCAAGCTACAAAATACTCCCTCCGACCGAAAAAACGTAATGGATGTATCTAGGTATTTTAATTCTAGATACATCCATTTTATCCATTCTTCGACAAGTATTTCCGAGCAGGGAGTATGATGTTACTCTTAGCAAATCCAAAACTACACATCATAGTAGATAAAGCGATCTTCCTAAATGTGCACAACCCGGACATCCTGGAAGGCCGGTGAGACATCTCTTGCAGTCATTGGCCTGTGTCACCACCACGACATTTTTTGGAGCATATGCTCTATCCTGGCTGGAACCAACTGTCTTTGTGTAGAACAAAAGGGGAAGGAGGCAACTTCCTTAGGCAGCATGGCGGACAGCTCTTCTAGGTTTGGTACTTCTGGGCGCAGTGTGGTTCCCCGTCACAACATTAAGCCCAGTAGCCAGTTATCGGGCTTGCTGCGTGGCGGTGTTAAGTAGAACCAATGCAGCCACGAGGAGCATTTGCTCCTGGTGTAGAACCTCCGTCCTTTTCCACTGACCTTTGCTTGAATTGATGCAAATGCTGCATGTGACGAGGAACATATATACTTCCTGGTGCCCAGGTTTTATTTGTGCTTTGTTAGTCCGCACCCCTTCCATGTCAATAGATGCATCACTAGGCTGAGTGCCAAGGTTGACTGATTTCCTTCAAAGGAGATTAGATGGAGAAAGCAGGGCACAGTCTAGCTTATAGAATAGAGAGGGTGGACCAAACAGGCAAGCGGCCGGAGATGCCTCATGGTAGGGGCAGGGCAGGTCGATGATGTTGTACATGGCGTGCGAGGTGTTGGACTGAGGAGAAAAGAGGGCTAAGGCAATGGGGGCGGAGCGGGCAGTAAATAGAGAGAGGAGGCAGTGCCACCACCATATAGGATCATGGAGAGTAGAGGCGGGCGAGCAACACGGGGGCGTCCGATGGGGGGTCGATCCAGCGTGATGGATGGAAACGAGAGGGAGGCGTGACATTGTGTTGGTTTGGAGGCGATTCAAGGCGCCTGGTTTGAGGCAGAATTGAAGGATCCATATTCCTAGTATCAATCTATCCATCCATCCATGGGCTGGGTTTGGGGACATGTCTGTTTCAACATTGCAATGCTTTCTCGGCAAGGTTGGCGGTTGTTGAGAATCCGACATCTTTGTGCAAGAATTCTTAAGGCCAGGTACTTCCCACACTGTAGTATATTGGAAGCTACTCAGCGGGATGGGATCTCTTATTCCTGGAGAAGTATACTACGGGCTAGAACTTCGTCAAACAGGGTATATATGGCGGATTGGAGATGGGTCTCATGTCAAAATATGGATGGATCCATGGATTCCCCTGGCATGGCCCGGCAAGTTATAATAACACGGCGTGGACCTGGACGCTTACTAACCTATGTCAATGAGCTGATAAGCCCGATCACAGGCTCATGGGATGAACAACTAGTTAGAGACACCTTCTGCTCGACGACGTCGCCATATACTGAATTCCTCTTAGAGCGTGGATGACTTCACGGCATGGCATTTTGATAATAGGAAACCACTCAGTCAAGAATGCGTATAAACTGCAAGTACAGCTTGATAAACAGTCCAGAAATGCTTGACGAGTAGCTGTAGAGGTAGAGCAATCTGAATGAATGCCCAGACCAGGATTAGGCGCATTGGAAATTACCATGTCATGGAAAATCCAGATGTTTACGTGGAGAATAAAGCGAGTCCTTGGCTCTTCGGACAAATTTTGAGAAAAGGGGTATCAAACTTGAGATGCAATGCTTATTCTGTGACCGAGTGGATGAGACTACTTGTTCATCAAGTGCAAGGTAGTCAAGGGTATGGAGAAACTTGGAACTGGAGAAAGAAAGGATGGAAATGGAGCAATTCACGTCCGTGCATGCAATGTTGGATTTCCTTTGGGGGCTTGATGAGGAAAGCACGTCCAGATATTAATCATGTGGTGGCATTGGTGGAATAATCGTAATAAGATAAGAGAGGGCTTCGGTCCAGAACAAGGAATTAGCGCGGCGTGCACTCTGCAACACTATGGAGTACATGCAGCTATTCAAAACCAAAGCAAAAGTGGCAGAGAGAAACAGTGACAGGCACCAGATGGAGGTATGCTTAAGGTAAATTTTGATGGAGCCTACACCTGGTGAATCCTTTGCTACGACAGTTATGCGCAATGAAGATGGTGCTGTACTTCTCTTTCGATCTGGCAGGGTGGACCATGTAGCTGATCCTTTTGGTGCTGAGGTAGTGGCAATGTAAGCAATCTCCATGCATGGCAGCCGATGTGGGTGCTCTCCGTGTAAACTTTGAGACGGACTCGAGGCTACTACTGAAGCCATGGACTTGTCAAGGTGGATTCTCAACGCATGCAGTCATTATTGAGGATAGTAAACTCAAACTAAAGCTGTGGTTTTCGCAGCAACAGATTAGTGCTTGTCGTCAATAGTGCAAATTCTGTATCATGAGCTCGCTAAAATCGGTCGTTTATGCCCGCCAAATGATAGCTTTGGCTTGAACACTATTGCCGCCCCAAGTGGCCGTTGTGTGTCGGGTGGTTTGCCCGAGCCGTTAAGTTATAAGCTTTGCTTTTATCAAAAAAAAAAATTCATCCATCCATCCATCGGAAGATTTGATGGGTTTCTATCTTAAATAGGCGTACAAGTTGTTAGTGCTCCCTCAAGTAACGGCAGTTAGGTAGGACTCAATTACAACGTGGCCGGGAGAATTGAGGATCCATCCATTCATCCATCAGGGTTTCATTGGATGGTATTTTCACCCCAATTATAATTTATTTCCTAATTACACCACTGTTCATGGTCAGCATTCCAATTATATTCTTTTTTTGTTTTGCAAACAACCAGTGTATATTCATTAGAACATGCAGGTCGTCAATAGCAAGTACAGTCCACAGAAAACGAAAAGACCCTCAATGAAGAAGAAAATACAATCAAAGTCAACGCCGGCGGCATACCAAGAGCTCACAAAATTCTCACGAACTACTTCCTGATAAAAAAAAAACAAAACCAAATGAAGATAGCAGCTTGTTTGTTTGTTTCTACTCTAGATTAATTGTTGACGCTTGTTTTCGCTAGACTAGAACGTTGAGTGATGAAGCAGCAAATTGTTTCACAAGGAAAAATGAGTGTGATGACACAAATCTAAATAAGTGAGAGCTGAAAATATAAAATCTTTCTATCTAACAAACTCGACATTCCCCAAACTAAATGAGTATGATGAACAATAAGGACAGGAAATTTTTCTTTCTTTCTTTCTTTCTAAAATCCAACCACTGCTCTATCTCGTCTACATACATACATACGGTCATGTTGGTCATTGATACATGCAGTGGCGAATCTCATAAGAAAATCAAGCGCAGGCTCAAAGTTAATGGCGTGAAAAAAATCGCTAACTCCCAGCTCTTTTGTGCAAACAAGGTTAACTTTTTAGAATACTACTAGAAACATGTACTATTAACTACTAAAATTTCCTTTTGCATCGCTGGAGGGCAGGCTCAAGCCTATTAAAGCCTGCCCAGTTGATTCGCTACTGGATACATGTATGATCAATCTCATCTGGCAAAAGATATGTGAAATGGATGAACAATCAGGCATTGATGTGGTTGTGTTAGTTCATCTGTGTTGTGCATGCATAATGGCTGAAGAATGTTTTGGCCCAGAATGTTAATCTGTAGCAGGCAAGAAATTACTATATATTTTGGCTGCATGGTAAATTGCATGCAGAATGTGACTTGTGTCACTGTGACTGGTGTGTCATGAAATTGTGTTCAGAGTAGCAACCGTCCGTTTTGGAGGGCAAAAGTGAATGAAAAAACAAGGAGGATGCTGCAGAACAGAAACAGAGCGGGGCTGGAAATAAATGTTGTCATGGCATGCCTGTGCGTGTCGCGTTATTTAGTAGTAATGCCTTCATAGATGAGGCGTTATGTGATTTTAAAGAGGCAGTGCAGAATTCTAGTGTCCAACTGGGACTTGCATAACTAGAAGACAGACTCTGAAGGTATAAATGGTGCATTACGACAAGTTTTAGTATTTGCAAAATATAGGACAACATAGACAAATTTCACAACTTTGTTTATCCATAATGCTTAAGATAGAAGGCCTGTAATTTTCCGAGTAATTAGTCATGTGCTAATTTATTTCCGTTAAAGCAAATGGATCATTTTCTTACTAATTATATATTACTATTTTATATGGTACCGTGGAACTCTAGAAATTTTACTACCGTAACTTTAGACAACAAAACTATATGATTATTCATCCACGTTCTACAGTTATATCTTAAACTACAGAGTACAGGGTGGTCTTGCTCAACTCTATACATTTGCGTGCCCATTTTCCCCTGCCCTGGTTCACAACTTGCCTAGTTCGAACCTTCACCAAAGATCTGTCTGCAATTTAACAATGTTTAAATGAGTCAAATCAAATTCTCTAATACCATGTGGTAAAAATTTGTATCAAAATGATAATAAAAACTCCTTTTGCACAAATACAGTAATAAATTAAAGTTGGCGGTTTACGATGTAGTGTGTGTTAATGTGCCTATCTGTTATGCTAGCAGAGGCCGGACTTTTTAGCTTAGGGGCCAATTGACCCCCTCCCCCAGCCCAGCCCGTTTGAACAAGCTACAAAATACTCCTCCGACCGAAAAACATCGGAGAAATGGATGTATCTAGGCATTTTAATTCTAGATTTAATTTTAGGACTTTTGAAGAATCAATAGTATATATATAGGCTAAAAGCTAAGATATGTATATAGTTTGCTGCCAGCTATCTAATATTGTGCATGCTTGTAATGCTTATGACATACAATCGTTTCATGCGTTGCATAAAAGAACATGGCTCTGATCCTTAATTACATATATAGAAATTTTAGAGAAATCCAAAACTATTGAATAATTTGGATCAGTATGGCATATATATATATATATATATATATATATATATATATATATATATATATATATATATATATATATATATATATATATATAGGAAAATCCATCCTACCACCTAAAACTTATCAAATGTAAACTGTAATACTTTTTAGCACTTTAGATCAGTGCCAAAATAAATAAATGGTCATGTTAGAGGATCGCAACTAATTTGCAATGTGATATTAGAAGAGGGGGGCATCAAGCAAGATAATAAAATGCGGAAAGTATATCATGTATTAACTGTACAGTCGTTGGTATCAAATTATTGTTTATAAATAATATATCAAGATTTTATCAATTACATGGGCAGTGTACTCGCAGCAGTAACATTTTGTGTTTGTTTCAATCTAAGTCGCTACAAAAAAAAAATGAAGTGATTACAACAGACAAATGGAAGAATATATTTTCTTCAATTATCATCATGCAAGTGATTTAATGCATTCAGCGACAATACTGAGATCTTTAGCAATCAAGAACAATACAAAATTTCTCTGGTTTTTTTTAATACAGTGCCTCCTGCATTGAATTGTGGGAATGGCAGTATGGTACCAAGACGACGGAATATATGAGAATACCTCTTTCATGAAAAACGTATCATTGACTCATTATGCAGTAAATTTACTATTTCATAGGAGAAGTTGGTACACACGTGAATGATGGGTAAGCATAGGCTTGCCTGTACAGCATGCATCCAGGAATGGAATCAAACACAAACTTGAAGCATCCTACTGAAAGATGCCGTGGAGATGTGTTTTCAAGAAAAAGAAAAGGATAGCATGGTGCATCCATTCCTTCTTTGGAACATACCATCTCCCACTTGTCTATCACCGCTCGCTGGTTCTGTTTCCGTTTCCTCATACTGCACCTACATGATCATCATTTAGAGCGCATCTTTCTTCTAGTACCCAGTCAGTGTCGCACAACTGAACATATAAGTGCACCGTAAGACCACACCTATATATAATGGTATATCGTTCGGTTATAATGAAAAGATTTAAGGTTAAGATAGTGTATGTATGAAGCTCCAGTAGGCCATAAGATTTATCTTTTAAACCCCACTCTCAAATTATATATAAACTAAATTAGCTAAAAATATAATGTTCGACTAATTTTTTATGGGAGTAATGCCCAACTGGAAATTAATTATTAGTATATTCTTTGCGTCTGTTATAGTCAGCAAACAATATGATCCTATAGACTTCTAAACATTTGTGTTAGTAAATACTCATAGTAAAATAAAATCTTGTAGATAACTTTCTGAAAGGTGATTTCCGCAGATTTGATAAAACACATCGGAAAATATAGAATAAAAAACAAAAACTTTTGGTTTTTGTGCATGCAAATGATTGAGTGTTCATGTTCTTTTGGCTTCAGTCTTCTCATGAATTCTAACCTCAATTTTATAGACAAAATGATTTAAATGCAAGAAGTCCTTGGTGGTTTATAGAAAAACAAAAAACAGAGAGCGCAATGTTAGTACACACAAAGGAATCATAAAGTGTAAATCTATGCATCCTTTGTAAGTACAAAATCTGTTCAGGTTCATGCCAACCACTTTATCTCTCTGCATAACGGAAGGGTATGGCTACACCCAAGTTTTAACAGACATGTATGATCTAAAAAAATTGCTATGCCTTTGCAACAATAGAGGCCTGAGAAAAGCTAACCTTTATCGATAAATGCAAGTCTGCACTATCATTTGTGGATCCTCCACGTGTCTATCAGCTAAAATACACATTGGTTCTCTTTGACATTGGAGAGGAACTACAGAAAAACTGATGATAGCAAATATCATAGCACAACAAAACGAATCTGATTTAACAGAAATAAGAAGATGTGCTTATGCCTTAGCTTACTATAATACCTGAGGCTAATACATCAGCAATGTTGAATTAAGGTCGGCACACCACCATCAATGCTGCTGCCGATGTGCAAGACCTGCATGACGCACAGAGGTCGCGTAGAGTCAGGCATGATACGGCCGCCTCTCGTTCTGCAGCCAGCACCTTCATGAAGCGACTTTGTCAAGCGATATCACCATGCAACTTCTTATCATATCAAATATCCATCCAGATCAAACAGCCCTGATCGATGAAACAAAGCAAAAAACTCATCCAGACTTCAGTACTACACTTGATCAATGCACCACGTGTTGTATAGGTGCCAGCAAGCCGGTAGCCACGTATTGTGTCCACCAGGAAAACTCAAGCACTTCCCTTCGGCGCTTCGGGGCTGCCGGCTGCTTGTACGCGTATGCCGGCATCGCGTTTGCGCGGCTCTGTGTACCCGTTCATGTGATGTTCTTTGTTCGTAGGGGCAAAGAAGAATCCATCGACTGCTTGTCCGCTTCCATGGCCACGAACGCGCAAGCGTTCCAGATCACGATGGAGGAGGCCAGAACGCATGACAGGAGGATCGAGGCTGCATCTCCTGGCCAGTCTCTCCATGCCGGCTAGGTGCTGCCCCTTCTCGTTCATTACAGGGCATGCGCCTGCAGATTCATGGCGACGCACGCCATCCACCCCGCGTGCGTGAAAAGGATCGAGTCTGCTCCAGCCCCCTATGTAGCGCTGAAATTGTCCAATTCATGAAAGAATCTTGCTTCAGCTATTGACATTTGGATTTTGACTGGGGGCGGATATTAATGTATATGCTAAGTTGCAAGATGATCACTAAATCTTTGTCCGCTGTGATGGCTGCAGGATGAAACTTGGCCATCCCGTGAAATTGTGGAGGACATATTAATCAAAGATGTGTTCTGTTGGGCAACTTGGGCTGTAGAGTTTCTGGGAAGGAAAGGAATCACGTGGTTGGGAGGTGATACATGGTTGTACGTGAGATATATTGTAATCATCAAGGACTCCCTGAGATAGATTGTAATCATCAAGGACTCTTGCATACACGTTCGGCCTCTCTTAGATTGTAATCATTAAGGACTCTCCCAGACACGTTCCACCTTCCTTATTTAATCCTAACCCTACAATTGAGATCCTAAGGTTAATTTTATGTGTAATTCAAGGATTAACGTGGAGGCTTTATTGATGCCTCCAATTAGTAAATACTCCCTCCGTTCCTTTATATAAGGTGTATTTGTTTTTTGATAAAATTCTAGAATGTAAGGTGCATTTCTTCCAATTCCTCATAATTCCCTTTTTAGCCCTCCAGAAATAAGGAAAGTATCTCTCTTCTAATTGTTTGTATCTCTCCTTGTAGCAAAATTAGGAAACTATCTCTGTCGATTGCATGTATCTCTTACTTTTCTGGAGTAATTGATTTACTTGCCACTAACCAACAAATTGGCCAAGGGTAATTTTGTCCTAACATGTGTATAATTATGTGCCTTGGTCACCGTGCTGAAAATAATACACCTTACATAAAGGAACGGAGGGAGTATAAGATAAGATGTGCGTGCAACACACGTTTATATTAGGTAGGATATTAGTTGCATGTTATATTATATAAGATATATTTGTTGCACGTCGGTATTTGGTAAGATATCAATTACTACTTTTTTCGTGGGAATGGTGGGATATTAATTACATGGCAGATTTCATGGGATAGCGTTGAGTCAAAACGTGTTTATAACCAATGGCAGTGGTGTGTAATTAGAGCGTTAAACGTGTTTGGTGCTCAATATTGGAGCGATTTGAACCGCTAGATAACATGATTTGACGGCCAAGATGGTTTGGATCTGCCCCTTTGGGTCTTTTTATACTGGTATAGATGCATACATAGATGATATGCTTTGTGATTTTAAAGAGGCAGTGGAGAATTCTAGTGTCCAACTGCGACTTGGATGACTAGAAGACAGACTCTGAAGGTATGAATGGTGCTGCAATAGCTTGCATTCTAAAAGTTTCAATATTTGCACAAAATATAGGACAACATATAGACAAATTTCACAACTTTTTTTATCCGCAATGCTTAAGATAGAAGGCCTGTAATTTTCCGAGTATTTCGTCATGTGATAAAAAATTTCCCAGCCATTTGTTCTGTTTAATCAAATGGATTATTTTCCTTACTAATTACATATTACTATTTTATATGGTACTGTGGAACTCTAGAAATTTTACTACTGTAACTTTAGACAACAAAACTATATGATTATTCATCCATGCGTTCTATGATGATAACTTAAACTACAAAGTACAGGGTGATTTTGCTCACCTCTATACATTTGCGTGCCCATTTCCCCCTGCCCTGGTTTACAACCCTGCCCTAGTTCCCAACCTTCACCAAAGATCTGTATGCAATTAAACAATGTTTAAATGAGTCAAATCAAATTTTCTAATACCATTTGGTAAAAATTTGTATCAAAATGATAATAAAAGACAACTCCTTTTGCACAAATACAGTAATAAATTAAAGTTGGTGGTTTACCCTGTAGCGTGTGTTAGTGGCCCTATCTGTTATGCCAGCAGAGGTCGGACTATTTAGCTTAGGGGGCCAATGCCCCCCAGCCTCGTTTGAACTAAGTTATGAAATACTCCCTCCGGTCGGAAATACTTGTCGAGAAATGGATGTATCTAGATGTATTTTAATTCTAGATACATCCATTTTTATCCATTTCTTCGACAAGTATTACCGAATGAAGGGAGTATGATGTTACTCTCAGCAAATCCAAGACTGCATATGTCATAGTAGATAGAAACACTCTTCCTAAATGTGCACACAACCCGAACATCTTGGAAGGCCTGAGTGAGACATCTGTTGCAGTCATGGGCCTCTGCGTCACCACCACGATGTCTTATTGGAGCATATGCTCTATCCTGGATGAAACCAACTGTCTGCGTGTAGAACAAAGAGGGGGAGGAGGCAACTGCCTCAGGCAGCATCGCGAGAGCTCTTCCAGGTTGCGTTGGTACTTGCTGGACGCAGTGTAGATCCCCCCGTCACAACGATAAGCCCAACAGCCAGTTATCGGGCTTATTGCAGGGACAATGTTAAGGAGAACCAGTGCAGCCACGATGGCATGACCTGAAAAGGATAGATGAGTACCAAGTTAGTGACATATGAAAAGTGATGTAGTTCAAGAAGCAAGAACTAAAATTTAGCCTTGTTTACATAATTCAAGAAGCAAGTTGTGAGAATTTTCGCTAGAATTTTTGGCAGCATAACACATGGGGAAGAATCCCAGACACCTAATGCAGCTCTACGATTCATCACTCCCTTACAACCTAGATACTCATTTCTCATCACCCAATAGCTCGGTGACAGATAAAACTACCACCATCTGCCCTTGTTATGAATTTTCGGTCGGCAAGCTTGGGAAGAGCTTTGTTTCCGCCATGCCACCGTCAGGGTGGCTGTACCTCGTGTTCAACATCCATTGTCCACTGTCGTGCATGTTCCTCACTTAGATTCACCAAACATAATTCTCTGGTCTTGCTTCCTGTGCTATCTTATCTATATGAAATGAAAATAACAGCCACCACCACCTACGGGAATGAGAGCTTATGTTGAGAAGTGCAATGACTTAAGAGATTCTGAAAAGGAATAAAAACAAAAATGTAGGTTCAAACTTACTTGATGGAAAATGGATAATGGCAGCGCAACTGTCCATATTGTCCACATGATCCAGGCTCAGGTTCAAGTTCAGAGCACAAGGGCTCAGAGATCATCAGCTGGTTGCCCATGGGGTCGACGATGAAATGCAACTCCAGACATTTCTCCGCGGCTGGATCAAACTTGGATGCCCGCATCTGCATCTCACAGGACAAACACAAGCACATTATATCGAGGTGGAATTCGATTAGCCACTCGCAACAACGATCAAGCATAGAGCTTGATGTACATTATTTTGGTTGTCAGCTAAAACAGTGGGCAAGGACGAGTTACAAAAGTTGTTGAAATAGGTGTCTCATGATTTTAGGAAACTTTTTAATCATCATCATTCTGCGAGACTAGCCCGAGCTACTGCTTTGTAGTGCAGCGCGTAAAAGTAACTAGGAGATATCAGCTTTCAGAACAACTGTTTACTGAGATGGAGGCATTGATGATCTAGTTCCAGACTGATTATTTCCAAGGCCCCAAGAAGGTAGCCACAACAGGTTCTAGGATGATCTACAAATTTAATGTACTCTTGTTAGCCTCTTAGTATTGTTTGATCCTCAATAAAAACAACGTTCCTTTAAAATTCATTCAAAACAGAATCTACCAACTCTCAATTTTCTATGGAGAAGTCTTACACCCTTGTATGCCATGCTCTCCTTGAATAATTTGAAGTCATCAACTGCAAGCGACAAGCAAAAGTTGTAGTGGTCAGCCCTGGTGATTAGTGAATATCTCCATCATCTATCTTTGCTCTACATCTAGATGGTTTAGGATTCTGAAAAGGAAGAAAAACAAAATGTAGGAGAAAACTTACTTGGTGGAAAACGGATAATGGCAGCGTGACTAAAATATTGTCCACACGATATGCACAACAGCCTGACTTGAACTATAACATTAGGATTAATTCTTTCGGAACTGGAAGGAGGATTCCACATGACAATGCATATACAAATTTTCAACTCGAAAGTGCCTTTCTACACCCAGGAGCAAATGCTCTTGGTGTGAACAGTAAAATCAAAAAATAGAAAAAAGTTCCAAAAAATTCTGAATTTTTTTGTGACACACTTCCACAAATGTTTGTCATGCATGCAAAATTTCATCGCGAAATCACATTGGTGGAATTCGTGCAAAAAAAAAACGGAGCTCCAAAATGCTTTTGTAAGTAACATTTTCACGGCATCAATTTTGTTTTTTTACCACGCTTTTTCAGCAATGTGATTTTGTGATGAAATTTTGCATGCACAACAAACATTTGTGAAAGTATGCCACAAAAAAATTCAGACTTTTTAAATCTTTTTTACTGTTCACACCAGGAGCATTTGCTCCTGGGTGTAGAACCTCCACGTCCTTTTCCACTGACCTTTGCTTGAATTGATGCAAATGCTGCATCGCCTTCGACAGGAACATATATACTTCCTGGTGCCCAGGTTTTCGCTGTGCTTTTGTTAGTCCGCACCCCCCGCTTCCATGTCAATAGATGCATCACTAGGCTGAGTGCCAAGGTTGACTGATTTCCTTCAAAAAGGAGATTAGATGGAGAAAGCAGGGCACGGTCTAGCTTACATAGAATAGAGAGGGTGGACCAAACAGGCAAGCCGGCCGGAGATGCCTCATGGTAGGGGCAGGGCAGGTCGATGATGTTGTACATGAGCGTGCGAGGTGTTGGACTGAGGAGAAAAGAGGAGCTAGCGGCAATGGGGGCGGAGCGGGCAGTAAATAGAGAGAGGAGGCGAGGTGCCAGCCACCATATAGGATCATGGAGAGTAGAGGAGCGGGCGAGCAACAAGGGAGGCGTCCGATGGGGGTCGATCCGCGTGATGGATGGAAACGAGAGGGAGGCGGCGTGACATTGTGTTGGTTTGGGAGACGATTCAAGGGGCGCCTGGTTTCGAGGCAGAATTGAAGGATCCATATTCCCTAGTATCAATCTATCCATCCATCCATGGGCTGGGTTTCAGGGACATGTACTGTTTCAACATTGCAATGCTTTCTCGGCAAGGTTGGCGGTTGTTGCAGAATCCCGACAGTCTTTGTGCAAGAATTCTTAAGGCCAGGTACTTCCCACACTGTAGTATATTGGAAGCTACTCAGCGGGATGGGATCTCTTATTCCTGGAGAAGTATACTACACGGGCTAGAACTCGTCAAACAGGGGTATATATGGCGGATTGGAGATGGGTCTCATGTCAAAATATGGACGGATCCATGGATTCCCCTGGCATGGCCACGGCAAGTTATAACACCGCGTGGACACTGGACACAGCTTACTAACCTATGTCAATGAGCTGATAAGCCCGATCACAGGCTCATGGGATGAACAACTAGTTAGAGACACCTTCTGGCCTGACGACGTACGCCATATACTGCAAATTCCTCTTAGAGAAGGCGTAGATGACTTCACGGCATGGCATTTTGATAATAGGGGAAACCACTCAGTCAAGAATGCGTATAAACTGCAAGTACAGCTTGATAAACAGTCCAGAAATGCTTCGAGCGAGAGTAGCACAACGGGAGTAGGCAATCTGAATGAATGCCCAGACCAGGATTGGAAGCGATTTGGAAATTACCATGTCCATGGAAAATCCAGATGTTTACGTGGAGAATAAAGCACGAGTCCTTGGCTCTTCGGACAAATTTTGAGAAAAGGGGTATCAAACTTGAGAGTACGAAATGCTTATTCTGTGACCGAGTGGATGAAGACTGCGCGCATCTGTTCATCAAGTGCAAGGCAGTCAAAGGAGTATGGAGAAACTTGGAACTGGAGAAAGAAAGGATGGAAATGGAGCAATTCACGTCCGTGCATGCAATGTTGGATTTCCTTTGGGGGCTTGATGAGGGAAAGCACGTCCAGATATTAATCATGTGGTGGCATTGGTGGAATAATCGTAATAAGATAAGAGAGGGGGAGCTTCCGGTCCAGAACAAGGAATTAGCGCGGCGTGCACTCTGCAACACTATGGAGTACATGCAGCTATTCAAAACCAAAGCAAAAGTGGCAGAGAGGAAACAGTGACAGCCACCAGATGGAGGTATGCTTAAGGTAAATTTTGATGGAGCCTACACACCTGGTGAATCCTTTGCTACTTGGGGCGCAGTTATGCGCAATGAAGATGGTGCTGTACTTCTCGCTCGTTCTGGCAGGGTGGACCATGTAGCTGATCCTTTTGGTGCTGAGGTAGTGGCAATGTCTGAAGCAATCTCCATGCATGGCAGCCGATGTGGGTGCTCTCCGTGTAAACTTTGAGACGGACTCGAGGCTACTACTGGAAGCCATGGACTTGTCAAAGGTGGATTCCTCAACGCATGCAGTCATCATTGAGGATAGTAAACTCAAACTAAAGCTGTGGTTTTCGCAGCAACAGATTAGTGCTTGTCGTCGTAGTGCAATTTCTGTAGCTCATGAGCTCGCTAAAATCGGTCGTTTATGCCCGCCAAATGATAGCTTTGGCTTGAACACTATTGTACCGCCCCAAGTGGCCGTTTGTGTGTCGGGTGGTTTGCCCGAGCGCCGTTAAATTATAAAGCTTTGCTTTTATCAAAAAAAAAAATCCATCCATCCATCCATCGGAAGATTTGATGGGTTTCTATCTTGAAATAGGCGTACAAGTTGTTAGTGCTCCCTCAAATAACGGCAGTTAGGTAGGACTCAATTACAACGTGGCCGGGAGAATTGAAGGATCCATCCATTCATCCATCGGGGTTTCATTGGATGGTATTTTCACCCCAATTATAATTTATTTCCTAATTACACCACTGTTCATGGTCAGCATTCCAATTATATTCTTTTTTTTTTGATTTTGCAAACAACCAGTGTATATTCATTAGAACATGCAGGAATCGTCAATAGCAAGTACAGTCCCACAAAAAACGAAAAGACCCTGTGCAAAGAAGAAAATACAATCAAAGTCAACGCCGGCGACGCCACCAAGAGCTCACAAAATTCTCACGAACTACTTCCCTGATAGAAAAAAACAAAACCAAATGAAGATAGCAGCTTGTTTGTTTGTTTCTACTCTAGATTAATTGTTGACGCTTGTTTTCGCGCTAGACTAGAACATTGAGTGATGAAGCAGCAAATTGTTTCACAAGGGAAAAATAATGAGTGTGATGACACAAATCTAAATAAGTGAGAGCTGAAAATATAAAATCTTTCTATCTAACAAATTCGACTTATTCCCCAAACTAAATGAGTATGATGAACAATAAGGACAGGAAATTTTTTCTTTCTTTCTTTCTTTCTAAAATCCAACCACTGCTCTATCTCGTCTACATACATACATACACGGTCATGTTGGTCATTGATACATGCAGTGGCGAATCTCGTAAGAAAATCAAGCGCAGGCTCAAAGTTAATGACGTGAAAAAAAAGTCGCTAACTCCCAGCTCTTTTGTGCAAACAAGGTTAACTTTTTTAGAATACTACTAGAAACATGTACTATTAACTACTAAAATTTCCTTTTGCATCGCTGGAGGGCAGGCTCAAGCCTATTAAAGCCTGCCCAGTTGATTCACTACTGGATACATGTATGATCAATCTCATCTGGCAAAAAGATATGTGAAATGGATGAACAATCAGGCATTGATGTGGTTGTGTTAGTTCATCTGTATAGTGTGCATGCATAATGGCTGAAGAATGTTTTGGCCGAAGAATGTTAATCTGTAGCAAGGCAAGAAATTACTATATATTTTGGCTGCATGGTAAATTGCATGCAGAATGTGACTTGTGTCACTGTGACTGACGTGTCATGAAATTGTGTTCAGAGTAGCAACCGTCCGTTTTGGAGGGCAAAAGTGAATGAAAAAACAAGGAGGATGCTGCAGAACAGAAACAGAGCGGGGCTGGAAATAAATGTTGTCGCGGCATGCCTGTGCGTGTGCGTTATTTAGTAGTAATGCCTTCATAGATGAGACGTTATGTGATTTTAAAGAGGCAGTGCAGAATTCTAGTGTCCAACTGGGACTTGCATAACTAGAAGACAGACTCTGAAGGTATAAATGGTGCTGCAGTAGTTTGCATTCGACAAGTTTTAGTATTTGCAAAAATATAGGACAACATAGACAAATTTCACAACTTTGTTTATCCGCAATGCTTAAGATAGAAGGCCTGTAATTTTCCGAGTAATTCGTCATGTGCTAATTTATTTCCCGTTAAAGCAAATGGATCATTTTCCTTACTAATTATATATTACTATTTTATATGGTACCGTGGAACTCTAGAAATTTTACTACTGTAACTTTAGACAACAAAACTATATGATTATTCATCCACGCGTTCTACAGTTATATCTTAAACTACAGAGTACAGGGTGGTCTTGCTCAACTCTATACATTTGCGTGCCCATTTTCCCCCTGCCCTGGTTCACAACTTGCCCTAGTTCCGAACCTTCACCAAAGATCTGTCTGCAAATTAACAATGTTTAAATGAGTCAAATCAAATTCTCTGATACCATGTGGTAAAAAATTTGTATCAAAATGATAATAAAAGAAAACTCCTTTTGCACAAATACAGTAATAAATTAAAGTTGGCGGTTTACGATGTAGTGTGTGTTAATGTGCCTATCTGTTATGCTAGCAGAGGCCGGACTTTTTAGCTTAGGGGGCCAATTCACCCCCCTCCCCCCAGCCCCAGCCCCGTTTGAACCAAGCTACAAAAATACTCCCTCCGACCGAAAAAACTTGTCAGAGAAATGGATGTATCTAGACGTATTTTAATTCTAGATACATCCATTTTTATCCATTTCTTCGGCAAGTATTTCCGAACGAGGGAGTATGATGTTACTCTTAGCAAATCCAAAACTACACACATCATAGTAGATAGAAACGATCTTCCTAAATGTGCACACAACCCGGACATCCTGGAAGGCCTGAGTGAGACATCTCTTGCAGTCATTGGCCTCTGTGTCACCACCACGACATTTTGCTGGAGCATATGCTCTATCCTGGCTGGAACCAACTGTCTTTGTGTAGAACAAAGAGGGGAAGGAGGCAACTTCCTTAGGCAGCATGGCGGACAGCTCTTCTAGGTTGCACTGGTACTTGCTGGACGCAGTGTGGTTCCCCGTCACAACATTAAGCCCAGTAGCCAGTTATCGGGCTTGCTGCAGTGACGGTGTTAAGTAGAACCAATGCAGCCACGAGGAGCATTTGCTCCTGGGTGTAGAACCTCCACGTCCTTTTCCACTGACCTTTGCTTGAATTGATGCAAATGCTGCATCGCCTTCGACAGGAACATATATACTTCCTGGTGCCCAGGTTTTCGCTGTGCTTTTGTTAGTCCGCACCCCCCGCTTCCATGTCAATAGATGCATCACTAGGCTGAGTGCCAAGGTTGACTGATTTCCTTCAAAAAGGAGATTAGATGGAGAAAGCAGGGCACGGTCTAGCTTACATAGAATAGAGAGGGTGGACCAAACAGGCAAGCCGGCCGGAGATGCCTCATGGTAGGGGCAGGGCAGGTCGATGATGTTGTACATGAGCGTGCGAGGTGTTGGACTGAGGAGAAAAGAGGAGCTAGCGGCAATGGGGGCGGGAGCGGGCAGTAAATAGAGAGAGGAGGCGAGGGTGCCAGCCACCATATAGGATCATGGAGAGTAGAGGAGCGGGCGAGCAACACGGGGAGGCGTCCGATGGGGGGTCGATCCGCGTGATGGATGGAAACGAGAGGGAGGCGGCGTGACATTGTGTTGGTTTGGGAGACGATTCAAGGGGCGCCTGGTTTCGAGGCAGAATTGAAGGATCCATATTCCCTAGTATCAATCTATCCATCCATCCATGGGCTGGGTTTCAGGGACATGTACTGTTTCAACATTGCAATGCTTTCTCGGCAAGGTTGGCGGTTGTTGCAGAATCCCGACAGTCTTTGTGCAAGAATTCTTAAGGCCAGGTACTTCCCACACTGTAGTATATTGGAAGCTACTCAGCGGGATGGGATCTCTTATTCCTGGAGAAGTATACTACACGGGCTAGAACTCGTCAAACAGGGGTATATATGGCGGATTGGAGATGGGTCTCATGTCAAAATATGGACGGATCCATGGATTCCCCGCATGGCCACGGCAAGTTATAACACCGCGTGGACACTGGACACAGCTTACTAACCTATGTCAATGAGCTGATAAGCCCGATCACAGGCTCATGGGATGAACAACTAGTTAGAGACACCTTCTGGCTGACGACGTCGCCATATACTGCAAATTCCTCTTAGAGAAGGCGAGATGACTTCACGGCATGGCATTTTGATAATAGGGGAAACCACTCAGTCAAGAATGCGTATAAACTGCAAGTACAGCTTGATAAACAGTCCAGAAATGCTTCGAGCGAGAGTAGCACAACGGGAGTAGGCAATCTGAATGAATGCCCAGACCAGGATTGGAAGCGCATTTGGAAATTACCATGTCCGCGGAAAATCCAGATGTTTACGTGGAGAATAAAGCACGAGTCCTTGGCTCTTCGGACAAATTTTGAGAAAAGGGGTATCAAACTTGAGAGTACGAAATGCTTATTCTGTGACCGAGTGGATGAGACTGCGCGCATATGTTCATCAAGTGCAAGGTAGTCAAAGGAGTATGGAGAAACTTGGAACTGGAGAAAGAAAGGATGGAAATGGAGCAATTCACGTCCGTGCATGCAATGTTGGATTTCCTTTGGGGGCTTGATGAGGGAAAGCACGTCCAGATATTAATCATGTGGTGGCATTGGTGGAATAATCGTAATAAGATAAGAGAGGGGGAGCTTCCGGTCCAGAACAAGGAATTAGCGCGGCGTGCACTCTGCAACACTATGGAGTACATGCAGCTATTCAAAACCAAAGCAAAAGTGGCAGAGAGGAAACAGTGACAGGCACCAGATGGAGGTATGCTTAAGGTAAATTTTGATGGAGCCTACACACCTGGTGAATCCTTTGCTACTTGGGGCGCAGTTATGCGCAATGAAGATGGTGCTGTACTTCTCGCTCGATCTGGCAGGGTGGACCATGTAGCTGATCCTTTTGGTGCTGAGGTAGTGGCAATGTGTGAAGCAATCTCCATGCATGGCAGCCGATGTGGGTGCTCTCCGTGTAAACTTTGAGACGGACTCGAGGCTACTACTGGAAGCCATGGACTTGTCAAAGGTGGATTCCTCAACGCATGCAGTCATTATTGAGGATAGTAAACTCAAACTAAAGCTGTGGTTTTCGCAGCAACAGATTAGTGCTTGTCGTCGTAGTGCAAATTCTGTAACTCATGAGCTCGCTAAAATCGGTCGTTTATGCCCGCCAAATGATAGCTTTGGCTTGAACACTATTGTACCGCCCCAAGTGGCCGTTTGTGTGTCGGGTGGTTTGCCCGAGCGCCGTTAAGTTATAAAGCTTTGCTTTTATCAAAAAAAAAAAATTCCATCCATCCATCCATCGGAAGATTTGATGGGTTTCTATCTTGAAATAGGCGTACAAGTTGTTAGTGCTCCCTCAAGTAACGGCAGTTAGGTAGGACTCAATTACAACGTGGCCGGGAGAATTGAAGGATCCATCCATTCATCCATCGGGGTTTCATTGGATGGTATTTTCACCCCAATTATAATTTATTTCCTAATTACACCACTGTTCATGGTCAGCATTCCAATTATATTCTTTTTTTTTGTTTTTGCAAACAACCAGTGTATATTCATTAGAACATGCAGGAATCGTCAATAGCAAGTACAGTCCCACAGAAAACGAAAAGACCCTGTGCGAAGAAGAAAATACAATCAAAGTCAACGCCGGCGACGCCACCAAGAGCTCACAAAATTCTCACGAACTACTTCCCTGATAAAAAAAAACAAAACCAAATGAAGATAGCAGCTTGTTTGTTTGTTTCTACTCTAGATTAATTGTTGACGCTTGTTTTCGCGCTAGACTAGAACGTTGAGTGATGAAGCAGCAAATTGTTTCACAAGGGAAAAATAATGAGTGTGATGACACAAATCTAAATAAGTGAGAGCTGAAAATATAAAATCTTTCTATCTAACAAACTCGACTTATTCCCCAAACTAAATGAGTATGATGAACAATAAGGACAGGAAATTTTTTCTTTCTTTCTTTCTTTCTAAAATCCAACCACTGCTCTATCTCGTCTACATACATACATACACGGTCATGTTGGTCATTGATACATGCAGTGGCGAATCTCGTAAGAAAATCAAGCGCAGGCTCAAAGTTAATGACGTGAAAAAAAAGTCGCTAACTCCCAGCTCTTTTGTGCAAACAAGGTTAACTTTTTTAGAATACTACTAGAAACATGTACTATTAACTACTAAAATTTCCTTTTGCATCGCTGGAGGGCAGGCTCAAGCCTATTAAAGCCTGCCCAGTTGATTCGCTACTGGATACATGTATGATCAATCTCATCTGGCAAAAAGATATGTGAAATGGATGAACAATCAGGCATTGATGTGGTTGTGTTAGTTCATCTGTGTTGTGTGCATGCATAATGGCTGAAGAATGTTTTGGCCCAAGAATGTTAATCTGTAGCAAGGCAAGAAATTACTATATATTTTGGCTGCATGGTAAATTGCATGCAGAATGTGACTTGTGTCACTGTGACTGGCGTGTCATGAAATTGTGTTCAGAGTAGCAACCGTCCGTTTTGGAGGGCAAAAGTGAATGAAAAAACAAGGAGGATGCTGCAGAACAGAAACAGAGCGGGCTGGAAATAAATGTTGTCGCTGGCATGCCTGTGCGTGTGCGTTATTTAGTAGTAATGCCTTCATAGATGAGACGTTATGTGATTTTAAAGAGGCAGTGCAGAATTCTAGTGTCCAACTGGGACTTGCATAACTAGAAGACAGACTCTGAAGGTATAAATGGTGCTGCAGTAGCTTGCATTCGACAAGTTTTAGTATTTGCAAAAATATAGGACAACATAGACAAATTTCACAACTTTGTTTATCCGCAATGCTTAAGATAGAAGGCCTGTAATTTTCCGAGTAATTCGTCATGTGCTAATTTATTTCCCGTTAAAGCAAATGGATCATTTTCCTTACTAATTATATATTACTATTTTATATGGTACCGTGGAACTCTAGAAATTTTACTACCGTAACTTTAGACAACAAAACTATATGATTATTCATCCACGCGTTCTACAGTTATATCTTAAACTACAGAGTACAGGGTGGTCTTGCTCAACTCTATACATTTGCGTGCCCATTTTCCCCCTGCCCTGGTTCACAACTTGCCCTAGTTCCGAACCTTCACCAAAGATCTGTCTGCAATTTAACAATGTTTAAATGAGTCAAATCAAATTCTCTAATACCATGTGGTAAAAAATTTGTATCAAAATGATAATAAAAGAAAACTCCTTTTGCACAAATACAGTAATAAATTAAAGTTGGCGGTTTACGATGTAGTGTGTGTTAATGTGCCTATCTGTTATGCTAGCAGAGGCCGGACTTTTTAGCTTAGGGGGCCAATTGACCCCCTTCCCCCCAGCCCCAGCCCGCTTGAACTAAGCTACAAAATACTCCCTCCGACCGAAAAAACTTGTCAGAGAAATGGATGTATCTAGACGTATTTTAATTCTAGATACATCCATTTTTATCCATTTCTTCGGCAAGTATTTCCGAACGAGGGAGTATGATGTTACTCTTAGCAAATCCAAAACTACACACGTCATAGTAGATAGAAACGATCTTCCTAAATGTGCACACAACCCGGACATCCTGGAAGGCCTGAGTGAGACATCTCTTGCAGTCATTGGCCTCTGTGTCACCACCACGACATTTTGCTGGAGCATATGCTCTATCCTGGCTGGAACCAACTGTCTTTGTGTAGAACAAAGAGGGGAAGGAGGCAACTTCCTTAGGCAGCATGGCGGACAGCTCTTCTAGGTTGCACTGGTACATGCTGGACGCAGTGTGGTTCCCCCGTCACAACATTAAGCCCAGTAGCCAGTTATCGGGCTTGCTGCAGTGACGGTACGAGTAAAGTGACTTGCCGGTAACGAGATTGAACGAGGTATTGGGATACCAACGATCGAATCTCGGGCAAGTAACATACCGATTGACAAAGGGAATTGTATACGGGGTTGCTTGAATCCTCGACATCGTGGTTCATCCGATGAGATCATCGAGGAGCATGTGGGAGCCAACATGGGTATCCAGATCCCGTTGTTGGTTATTGACCGGAGAGCCGTCTCGGTCATGTCTACATGTCTCCCGAACCCGTAGGGTCTACACACTTAAGGGTCGGTGACGCTAGGGTTGTATGAATATGAGTATGCAGCAAACCAAAAGTTGTTCGGAGTCCCGGATGAGATCCCGGATGTCACGAGGAGTTCCGGAATGGTCCGGAGGTAAAGAATTATATATAGGAAGTGCAGTTTCGGCCATCGGGAGAGTTTCGGGGTCACCGGTATTGTACCGGGACCACCGGAAGGGTCCCGGGGGTCCACCGGGTGGGGCCACCTATCCCGGAGGGCCCCGTGGGCTGAAGTGGGAGGAACCAGCCTGGTGGGCTGGTGCGCCTTGGCCCCCCTGCGCCTAGGGTTGGAAACCCTAGGGGTGGGGGGCGCCCCACTTGCCTTGGGGCGCAAGCCTCCCCCCTTGGCCGCCGCCCCCCCCCCCTTGGGAGATCTCATCTCCAGGGCCGGCGCCCCCCCAGGGGGCCTATATAAAGGGTGTGGGGGGGGAGGGAGGGCAGCCGCACCCTGAAGCTTTGGCGCCTCCCTCTCCCCTGCTACACCTCTCCCTCTCGCAGAAGCTCGACGAAGCTCTGCCGGAACCTTGCTGCATCCACCACCACGCCGTTGTGCTGCTGGATCTTCATCAACCTCTCCCTCCTCCTTGCTGGATCAAGGTGTGGGAGACGTCATCCGCTCCGTACGTGTGTTGAACGCGGAGGTGCTGTCCGTTCGGCACTTGGTCATCGGTGATTTGGATCACGACGAGTACGACTCCCTCAACCCCGTTCACTTGAATGCTTCCGCTCGCGATCTACAAAGGTATGTAGATGCACTCCTATCACTCGTTGCTAGATGAACTCATAGATGGATCTTGGTGAAACCGTAGGGAATTTTTTTATTTTCTGCAACGTTCCACAACAGTGGCATCATGAGGTAGGTCTATGTGTAGTTCTCTATTGCACAAGTAGAACACAATTTGTTGTGGGCGTAGATGTTGTCAATTTTCTTGCCGCTACTAGTCTTATTTTGCTTCAGCGGTATTGTGGGATGAAGCGGCCCGGACCGACCTTACACGTACGCTTACGTGAGACAGGTTCCACCGACTGACATGCACTAGTTGCATAAGGTGGCTAGCGGGTGTCTGTCTCTCCCACTTTAGTTGGAGCGGATTCGACGAAAAGGGTCCTTATGAAGGGTAAATAGAAGTTGACAAATCACGTTGTGGCTTTTTCAGAGGTAAGAAAACGTTCTTGCTAGAACCCTATTGCAGCCACGTAAAGATGCAACAACAATTAGAGGACGTCTAACTTGTTTTTGCAGCAATTGCCTTGTGATGTGATATGGCCAAAAGTTGTGATGAATGATGAATGATATATTGTGATGTATGAGATCATGTTCTTGTAATAGGAATCACGACTTGCATGTCGATGAGTATGACAACCGGCAGGAGCCATAGGAGTTGTCTTAATTATTGTATGACCTGCGTGTCATTGACTCAACGCCATGTATTTACTTTGCTTTATTGCTAAACCGTTAGCTATAGTACTAGAAGTAATAGTTGGCGAGCAACTTCATGGAGACACGATGATGGAGATCATGATGATGGAGATCATGGTGTCATGCCGGTGACAAGATGATCATAGAGCCACGAAGGTGGAGATCAAAGGAGCTATATGATATTGGCCATATCATGTCACTACTATATATAATTGCATGTGATGTTTATTATGTTTATGCATCTTGTTTACTTAGAACGGCGGTAGTAAATAAGATGATCCCTTATAATAATTTCAAGAAAGTGTTCTCCCTAACTGTGCGCCGTTGCTAAAGTTCGTCGTTTCGAAGCACCATGTGATGATCGGGTGTGATAGATTCCTACATTCACATACAACTGGTGTAAGACAGTTTTACACATGCAAAACACTTAGGTTAACTTGACGAGCCTAGCATGTACAGACATGGCCTCAGAACACAAGAGACCGAAAGGTCGAACATGATTCGTATGGAAGATACGATCAACATGGAGATGTTCACCGACGATGACTAGTCCGTCTCACGTGATGATCGGACACGGCCTAGTCGACTCGGATCATGTAACAATTAGTTGACTAGAGGGATGTCAAATCTGAGTGGGAGTTTATTATATAATTTGATTAGATGAACTTAATTATCATGAACATTAGTCTAAAATCTTTGCAAAATGTCTTGTAGATCAAATGGCCAACGCTCATGTCACCATGAACTTCAACGCGTTCCTAGAGAAAACCAAGCTGAAAGATGATGACATCAACTATTCGGACTGGGTCCGGAACCTGAGGATCATCCTCATAGCAGCCAAGAAACAATATGTCCTAGAAGCACCGCTAGGTGAATCACCCATCCCAGAGAACCAAGACGTTATGAACGCTTGGCAGTCACGTGCTGATGATTACTCCCTTGTTCAGTGCGGCATGCTTTACAGCTTAGAACCGGGGCTCCAAAAGCGTTTTGAGCAACACGGAGCATATGAGATGTTCGAGGAGCTGAAAATGGTTTTCCAAGCTCATGCCCGGGTCGAGGGATATGAAGTCTCCGAAAAGTTCTATAGTTGTAAGATGGAGGAAAATAGTTCACAAGTGAGCACATACTCAAAATGTCGTGGTTGCACAACCGCCTGTCCCAGCTGGACATTAACCTCCCAGACGAGGCGGTCATTGACAGAATCCTTCAGTCACTCCCACCGAGCTACAAGAGCTTTGTGATGAACTACAATATGCAGGGGATGGTGAAAACTATTCCTGAAGTATTTTCAATGCTGAAGTCAGCAGAGGTAGAAATCAAGAAGGAACATCAAGTGTTGATGGTCAATAAAACCACTAAGTTCAAGAAGGGCAAGGGTAAGAAGAACTTCAAAAATGACGGCAAGGATGTTGTCGCGCCCGTAAGCCAGTTGCGGAAGAAGTCAAAGAATGGACCCAAGCCCGAGATCGAGTGCTTTTATTGCAAAGGGAAGAGTCATTTGGAAGTGGAACTGCCCCAAATACTTAGCAGACAAGAAGGCCGACAACACTAAAGGTATATTTGATATACATGTAATTGATGTGTACCTTACCAGTACTCGTAGTAACTCATGGGTATTTGATACCGGTGTCGTTGCTCATATATGTAACTCACAGCAGGAGCTGTGGAATAAGCGGAGACTGGCGAAGGACGAGGTGACGATGCGCGTCGGGAATGGTTCCAAGGTCGATGTGATCGCCGTCGGCACGCTACCTCTACATTTACCTACGGGATTAGTTTTAAACCTCAATAATTGTTATTTAATGCCAAGTTTGAGCATGAACATTGTATCAGGATGTCGTTTAATACGAGATGGCTACTCATTTAAATCCGAGAATAATGGTTGTTCTATTTATATGAGAGATATGTTTTATGGTCATGCTCCGATGGTCAATGGTTTATTCTTAATGAATCTCGAACGTAATGTTACACATATTCATGGTGTGAATACCAAAAGATGTAAAGTTGATAACAATAATCCCACATACTTGTGGCACTGCCGCCTTGGTCACATTGGTGTCAAGCGCATGAAGAAGCTCCATACTGATGGACTTTTAGAGTCTCTCGATTATGAATCATTTGACACATGCGAACCATGCCTTATGGGAAAAATGACCAAGACTCCGTTCTCCGGAACAATGGAGCGAGCAACCAACTTATTGGAAATCATACATACCGATGTAAAGCGGTCCAATGAGCGTTGAGGCTCGCGGAGGATATCGTTATGTTCTCACTCTCACTGATGACTTGAGTAGATATGAGTATGTCTACTTGATGAAACACAAGTCTGAGACCTTTGAAAAATTCAAGGAATTTCAGAATGAGGTAGAGAATCAACGTGACCGAAAAATAAAGTTCTTACGATCAGATCGTGGAGGAGAATATTTAAGTCACGAATTTGGTACACACTTAAGAAAATGTGGAATCGTTTCACAACTCACGCCGCCTGGAACACCTCAGCGTAACGGTGTGTCCGAATGTCGTGTCGCACTCTATTGGATATGGTGCGATCTATGATGTCTCTTACTGATTTACCGCTATCATTTTGGGGATACGCTCTAGAGACAACTACATTCACTTTAAATAGGGCACCGTCTAAATCCGTTGAGACGACACCATATGAATTATGCTTTGGGAAGAAACCTAAACTGTCGTTTCTAAAAGTTTGGGGATGTGATGCTTATGTGAAGAAACTTCAACCAGAAAAGCTCGAACCCAAGTCGAAAAAATGCGTCTTCATAGGATACCCTAAGGAAACCATTGGGTATACCTTCTACCTTAGATCCGAAGGCAAGATCTTTGTTGCCAAGAACGGATCCTTTCTGGAAAAAGAGTTTCTCTCGAAAGGAGTAAGTGGGAGGAAAGTAGAACTCAATGAAGTACTACCTCTTGAACCGGAAAGTAGTGCAGCTCAGGAAAATGTTCCGGTGGTGCCTACACCGACTGGAGAGGAAATTAATGATGATGATCAAGGTACTTCAGATCAAGTTGCTACTGAACTTCATAGGTCCACAAGGACACGTTCCACACCAGAATGGTATGGCAACCCTGTCCTGGAAATCATGTTGTTGGACAACGGTGAACCTTCGAACTATGAAGAAGCGATGGCGGGCCCAGATTCCAACAAATGGCTTGAAGCCATGCAATCCGAGATAGGATCCATGTATGAAAACAAAGTATGGACTTTGACAGACTTGCCCGATGATCGGCGAGCGATAGAAAACAAATGGATCTTTAAGAAGAAGACGGACGCGAATGGTAATGTTACCATCTATAAAGCTCGACTTGTCGCTAAAGGTTATCGGCAAGTTCAAGGGGTTGACTATGATGAGACTTTCTCTGCCTTAGCGAAGCTGAAGTCCGTCCGAATCATGTTAGAAATTGCCGCATACTATGATTATGAGATATGGCAAATGGACGTCAAAACGGCATTCCTTAACGGCTATCTTAAGGAAGAACTGTTGTGACGCCCCAAGACCGGAGCTTCAGTTGCCTTCCAGGGTTTCCGAGTTTTGTCGTGTGGTTTGTTTTGTTTTTGCTTTGCACCATGTCATCATGCCATCATATCATTATTTTTTTAAAACTCTTCCAAATAAATTGTATGGATTTTTCGATCCATTTAAACCGAGGGATTCACATGGTGATTTCTCTTTATAACATATCCTCCTAATAGTATGGAGCTATTATAATTTATTCCATTAATTTGGAATTCATCATAACCCACTTGCATAATAAATCCCATGCCCTTTCTACTTCAAGTTTGGTCCCCAAACCTTGCCATTATTATTTTCATCATTTTCCGGAGTTCCACCAAAAATCCTTGGATCATTTTTGTTAAATTCCTCACATTTTTGCGAGTCCGGAAAAATTACCCTCATACCCTAATTCTTGTCCACTCATTTCTTTTCTCTTCCTTTCTTCTTTGCGTTCTGTTTTTTTTTAAGAGAGGAAGAGAGAGATCCCAGCCCAGCCGGCCTCTAAGGCCCCTGGCCTTTCTCCTCCTCCAGGCCGGCCTAACCTCTCCCAAGGCCCAAGGCCTAGGCCCAGCCGCGCCTCCCTCCAGGCCGGCCTAGCCTCCCGGCCCAAGGCCCAGGCCGGCCCCTTCCTAACCCTAGCCTCCCAGCGCTCCTCTCGATCCCTCACTCTCTCCCTCGTCCTCCCACGCCGCCGCTTCGCCGAACCCCCTGCCCGATCCCCTCGTCGCCTCCTTCTCGATCCCCTCGCTCTCTCCCATCTCCCCTCGTCTTCCTCCTTCCGCCGCCTCGCACACAGACAGGGAGGAGCGCCCCGCATCCTGCACCCGATCCCCGCCGCTCCTCCGCGCGACTAGGCCGGACCCCCCGGTGGTCTCCTCGTCGCCGACGAGCTCCACCAGGAGCGCCGCCGCCCTCAACCCTCCTCCTCTGCGCCCCACCTCTCCGTCCCGCGCCTCTCCATCGCCTCGCGCCGACCAGCGAGCCCCGCCGCCCGTTCATCGCCTCCGGCCGGGTCCAGCGCGCCTTCTCCCGAGCGGCCCTCTCCTCGTCGCCTCCTCGCGACCACCACGCCGAAGCCACCGCCGCGGCCTCGCCTCCGTCTCGACCTCGCCGCCCTTGGTGCCGCGCCACCAGAACCTCCCCGTCGCCCTCGTCAGCGGCCAGGCCGGAGCCTCGTCGGCCTCCTCGCCGCCGTCGTGACCTCCTCTGCGCCCCTTCTCGCCTCGACCTCGCGTCCGCGCCATCCGTCCCGAGCCGCGCCCGCGCCACCGGTACTCCTCTCCGGCCGCCAAGCACCTTCAACTCCGGCGCCCCTGCCTCGGGAAGCCCTGCCGCTGCCCTGCTCCAGCTCGTGGATTCGCCGAGCCCTGCCATGGCTAAGGATTTTTTTGTGCATCGCCGGGAGCTCCTCAAATGTTGCCCTGTACACCGTTTTGCTGCTGCCGCACGGACGCCAAGTACCACTACGACCCGACGACCCCGGACATCTCCGAAGACCCATGTACCACTACCATCTCCGAAGACCCGTGTACCACGAGCGGCAAGTTCAACTCCAAAACGTGAACAACTACTTCCGTGGTTAACGACAAGTACCCCTACGCGCGAAGACGCCAAGTCCGCACGGAAGCCCGAATGACTACTTCCACGGTGATGCGCCAAGTACCCCCCTCGGATCGTCAAGTTCGACTACATGATGCGTCAAGTACTGCTACCGTCGATCCGAACATCTACGAAAACGTGTACCACTACCGTCGACCCTCGAAGACCCCTGTGGACCCGAACATCCACGGACATGAACAAATACTTCGGCGACGAGATGTACCACAACCATCGAACGAGAACGTCTACTTCCCCACGCCGTAATGACTACTTCCCTCGACGATCATCGCGAGAACGTCTACTTCCATCTACTTCCTCGACAACTCGACCCGTCCCGATTGCTCGTTCGGCAGGTATAACCGGGATGACCGACCGTGATCGAATCATCCTTGCGATGCCCATCTTTGCCATGCCACCGCCGTGGGAACCCGTAACCGGAACACCCCACCATCTTGCATGACTCGCTCACACGCTTTCCTTTGTACCGATATCTCAATCGAGTTATCGGAACCGATATGTTGCCGTGGCACCATTTTCGGATTCGTTGCCGTGGCACCCCTTTCTTCCACCACGGTGACATAATGCTTCATATCATGCTCTTGTCAACGTTTTCATAAAAATTGCATAAACTTGCTCATGTCATCCGCATCATGATAACAACATTCAAATGTTTAAAATTGTTGTTTGCATTAAGTTGCTTAATGCCATGCTAAAATGATTTATTTCATAACTAAATAACCGTAGCTCCATTTTAAATAAATTACATATGTAAATGGGGTGGAAAAATGCCTAGTTTAACATGGTACACTTTATTTTGCTGTTTAACAACTCTAAAATATGCTTTAGGACAGATCAGTACCTAATTCGTAATTTGCATATGGGGATTTTCTGGAATTGTTGTTCGTTGTTTCCGGCCTCATTTAAACTTGCCTAGATAGGTAGTTTCATTATGCTTCACCTCTTGCCATGTTTAACAACATTTAATATTGTTTGGTAACCTAACCGAGAGAGAACTAAATAATTGATGTGGTGTTTTGTCAATATGCAACTCGTTGCATATTGAGCTCCACTTAATTTGTAGTATTGTTTGTTGCACTTTGCCATGCCTTGCCTCATTAAACCGGACATGCATCATACTCGCTTGTGCATCATGCCATGTTTATGTGTTGGTTGTTTACTATGTTGTTTGTTTGTTTCCGGTTTGCTTTTCTCGTTAGCTTCGGTTTCGTTCCGGAGTTGTGAGGATTCATTCGACTTCGTCCGCTTGTCTTCTTCATGGACTCGTTCTTCTTCCTTGCGGGATTTCGGCAAGATGACCATACCTCGAAATCACTTCTATCTTTGCTTGCTAGTTGCTCGCTCTTTTGCTATGCCTATGCTACGATGCCTACCACTTGCTATATCATGCCACCCACATTGCCATGTCAAACCTCTAACCATCCTTTCCTAGCAAACCGTTGTTTGGCTATGTTACCGCTTTGCTCAGCCCCTCTTATAGCGTTGTTAGTTGCAGGTGAAGATGAAGTTTGTTCCTTGTTGAACATGGAGATGTTGTTCCATGTTGGAACATGTTTACTTATTGGGATATCACAATATATCTTATTTAATTAACGATCTATATACTTGGTAAAGGGTGGAAGGCTCGGCCTTATGCCTGTGTTTTGTTCCACTCTTGCCGCCCTAGTTTTCCGTCATACCGGTGTTATGTTCCCGGATTTTGCGTCCCTAACGCGGTCGGGTGATTTATGGGACCCCTTGACAGTTCGCTTTGAATAAGACTTTTCCAGCAAGGCCCAACATTGGTTTTACCATTTGCCTCACCTATACCCTTTTCCTTGGGTTTCGGAGCCCGAGGGTCATCTTTATTTTAGCCCCGGCCAGTTCTCCTTTGAGTGCTGGTCCAAACCGAGCGATGTCCGGCGCCCCTAGGCAACCAGGGTTTATGCCAACCCGACGCCTTGCTCATCCGGTGTGCCCGAGACCGAGATATGTGCAGCTCCTATCAGATTTGTCGGCACATCCGGGCGGCTTTGCTGGTCTTGTTTTATTGCTGTGAAATGTCTTGTAGCCGGATTCCGAGACTGATCGGTCTTCCGGGAGAAGGAATATCCTTCGTTGATCGCGAGAGCTTATCATGGGCTGTTGGGACACCCCGCAGGTTTTGAACTTTCAAAGCCGTGCCCGCGGTTATGTGGCAGATGGGAATTTGTTAATGTCCGGTTGTAGAAAACCCGAAGTGGATCTTAATTAAAATACACCAACCGTGTGTGTAACCGTGATGGTCTCTTCTCGGCGGAGTCCGGGAAGTGAACACGGTGTTGGAGTTATGCTTGACGTAGGTTGCTTTAGGATCACTTCTTGATCATAGTTGTTCGACCGTGCTTTGCCTCCTCTTCTCGCTCTCTTTTGCGTATGGTAGCCACCATAAATGCTAGTCGCTTGCTGCAGCTCCACCTCACTACCCTGTCCTACCTTTAAGCTTAAATAGTCTTGATCTCGCGGGTGTGAGATTGCTGAGTCCCCGTGACTCACAGATACTTCCAAACCAGTTTGCGGTGCCGATGAAACCGCAGCGGTGATGGACCCGAGCTCAAGGAGGAGCTCGATGAAGATCTTGTTCTTTGTGTTGTTTCGCTTCAGCTTGATCAAGAGTGGAGCCAGTTGGGACGATCGGGATCCGTAGCATTTGGGGTAGTCTTCTTTTATTTTGGTTCCGTAGTCGGACCTTGATTGTACCTGTATGATGTAATGTTTTACTCATGTATTGTGTGAAGTGGCGATTGTAAGCCAACTATGTATCTCTTTCCTTATGTATTACATGGGTTGTGTGAAGATTACCTCACTTGCGACATTGCTTTCAATGCGGTTATGCCTCTAAGTCGTGCTTCGACACGTGGGAGATATAACCGCATCGAGGGCGCTTCAAGTTGGTAATCGAGCCTTCCCACTTAGGAGCCCCTACTTGATTGTTTGTCATGGCGTTGTTGAGTCTAGAACGGAAAATGTTTTGAGTCTTAGGATTATATATATCGGAGAGTAGGATTTTTTACTCCTCGGTCCCTTCGCCGCTCGGTGAGGTATCCCGACGAGAGTTTTGACTCTTCTCTCCTCAAATTTCACTAAAAATTTTTTAGGATCACGTGGGTATCTTGGAATCGTTCCGATGGTTTTGTGACGAGAACATTGTTCTTGGTGCCTCCCGACATTTAGGGGTTGTGGCGGTGTCCCGGGAGTTGAGCTCCGAGGTGTTGTCGCCACAATTTTATCGCTGCAGTTCTGAATACCTGAGTTTTACCGACATCGAAATCTCTTTTGTACAGTTGTTGGTGAGATAACCTGATAGCCCAAGATTGTGGCGAAAAGGGAGTATTGCCATGACTTGTATAACGGACGTTTTTGAAGGTCGAGGTACACGATTTCGAGGATTTCTTGGTTATGTGTTGAAGGATGGATACAATGGATCTAGGTATTGTTAGTTTGGGTGATATATTTTGTGTCCCCTGTATCCCCAACACCAGATTGCATAACCAGAAAGTTTCGGGAGTTTATAGGTGGGAATTCAAGTAGCTCCTAGAATATCTTTCCGACAGATGCATGATAGGGGATTGGGTAAATCTCTATCATATGTATTTGTTCCGGCTTATTCTGCAAGCCACTCCTTTGTTTTGTTTTAAGTTGTGGTATTCGAGTTGCTTCAATGCCAAGTGTTGATTCCATACCTTTCCTAAATGGTGTTCTCATATTGCTATGTGAATACTAATCCTTCTTGATCACTGAGCTTGCCATGTTGATTCCTTTCCAACCGGCGTGCTTCTCTTCAAGTGGATCCGATCATTCCAACATTCGCAAGATCAATTCTAACCTTTTCTCAACGGTGTTTGTTTCATCCATCCCCAACTTGCCTTTGTTTCCCCGCCCTCCCACCCTTTTTCTTCAAGGACTCAGATTTCTTAATCAAGTATCAATTTTATTGAGGGAAGTTTCTTCATTCTTTTCTTTCAATGTTCTATCCGGTGATTTCTCATGAAGACGCTAAGGAAGCTTCAACCTTATCATTGTTCCATTCTAATTTTCTTCTCCGGTGGATTTAAGTCAAGTTTTCAGTGTTGATTGTATTCTTTTCATCGTTTCTAATGCTTTCTCATGTCGATGAACCTCTTAATTTTTTTTTCACTTCTTGTTATTCAATTGTTCCGGAGTGTTGAAGATATCTCAGAAGATTCGTGTTTCCATTCTTAATCCGTTCAAACTATTTCAAGATTGTTATCTCATTCAAGCCATTTAATTCTACCGGTGCAATATCTATTTCAAACAATTGTTCAACGGTGGTTCTTTTGAGTGGGCCCTAACCCACAGGTCTTTTCCAGGATCTTACCTGACTCTTCTAATTTTCCGGAGTTATTCTCAAATTCTTTGCAAAGTTTGATGTAAGGATGAATTATCATCAGTCAAATGTCTTTCTCCAAGATCTTTCAAATTATTTTCATCGTTGGCTCAACCTTTCTAATTTTCATTCCGGAGTGCTTCAACAATTCATGGTGATGTTTCTCGTCGTCATTCTCAAAATTTTGAAGACCGAAGAAGAGTTTCTCTTAAATCTTGCTCCATTCTCTTCAAGATTCATGGTTCTAGCTTCGTGCCATCCTCATAATTATTATCAATTGTGAGAATCCTTTTAACCCACCCGGAGTATTTCAGGAGTCTTTTCAGTTTGATTCTTCGGAGCCCATCATCTCAGAATTATTCATTCCAGCGTTCAACTCTTGTTTTCCAAATCTCACCGGTGCATCGTCGATATATCCTCTAATCAGTTCATGATCTCTTCGTTCTAATGTATCTAAATTTTTTCAAGCATCATTATTCATTTTCCAAATTCTTCCCGGTGAATTGTGCCTTCTTCGTTCATTCTCAATTCTTATGGTGTTTCGTTCAAGAGTTCTCTTCCTTCGTTACCATATAGATTTATTCGTTGTTTCAATCCTACCGGTGGTTTGTTCAAGACCTACCCAAGTTTGCGCCATATCTATCTTAATCCTTTCTACGAGAATAAGTAGTATGCCTAATCCATTTTGTCATCAATTTAATTGGTGAAGGATCAACATAATGTAATTCTTATTCTTGTTCCATCGAGTAAATTCAATTCCTTATTCCGGAGGATCGTCAAAATTCTTGGTTTCATTTGTTCATCTTTCTTTCCGGAGTTCCAAGTTTTCTCGGCTATATCATTTCAAAGCTTCATCTTATCACTGCAAGGCTTCACCTTGTATTGTCAACTTCTCTTTCTTTTATCATCCTTTTGTTACCGGAGTTCTTCATGGAGGCTCTACATGATGGTTCGTCAAGGATTCTTTTCATTTCTCCAATTGTTCATCAAGATTTCTCTCGGAGTTAAGATCCGCCAAGCTATACTCAAAAATAAGCATGGTGCTCAACACATGTTTTGTTTTGAGGAGTTCAAGCATTCTTCATCTTGCATTTCGAAGTGAAATTCGTTCTACCTTATCATTTGAGGTGGTGTTATGTCATTCTCGACAATTTGAGTTCGTGTTTCATGATTCAAATGTTGTCAAGAATGAGGTATTTTAAATCCATCAATATCTTCATTGGAGTTATCTTGGGCTATATTTCACCTAAAGCTTTCGCTAAGGATTGTTGCTATTTATGGTGCTTATAAAGGACCCAAGTTCTTCATTTGTCCTCTCGGTGAAATAAGTTTCTCGTCTCCTTGTTGATATAAATCCAATCGTTTGTTTCCGTTGGTGGCAGAAGCTCACCTCATAATGTGGAGATGTTTCCATAAGCCCACTACAAGCTTATTCATTCCGTTGTTGGTTTTCCAACAACTCCGTTCTAACCTTCTTGGCAAGGATGCTTCCCAAATTCAATTGTGGTAGAAGTTACTATTATCTTCTCCGTTCTTTTCTTTCCAACCATCTAGTTTTTCATTGCATTCTTTCATTTCTACCAGAGGCATTGTGATGTTGCACTCTTCGACCCATCATCTCCTTTTGCCAAGATCATGTTCTTTTTCTTGCTTATCCATTTAACCGGAGTGTCATGTTTTCATTCGAGTTCTCTCATCTTATCAAGTTTTGCCTGCTTCCTCAACCGGAGAGCTGTCTGAAATCTTTCTTACCCCTTGTGCCATTCTTTCAATAGTTCCGGAGGCAGTGTGTTGTTGATTTCATCAAGTATCATCCCATCTTCTCAAGTTCATGATTCTAATTCCTTCCATTTTCAGTCGGAGTGCTGTCCAAATTTTATCAATCTTATTCCTTCTCGATCTAGTTTTAACCGGAGTGGTTTCAGTATCTATGTTATCACTTAACCTCTTGGTTCTCGTCGTATCCCTTGTTCCTCTTTTCTAACAGAGTGTTTTCAACTTTGTTCATCTTCATTCTTTTCTTTCTTTCATTTCGTTCAACCTCTCAAGGTTCTTTGGTTTCACTCGTTTGTCGGAGAAGCAACTTTGTTTTACCTCTTCCTCTTCCGTTTTTCTCCGGTGCCATCCTAGATCTCGGGACGAGATCCTCTCGTAGTGGTGGAGTGTTGTGACGCCCCAAGACCGGAGCTTCAGTTGCCTTCCAGGGTTTCCGAGTTTTGTCGTGTGGTTTGTTTTGTTTTTGCTTTGCACCATGTCATCATGCCATCATATCATTATTTTTTTAAAACTCTTCCAAATAAATTGTATGGATTTTTCGATCCATTTAAACCGAGGGATTCACATGGTGATTTCTCTTTATAACATATCCTCCTAATAGTATGGAGCTTTTATAATTTATTCCATTAATTTGGAATTCATCATAACCCACTTGCATAATAAATCCCATGCCCTTTCTACTTCAAGTTTGGTCCCCAAACCTTGCCATTATTATTTTCATCATTTTCCGGAGTTCCACCAAAAATCCTTGGATCATTTTTGTTAAATTCCTCACATTTTTGCGAGTCCGGAAAAATTACCCTCATACCCTAATTCTTGTCCACTCATTTCTTTTCTCTTCCTTTCTTCTTTGCGTTCTGTTTTTTTTAAGAGAGGAAGAGAGAGATCCCAGCCCAGCCGGCCTCTAAGGCCCCTGGCCTTTCTCCTCCTCCAGGCCGGCCTAACCTCTCCCAAGGCCCAAGGCCTAGGCCCAGCCGCGCCTCCCTCCAGGCCGGCCTAGCCTCCCGGCCCAAGGCCCAGGCCGGCCCCTTCCTAACCCTAGCCTCCCAGCGCTCCTCTCGATCCCTCACTCTCTCCCTCGTCCTCCCACGCCGCCCGCTTCACAACCCCCTGCCCGATCCCCTGTCGCCTCCTTCTCGATCCCTCGCTCTCCCATCTCCCTCGTCTTCCTCCTTCCGCCGCCACACACAGAGGGAGGAGCGCCCGCATCCTGCACCCGATCCCGCCGCTCCTCCAGCGACCAGGCGGACCCCGGTGGTCTCCTCGTCGCCGACGAAGCTCCACCAGAGCGCCGCCGCCTCAACCTCCTCTTCGCGCCCCACCTCTCCGTCCCGCGCCTCTCCATCGCCTCGCGCCGACCAGCGAGCCCCGCCGCCCGTTCATCGCCTCCGGCCGGGTCCAGCACGCCTTCTCCCGAACGGCCCTCTCCTCGTCGCCTCCTCGCGACCACCACGCCGAAGCCACCGCCGCGGCCTCGCCTCCGTCTCGACCTCGCCGCCCTTGGTGCCGCGCCACCAGAACCTCCCGTCGCCGCTCGTCGCGGCCAGGCCGGAGCCTCGTCGGCCTCCTCGCCGCCGTCGTGACCTCCTCTGCGCCTTCTTCGCCGACGACCTCGCGTCCGCGCCATCCGTCCCCGAGCCGCGCCCGCGCCACGCTTCTCCTCTCCGCCGCCAAGCACCTTCAACTCCGGCGCCCCTGCCTCGGGAAGCCCTGCGCTGCCCTGCTCCAGCTCGTGGATTCGCCGAGCCTGCCATGGCTAAGGATTTTTTGTGCATCGCCGGAGCTCCTCAAATGTTGCCCTGTACACCGTTTTGCTGCTGCCGCACGGACGCCAAGTACCACTACGACCCGACGACCCCGGACATCTCCGAAGACCCATGTACCACTACCATCTCCGAAGACCCGTGTACCACGAGCGGCAAGTTCAACTCCAAAACGTGAACAACTACTTCCGTGGTTAACGACAAGTACCCCTACGCGCGAAGACGCCAAGTCCGCACGGAAGCCCGAATGACTACTTCCACGGTGATGCGCCAAGTACCCCCCTCGGATCGTCAAGTTCGACTACATGATGCGTCAAGTACCGCTACCGTCGATCCGAACATCTACGAAAACGTGTGTACCACTACCGTCGACCCTCGAAGACCCCGTGGACCCCGAACATCCACGGGACATGAACAAATACTTCCGATGACGAGATGTACCACAACCATCGAACGAGAACGTCTACTTCCCCTACGCCGTGTACGACTACTTCCCTCGACGATCATCGCGAGAACGTCTACTTCCATCTACTTCCCTCGACAACTCGACCCGTCCCGATTGCTCGTTCCGAAGGTATAACCCGGGATGACCGACCGTGATCGAATCATCCTTGCGATGCCCATCTTTTGCCATGCCACCGTTCCGTGGGAACCCGGTAACCGGGAACACCCACCATCTTGCATGACTCGCTCACACGCTTTCCTTTGTACCGATATCTCAATCGAGTTATCGGAACCGATATGTTGCCGTGGCACCATTTTCGGATTCGTTGCCGTGGCACCCCTTTCTTCCACCACGGTGACAGAATGCTTCATATCATGCTCTTGTCAACGTTTTCATAAAAATTGCATAAACTTGCTCATGTCATCCGCATCATGATAACAACATTCAAATGTTTAAAATTGTTGTTTGCATTAAGTTGCTTAATGCCATGCTAAAATGATTTATTTCATAACTAAATAACCGTAGCTCCATTTTAAATAAATTATATATGTAAATGGGGTGGAAAAATGCCTAGTTTAACATGGTACACTTTATTTTGCTGTTTAACAACTCTAAAATATGCTTTAGGACAGATCAGTACCTAATTCGTAATTTGCATATGGGGATTTTCTGGAATTGTTGTTCGTTGTTTCCGGCCTCATTTAAACTTGCCTAGATAGGTAGTTTCATTATGCTTCACCTCTTGCCATGTTTAACACCATTTAATATTGTTTGGTAACCTAACCGAGAGAGAACTAAATAATTGATGTGGTGTTTTGTCAATATGCAACTCGTTGCATATTGAGCTCCACTTAATTTGTAGTATTGTTTGTTGCACTTTGCCATGCCTTGCCTCATTAAACCGGACATGCATCATACTCGCTTGTGCATCATGCCATGTTTATGTGTTGGTTGTTTACTATGTTGTTTGTTTGTTTCCGGTTTGCTTTTCTCGTTAGCTTCGGTTCCGTTCCGGAGTTGTGAGGATTCATTCGACTTCGTCCGTTTGTCTTCTTCATGGACTCGTTCTTCTTCCTTGCGGGATTTCAGGCAAGATGACCATACCCTCGAAATCACTTCTATCTTTGCTTGCTAGTTGCTCGCTCTTTTGCTATGCCTATGCTACGATGCCTACCACTTGCTATATCATGCCACCCACATGGCCATGTCAAACCTCTAACCATCCTTTCCTAGCAAACCGTTGTTTGGCTATGTTACCGCTTTGCTCAGCCCCTCTTATAGCGTTGTTAGTTGCAGGTGAAGATGAAGTTTGTTCCTTGTTGGAACATGGAGATGTTGTTCCATGTTGGAACATGTTTACTTATTGGGATATCACAATATATCTTATTTAATTAACGCATCTATATACTTGGTAAAGGGTGGAAGGCTCGGCCTTATGCCTGGTGTTTTGTTCCACTCTTGCCGCCCTAGTTTTCCGTCATACCGGTGTTATGTTCCCGGATTTTGCGTCCCTAACGCGGTCGGGTGATTTATGGGACCCCCTTGACAGTTCGCTTTGAATAAGACTTTTCCAGCAAGGCCCAACATTGGTTTTACCATTTGCCTCACCTATACCCTTTTCCCTTGGGTTTCCGGAGCCCGAGGGTCATCTTTATTTTAGCCCCGGGCCAGTTCTCCTTTGAGTGCTGGTCCAAACCGAGCGATGTCCGGCGCCCCCTGGGCAACCAGGGTTTATGCCAACCCGACGTCTTGCTCATCCGGTGTGCCCTGAGACCGAGATATGTGCAGCTCCTATCAGGATTTGTCGGCACATCCGGGCGGCTTTGCTGGTCTTGTTTTATTGCTGTGAAATGTCTTGTAGCCGGGATTCCGAGACTGATCGGGTCTTCCCGGGGAGAAGGAATATCCTTCGTTGATCGCGAGAGCTTATCATGGGCTAAGTTGGGACACCCCTGCAGGGTTTTGAACTTTCGAAAGCCGTGCCCGCGGTTATGTGGCAGATGGGAATTTGTTAATGTCCGTTGTAGAAAACCCGGTGGATCTTAATTAAAATACACCAACCGCGTGTGTAACCGTGATGGTCTCTTCTCGGCGAGTCCGGAAGTGAACACGGTGTTGGAGTTATGCTTGACGAGGTTGCTTTAGGATCACTTCTTGATCATAGTTGTTCGACCGTGCTTTGCCTCCTCTTCTCGCTCTCTTTTTGTATGGTAGCCACCATAAATGCTAGTCGCTTGCTGCAGCTCCACCTCACTACCCTGTCCTACCTTTAAGCTTAAATAGTCTTGATCTCATGGTGTGAGATTGCTGAGTCCCGTGACTCACAGATACTTCCAAACCAGTTTGCGGTGCCGATGAAACCGTGCAGGTGATGGACCCGAGCTCAAGGAGGAGCTCGATGAAGATCTTGTTCTTTGTGTTGTTTCGCTTCAGTTGATCAAGAGTGGAGCCCAGTTGGGACGATCGGGATCTGTGTAGCATTTGGGGTAGTCTTCTTTTATTTTGGTTCCGTAGTCGGACCTTGATTGTACCTGTATGATGTAATGTTTTACTCATGTATTGTGTGAAGTGGCGATTGTAAGCCAACTATGTATCTCTTTCCCTTATGTATTACATGGGTTGTGTGAAGATTACCTCACTTGCGACATTGCTTTCAATGCGGTTATGCCTCTAAGTCGTGCTTCGACACGTGGGAGATATAGCCGCATCGAGGGCGTTTCAACTGTATATGATGCAGCCGAAAAGTTTTGTCGACCCTAAGAATGCCAACAAGGTATGCAAGCTCCAGCGATCCATTTATGGGCTGGTGCAAGCATCTCGGAGTTGGAACATTCGCTTTGATGAGATGATCAAAGCGTTTGGTTTATGCAGACTTATGGAGAAGCCTGCGTTTACAAGAAAGTGAGTGGGAGCTCAGAGCATTTCTCATATTATATGTAGATGACATACTTTTGATGGGAAATGATATAGAACTTTTGGACAACATTAAGGCCTACTTGAATAAGAGTTTTTCAATGAAGGACATTGGATAAGCTGCTTATATATTAGGCATCAAGATCTATAGAGATAGACCAAGACGCCTCATAGGTCTTTCACAAAGCACATACCTTGATAAGATATTGAAGAAGTTCAAAATGGATCAGTCCAAGAAAGGGTTCTTGCCTGTATTACAAGGTGTGAAATTGAGCTCGCTCAATGTCCCACCACGGCAGAAGATATAGAAGAGATGAGTGTCATCCCTATGCCTCACCATAGGGTCTATTATGTATGCCATGCTGTGTACCAGACCTGATGTAAACCTTGCCGTAAGTTTGGTAGGAAGGTACCAAAGTAATCCCGCAAGGAACACCGGACAGTGGTCAAGAATATCCTGAAGTACCGAAAAGGACTAAGGACATGTTTCTCGATATCGGAGGTGACGAAGAGCTCGTCGTAAAGGGTTACGCCGACGTTAGCTTCGATACAGATCCGGATGACTCTAAGTCACAAACCGGATACGTATATGTTGAATGGTGGAGCAGATAAGCTGGTGCAGCTGCAAGCGAGCGTCGTGGCGGGATCTACATGTGAAGCGGAGTACATGGCAGCCTCGGAGGCAGCGAATGAAGCAATTCGGGTGAAGGAGTTCATCACCGACCTAGGAGTCATACCCATTGCGCCGGGCCGATCAAACTCTTCAGGACAACACCGAGCTATTGCACTTGCCAAGGAGCCTAGGTTTCACAAGAAGACCAGGCACATCAAGTTGCCGCTTCAACTCCATTCGTGAAAATATTCAAGATGGAGACATAGAAATTTGCAAAGTGCATACGGTTCGAATGTCGCAGTCCGTTGACTAAACCTCTTCCTCGAGCAAAACATGATCAACACCAGAACTCTATGGGTGTTCGATTCATCACAATGTAACTAGATTATTGACTCTAGTGCAAGTGAGAGACTGTTGGAAATATGCCCTAGAGGCAATAATAAAAGGATTATTATTATATTTCCTTGTTCATGATAATTGTCTTTTATTCATGCTATAATTTTATTATCCGGAAATCGTAATACACGTGTGAATACATAGACTACAATATGTCCCTAGTGAGCCTCTAGTTGACTAGCTCGTTGATCAATAGATAGTCATGGTTTCCTGACTATGGACATTGGATGTCATTGATAACGGGATCACATCATTAGGAGAATGATGTGATGGACAAGACCCAATCCTAAGCATAGCACAAGATCGTGTAGTTCGTTTTGCTAGAGCTTTTCCAATGTCAAGTATCTTGTCCTTAGACCATGAGATCGTGTAACTCCGGATACCGTAGGAGTGCTTTGGGTGTACCAAACGTCACAACGAATCGGGTGACTATAAAGGTGCACTACGGTATCTCCGAAAGTGTCTTGGGTTGTCACAGATCGAGACAGGATTTGTCACTCCGTACACGGAGAGGTATCATGGGCCCACTCGGTAATGCATCATCATAATGGGCTCAAAGTGACCAAGTGTTTGGTCATGGGATCATGCATTACGGTATGCAGTAAAGTGACTTGCCGGTAACGAGATTGAACGAGGTATTGGGATACCAACGATCGAATCTCGGGCAAGTAACATACCGATTGACAAAGGGAATTGTATACGGGGTTGCTTGAATCCTCGACATCGTGGTTCATCCGATGAGATCATCGAGGAGCATGTGGGAGCGAACATGGGTATCCAGATCCCGCTATTGGTTATTGGCCGGAGAGCCGTCTCGGTCATGTCTACATGTCTCCCGAACACATATGGTCTACACACTTAAGGGTCGGTGACGCTAGGGTTGTATGAATATGAGTATGTAGCAAACTGAAAGTTGTTCGGAGTCCCGGATGAGATCCCGGACGTCACGAGGAGTTCCGGAATGGTCCGGAGGTAAAGAATTATATATAGGAAGTGCAGTTTCGGCCATCGGGAGAGTTTCGGGGTTCACCGGTATTGTACCGGGACCACCGGAAGGGTCCCGGGTCCATCGGGTGGGGCCACCTATCCCGGAGGGCCCCGTGGGCTGAAGTGGGGAGGGAACCTACCCCTGGTGGGCTGGTGCGCCCCCCCTTGGCCCCCCTGCGCCTAGGGTTGGAAACCCTAGGGGTGGGGGCGCCCCACTTGCCTTGGGGGGCAAGCCTCCCCCCTTGGCCGCCGCCCCCCCTTGGGAGATCTCATCTCCAGGGCCGGCGCCCGCCTATATAAAGGGGGGGAGGGAGGGAAGCCGCACCCTGAAGCTTTGGCGCCTCCCTCTCCCCTGCTACACCTCTCCCTCTCGCAGAAGCTCGACGAAGCTCTGCCGGAACCCTGTTGCATCCACCACCACGCCGTCGTGCTGCTGGATCTTCATCAACCTCTTCCTCCTCCTTGCTGGATCAAGGTGTGGGAGACGTCATCTGCTCCGTACGTGTGTTGAACGCGGAGGTGCTATCCGTTCGGCACTTGGTCATCGGTGATTTGGATCACGACGAGTACGACTCCCTCAACCCCGTTCACTTGAACGCTTCTGCTCGCGATCTACAAAGGTATGTAGATGCACTCCTATCACTCGTTGCTAGATGAACTCATAGATGGTTCTTGGTGAAACCGTAGGAAATTTTTTATTTTCTGCAACGTTCCCCAACATTCGGGGACGGTAGATGCAGCCGACGGTGAACCTAATTTGACCTGGTGAAGCACGAACCGTACATGAGGATGGGGGGCTCGATCCCTAATGCCAAGATGGCGCACCAGTGTTGTCACCCTGGGGGTCGCATCGTTGGATAAGGCGATGTGGTTTGGAGAAGCGGGGGCGCAGGTAGCTGGTGGGGTGGCTGGGCTGCTCGACGGGGATGAGAGCAGGAGGCAGCTGCTTGCAAGGTGGGGAGGAGAAGGAGATCTGGGCGAGGCGGCTCCGGGTGGTGCGTGCGAGCTGGAGGAGCTTAGGCCGATGCGGCTGCGTTTGCAACAAGGAGAGATTAGCGCAGTTCTTTAGGGATATATTAGGGGAGTGTTACACACCGGCTGCGGGTGATTACTTCCCTGCCGATTTTTTTCCATAAGAAGCACAATTTGGCAGCCATCAGATTTCAGTTGTATCGACGGCGTTGGTCTAGTCTGATGTCGGGCTTCTTTCATACAACAGATAAGAAGTGTTTCCCTAACAAATATCATGAACTGCTAATTTAACACGTAGATGATATGACTACTAGCTTGCTAGGGTCGCAGCACAAGCAAGCCCAAAGGAAAAAGAGAGAAAAAGAAAGAGAAATAAATGCCAACAACGGCAGATGAGGGAAACGAAGATGGTCGGCAACCGCTACACCCTATGGAGAAGTACCACCACGCACCCAGACTGGCGCCACAGTACCAAGCAACACCTTCAAGAAGGAGGCGATAACGATGTCGCTGCTGTTGCGGACTAGTCCTAGGGTTTCCCGGTAGGGGGGGGGGGACAGGGGAGGTGTACCGACGCCTTCAGAAGGTTCGGCGGCACCGCAGCGCCGCCATCGCCGGGTCGGACGAGCCGCCAGGGGTTTCTCCTGACCCAAACCCCCACCACCACCCCAAACGATCCATAGTGCACGGCCCAGCACGACGTACACCAATATGTGCCACCACGGTCGCCGAACCAACTCCGCCGTCTCCCTGAGGCCGCCGACACGAGACTTGGAGGATGGGAGAAGAGATAGTGGGCTCGAGGGCATCCGCAACACAGCCGATGTGGGGGGACATCCACCACCCCCGCCGCGGAGCCGACCAGACGCACGGACAAGGGGCCTACCAGGCGCCGAGGCCCGGCCGGACCCAAAAGGGTCCGGACAGCCCCTGCCGTCGGGCTACAGCTCGCCGGTCGACGGCCGCCACCGCCGCAGACCACCGCCTTCGCCACCAACACCAAGGAGCAGCGTCGCACACACCAAGCCGCTGCCTGCCCTATCCTAGATGGAGCCCGAAGGGCCCATCTGCCGCCCGGCGCCCACACCACCACCGCCACGCCACCCCGCGACCAACGGCCGCGCCACCGCACCGAGGACCTCGAAGCCTGCCGTCGAGCTGCATCGCTGCTGGCCGAGCTGCACCGCCGCCAGCGGGATGCCCCCGCGCCTCCCCATGTGCGCGCAAGGAAAGAACGGCCCCCCGGCACTGGCGCCGGGCGCGCAGGGCCCGGCGGACCTCGCCGGCTGCGGTGGGGGGAGAATGACGGGGAGGGGGCGGAGGAGAGGAGGACGCAGGTGTCCGCCCATTGCCCGCGGGGCGGGGGGAGCGAGCGGACAGGGAGGCGGAGGAGGGGGGAGGGGGAGGAGGGGCATGACGCGCGTGGCCGGCGGGGGAACGGGAGGAGGAAACCTAGGGAAACGCGGCGGGAGGACGTAGATGATATGACACCATAATTAAAGAAGAAAGAGAAGATAGTAGTATCATAGATCACCGAACAAGGAATTGGTAAATAGGTCTTGTACATAACTTTACATTACAAATGGATAAATAAGATGATACTATGATATGCACTATATACAACAGGATGATAGTAACTAAAATAATATCATGCCGTATGATACTATCCGGTGTGGGATGCTTACAACTTATTTATTATACTATACTACTAATGAACATCAGTGAGCTTTGCAGTCATCGATCTCCTTATGGATCGGCACATTATACGGTGACGCCACCAGGAGCAGATGGTTGCTTCTCTTTGCCGTCAAGCCTACAACGGTGTCCATGTCTAGCTCATCCGGCCGCATTCCGGCAGGGAGGCTCCAGTCGAAGTAGTATAGAAGTCGTGCCACGACGAGTTCTACCAAGGCCAATGCAAAGATGTTCCCAGGACAGATCCTCCTTCCACTTCCAAATGGCAGGTACTCTAGCTGTGTGCCTTTGTAGTCTGCCGCGTTGTCCTCGAACCTCTCGGCATGAACTCCTCTGCGTCCTGCCAAGATTGGGCTCCTCGCCATCGCCCATGCGTTGACGAAGACACGGGTGCCCTCCTTGACCCTATGCCCGTGGACATCGCAGGTCTCCCTGCAGACACGGGGGAGCAGGAGCGGAACCACCGGGTGAAGCCTCATGGCCTCCTTGACTACCATCTTTGTGTAGCAAAGCCCCTCCATGTGTGCCTCATGGTCTTGTGGGTTCTTGTGGTCAAATGCACACCGCACCTCCTTCTGCGCCTTGGTCATTGCACATGGGTTCCTTATGAGCTCTGACATGACCTACTCTGTGGTCGACGCAGTCGTCTCCGTTCCTCCAGCGAACATATCCTAATTTGTATGGTCACAAAGCATAGTTTTCATTTTCAGTGAGATGTCTATGAAATTCATTGAATTTCAATAATTTCTATAGACACTGAAATGGTTACCTTTCAGTCAAAATATTTCAGCAATATGAAAATTCAAATATTTGTTCATATATTCCAAATATTTGGTTGAATATTTTAAGTGAATGAATTCAGCCCTTTGGCTGAAAATGCAAACCCAATCACTGATATTCACTGAATTTCAGTTAGTTTGGTGCTTGGTGAAATATTTCTGAAAAGTGAATTTCAATGATTTTTTGAGGAAATATTTCAGCTGAAACTGAAGTGAAAACCATGTCATGGAGTTGACATGCACAAAGATGAAAATCTCGTTTCATATATACTAGCATTTGAGAGCAGTTAGGTATTATCAGTCCACTTACCGCTATGACTGCCTTGATGTTTGTGGTGGCCATGGGGACCTCGAGCTGCCCTCGTCCCTGACCCGAAGCGAGACTCTCAGAAGGTCCTCCTCGTCTCCGTTCTTGTTCTGCTCTCGCCGCACCTCGCACTCCGATGATCTTGTCAAGGACCGTGTCGAGCTGCCGCGCCGCCAGAGCCGGCGCTTCATCCCACTGACGACGTCGACGAAGGACAGAGAGGGAAGAGGTCCCCGACGAGAGGCCCCGCTGCTCCTCAGAATCACCTCGATCGCCGACAGGAACTGCGCCTGGAGCTCGCCGGCGCAGCCCTCGCCGGACGCCACCTTCGCCGTGATCGTGTTCGTGCCATGGTTTTCAATTTCAGTTTCAGAAAAATTTCAGCACCAACCGAAATCACTGAAATTCAGTGAATTTCAGTTATTTCAGTTTCCATTTCAGCCAAATGACCGAAATATTCACTTGAATTCAATTAAAAATTTGAAAATTTTAAAAAATATTTTGAAAAATATTGGAATTGTTGTGCTATACTGAAATTGCTGAAATATTTTGACCGAAATGTAATATTTCAGTGTCCGCTGAAATTACTGAAATTCAGTGAATTTTACTGAAATCTTACTGAAAGTGAAAACCATGGTTCGTGCACGACATCACGAGGCCGCCGAGATTGACCGGCTCGCCGCCTCGGCCGGCGGAGCGGATCGTCTGGACGAGGCGCATGATCTCGCCGCCCCGGACCAGCGCGAACTGCCTGACCTTGCGCGCGCTGAGGAGCTCCGCCGTGCAGAGCTTGCGCATGGTCCGCCAGTACGCGCCGTAGGTCTCGAAGGCGACGTCGAGGTTCCCGTACAGGCAGATCTCCGAGGCCAGGATGCTCGGGCGCGACGCGAAGTTGATGTCCTTGTTCCGGAGGACCTCCTGCGCAGCCGCCGGCGACGAGATCACGACGGCGTCCACCTGGCCCAGCCTCAGGTACATCACCGGGCCGTGCTTCTTGGCCAGGTCACGGAGGGCGACGTGCGGCAGTGGCGTCAGGAGGTGGTGTAGGCTTCCGATGAACGGGAGGCTCCATGGGCCAGGAGGCCTGGCTGCTTTGGATTTATTACGGCCAAGTAATAAGGACGACAAAAGGATCAAAAGCAATGAGATGAGCAGGAGGGTGGCTGTGGTTAGCTCCATCAGCGTGGATTACTTATTTCACACAAAGCTCACTGTTATACTTGGGAGGAACAGCGAGAGAGCCCATCTTATAAGCCTTGTGAAGAAGGCTGCAGTGGAGACAGTGCCTATTTGATTGTTCTAATTTCTAATACAAGTCACCTGTTTCGGTTGTGCTTGATTTGTCCGTTATGGAGTATTTCCTCTGCGATCAAAATACAGTGCCTATTAGATTGTTCTAACTTCTAAGTTAAATTTTACTTTTGGTGAATCGTTCTAATAGATCTGATCTTTTTGCAAAAAAATACTCAACTTTTACAAAATTTGACCAGGTTTATGGAAAATAATATGAATAGACAAAAGTTTATTTTAGTTCCTCAATTAATTGACAAGTGCAGCTTTTGTCCCTCAACTTCAAAACCAGACAATTTACGCCCTGATTTTCCAAACCGTATGTTTTTATTACATCTCTATCTTGAATAGAAGTGGTTCCACTGCTGAGTTCAATGGGTATAACTACCAATAGTTACATTTTTCTGGAGCTAAAGAATATTGGGGGATGGGTTAGAGATGCTCTAACGCGTTTTGATTTCTTATGCTTTGCTATTTCAGGTTTGTGCTTTCCTTTCTACTCCCTCCATCCCAAAATAAAGTTAGTACAAACTTGAGTCACTTATTTTGGGACGGAGGGAGTATTTGACATTTTGGTGCCTCTATTTTATTAAAACTACATCTTGTTTGGTTGGTTGGAGCTAATTAGATAAAGGAAATAGGAATTCGGGTTATAAGATACAAACCCACCTGTTTGGTTGTAGGGACTGGGGATCTTATCAGGCTTGCTGCAGTGCTGGTGTTAAGGAGAACCAGTGCAGCTACGATGGCGTGACCTGAAAAGGATAGGTGAGTACCAAGTTAGTGACATATGAAAAGTGATATAATACAAGAAGCAAGAACTGAAATTTAGCCTGATTTATGTAATTATTTCTATACGACACTACACCCTAAGCACAAACATGAACTCAACGAATGTAGCTAGTAATCTTGTAAAAAAGAGATTATCAGTCATTCCTGAATGCGCTTCTTAGTTTTATTCAAATAGATTCTAAATGATCTTGTTAAACTGGCAGTTTGCACAGTATTCGGTTCAGTGAACAACATTATCACACTACATGTAACTCCACTCTTCGAGAAACAATATTCTTGGCTATTTAAGAGGGAAAAAATTGTAAAAATAAATAGTTTAATATTGTTCCAAACCGAGCCCTAATTCAGTTTTCTTACAATGTAAAATCTACAACTAAACTTGTATTCTGCAGTATCTGCTTTGCTCTGCTCGACTTGAGGACTGCTTTTGAGGACTGCCACTAATGTGGTTGTGTTAGTTCATCTGTGTTGTGTGCATGCATAATGGCTGAAGAATGTTTTGGCCGAAGAATGTTAATCTGTAGCAAGGCAAGAAAGTACTATATATTTTGGCTGCATGGTAAACTGCATGCAAAATGTGACTTGTGTCACTGTGACTGACTTGTGTCATGAAATTGTGTCCAGAGTAGCAACCATCCATTTGGGAGAGCAAAAGTGAATGAAAAAACAGGGAGGATGCTGCAGAACAGAAACAGAGCTGGGCTGGAAATAAATGTTGTCGCGACATTCCTGTGTGTGTGCGTTATTTAGTAGTAACTAGTAATAACTAGTCAACCAACCCGTGCACCTGCACGGGCTAGTAGTTTTAAGAAATAAAAGATAGTTATTCAATAACATTACACCTTTTCAGACAGACACTAAAAGACTACACCATTTTTTTTGCATTTTTAGGTAGCAATTAGTAATTGAAAGTTTTAGGTTCCTTTGGATCATCACAACTAACGGTATGCTTCCATCTATTTCCCACAGTTGTATGACATCCCTGATGGTCTCATATATACAACTACTATTTACTGATGATATAACTTTTTGCACCGTTTGAAATCATGGAAATGCAAATGCCCAAATTAAATGTTCTGTAAAACAAAAACAATAGTGTTCTTAATGTGTTTTCTAATTACAACATAAAAAGAAAATGGGAAATTTATTAATTTTTAGGACTTTTGAAGAATCAATAGTATATATATAGGCTAAAAGCTAAGATATGTATATAGTTTGCTGCCAGCTATCTAATATTGTGCATGCTTGTAATGCTTATGACATACAATCGTTTCATCGTTGCATAAAAGAACATGGCTCTGATCCTTAATTACATATATAGAAATTTTAGAAAATCCAAAAACTATTGAATAATTTGGATCAGTATATATATATATATATATATATATATATATATATATATATATATATATATATATATATATATATATATATATATATATATATATATATCAAATGTAAACTGTAATACTTTTTAGCACTTTAGATCAGTGCCAAAATAAATAAATGGTCATGTTAGAGGATCGCAACTAATTTGCAATGTGATATTAGAAGAGGGGGGCATCAAGCAAGATAATAAAATGCGAAAAGTATATCATGTATTAACTGTACAGTCGTTGGTATCAAATTATTGTTTATAAATAATATATCAAGATTTTATCAATTACATGGGCAGTGTACTCGCAGCAGTAACATTTTGTGTTTGTTTCAATCTAAGTCGCTACAAAAAAAAAATGAAGTGATTACAACAGACAAATGGAAGAATATATTTTCTTCAATTATCATCATGCAAGTGATTTAATGCATTCAGCGACAATACTGAGATCTTTAGCAATCAAGAACAATACAAAATTTCTCTGGTTTTTTTTAATACAGTGCCTCCTGCATTGAATTGTGGGAATGGCAGTATGGTACCAAGACGACGGAATATATGAGAATACCTCTTTCATGAAAAACGTATCATTGACTCATTATGCAGTAAATTTACTATTTCATAGGAGAAGTTGGTACACACGTGAATGATGGGTAAGCATAGGCTTGCCTGTACAGCATGCATCCAGGAATGGAATCAAACACAAACTTGAAGCATCCTACTGAAAGATGCCGTGGAGATGTGTTTTCAAGAAAAAGAAAAGGATAGCATGGTGCATCCATTCCTTCTTTGGAACATACCATCTCCCACTTGTCTATCACCGCTCGCTGGTTCTGTTTCCGTTTCCTCATACTGCACCAACATGATCATCATTTAGAGCGCATCTTTCTTCTAGTACCCAGTCAGTGTTGCACAACTGAACATATAAGTGCACCGTAAGACCACTCCTATATACAATGGTATATCGTTCGGTTATAATGAAAAGATTTAAGGTTAAGATAGTGTATGTATGAAGCTCCAGTAGGCCATAAGATTTATCTTTTAAACTTATCAAATGTAAACTGTAATACTTTTTAGCACTTTAGATCAGTGCCAAAATAAATAAATGGTCATGTTAGAGGATCGCAACTAATTTGCAATGTGATATTAGAAGAGGGGGGCATCAAGCAAGATAATAAAATGCGGAAAGTATATCATGTATTAACTGTACAGTCGTTGGTATCAAATTATTGTTTATAAATAATATATCAAGATTTTATCAATTACATGGGCAGTGTACTACTTGCAGTAACATTTTGTGTTTGTTTCAATCTAAGTCGCTACAAAAAAAAAATGAAGTGATTACAACAGACAAATGGAAGAATATATTTTCTTCAATTATCATCATGCAAGTGATTTAATGCATTCAACGACAATACTGAGATCTTTAGCAATCAAGAACAATAAAAAAATTCTCTGGTTTTTTTTAATACAGTGCCTCCTGCATTGAATTGTGGGAATGGCAGTATGGTACCAAGACGACGGAATATATGAGAATACCTCTTTCATGAAAAACGTATCATTGACTCATTATGCAGTAAATTTACTATTTCATAGGAGAAGTTGGTACACACGTGAATGATGGGTAAGCATAGGCTTGCCTGTACAGCATGCATCCAGGAATGGAATCAAACACAAACTTGAAGCATCCTACTGAAAGATGCCGTGGAGATGTGTTTTCAAGAAAAAGAAAAGGATAGCATGGTGCATCCATTCCTTCTTTGGAACATACCATCTCCCACTTGTCTATCACCGCTCGCTGGTTCTGTTTCCGTTTCCTCATACTGCACCTAGATGATCATCATTTAGAGCGCATCTTTCTTCTAGTACCCAGTCAGTGTCGCACAACTGAACATATAAGTGCACCGTAAGACCACTCCTATATATAATGGTATATCGTTCGGTTATAATGAAAAGATTTAAGGTTAAGATAGTGTATGTATGAAGCTCCAGTAGGCCATAAGATTTATCTTTTAAACCCCACTCTCAAATTATATAAAAACTAAATTAGCTAAAAATATAATGTTCACTAATTTTTATGGGAGTAATGCCCAACTGGAAATTAATTTTTAGTATATTCTTTTCGTCTGTTATGGTCACCAAACAACATGATTCAGTAGAGATCTATTCATTTGTGTTAGAAAATATCATAGTAAAATAAAATCTGGTTGGTAACTTTCTGAAAGGTGATTTCCTCCGATCTGATAAAACATGTCGGAAAATATAGAATAAAAACAAAACTTTTGGTTTTGTGCATGCAAATGATTGAGTGTTCATGTTCTTTTGGCTTCAGTCTTCTCATGAATTCTAACCTCAATTTTATAGACAAAATGATTTAAATGCAAGAAGTCCTTGGTGGTTTATAGAAAACAAAAACAGAGAGCGCAATGTTAGTACACACAAAGGAATCATAAAGTGTAAATCTATGCATCCTTTGTAAGTACAAAAATCTGTTCAGGTTCATGCCAACCACTTTATCTCTCTGCATAACGGAAGGGTATGGCTACACCCAAGTTTTAACAGACATGTATGATCTAAAAAAATTGCTATGCCTTTGCAACAATAGAGGCCTGAGAAAAGCTAACCTTTATCGATAAATGGAAGTTTGCACTATCATTTGTGGATCCTAAAGTACACATTGGTTCTCTTGACATTGAAGAGAAACTACAGAAAAACTGATGGTGGCATATATCATAGCACAACGAAATAGATCTGATTTAACAGAAAGAAGAAGAGGTGCATATGCTTTAGCTTACTATAATACCTGAGGCTAATACATCAACAATGTTGAATTAAGGTCGGCACACCACCATCAATGCTGCTGCCGATGTGCAAGACCTGCATGACGCACAGAGGTCGCGTAGAGTCAGGCATGATACGGCCGCCTCGTTCTGCAGCCAGCACCTTCATGAAGCGACTTTGTCAAGCGATATCACCATGCAACTTCTTATCATATCAAATATCCATCCAGATAATCAAACAGCCCTGATCGGTGAAACAAAGCAAAAAACTCATCCAGACTTCAGTACTACACTTGATCAATGCACCACGTGTTGTATAGGTGCCAGCAAGCCGGTAGCCACGTATTGTGTCCACCAGGAAAACTCAAGCACTTCCTTCGGCGCTTCGGGCTGCCGGCTGCTTGTACGCGTCGCCGCATCGCGTTTGCGCGGCTCTGTGTACCCGTTCATGTGATGTTCTTTGTTCGTAGGGGCAAAGAAGAATCCATCGACTGCTTGTCCGCTTCCATGGCCACGAACGCGCAAGCGTTCCAGATCACGATGGAGGAGGCCAGAACGCATGACAGGAGGATCGAGGCTGCATCTCCTGGCCAGTCTCTCCATGCCGGCTAGGTGCTGCCCCTTCTCGTTCATTACGGGGCATGCGCCTGCAGATTCATGGCGACGCACGCCATCCACCCCGCGTGCGTGAAAAGGATCGATTCTGCTCCAGCCCCCTATGTAGCGCTGAAATTGTCCAATTCATGAAAGAATCTTGCTTCAGCTATTGACATTTGGATTTTGACTGGGGGCGGATATTAATGTATATGCTAAGTTGCAAGATGATCACTAAATCTTTCTCCGCTGTGATGGCTGCAGGATGAAACTTGGCCATCCCGTGAAATTGTGGAGGACATATTAATCAAAGATGTGTTCTGTTGGGCAACTTGGGCTGTAGAGTTTCTGGGAAGGAAAGGAATCACGTGGTTGGGAGGTGATACATGGTTGTACGTGAGATATATTGTAATCATCAAGGACTCCCTGAGATAGATTGTAATCATCAAGGACTCTTGCATACACGTTCGGCCTCTCTTAGATTGTAATCATTAAGGACTCTCCCAGACACGTTCCACCTTCCTTATTTAATCCTAACCCTACAATTGAGATCCTAAGGTTAATTTTATGTGTAATTCAAGGATTAACGTGGAGGCTTTATTGATGCCTCCAATTAGTAAATATAAGATAAGATGTACGTGCAACACACGTTTATATTAGGTAGGATATTAGTTGCATGTTATATTATATAAGATATATTTGTTGCACGTCGGTATTTGGTAAGATATCAATTACTACTTTTTTCGTGGGAATGGTGGGATATTAATTACATGGCAGATTTCATGGGATAGCGTTGAGTCAAAACGTGTTTATAACCAATGGCAGTGGTGTGTAATTAGAGCGTTAAACGTGTTTGGTGCTCAATATTGGAGCGATTTGAACCGCTAGATAACATGATTTGACGGCCAAGATGGTTTGGATCTGCCCTTTGGGTCTTTTATATTGGTATAGATGCATACATAGATGATATGCTTTGTGATTTTAAAGAGGCAGTGGAGAATTCTAGTGTCCAACTGCGACTTGGATGACTAGAAGACAGACTCTGAAGGTATGAATGGTGCTGCAATAGCTTGCATTCTAAAAGTTTCAATATTTGCACAAAATATAGGACAACATATAGACAAATTTCACAACTTTTTTTATCCGCAATGCTTAAGATAGAAGGCCTGTAATTTTCCGAGTATTTCGTCATGTGATAAAAAATTTCCCAGCCATTTGTTCTGTTTAATCAAACGGATTATTTTCCTTACTAATTACATATTACTATTTTATATGGTACTGTGGAACTCTAGAAATTTTACTACTGTAACTTTAGACAACAAAACTATATGATTATTCATCCATGCGTTCTACGATGATAACTTAAACTACAAAGTACAGGGTGATTTTGCTCACCTCTATACATTTGCGTGCCCATTTCCTCCTGCCCTGCTTTACAACCCTGCCCTAGTTCCCAACCTTCACCAAAGATCTGTATGCAATTAAACAATGTTTAAATGAGGCAAATCAAATTCTCTAATACCATTTGGTAAAAATTTGTATCAAAATGATAATAAAAGACAACTCCTTTTGCACAAATACAGTAATAAATTAAAGTTGGTGGTTTACCCTGTAGCGTGTGTTAGTGGCCCTATCTGTTATGCCAGCAGAGGTCGGACTATTTAGCTTAGGGGGCCAATGCCCCCCCAGCCTCGTTTGAACCAAGCTATGAAATACTCCCTCCGGTCGGAAATACTTGTCAGAGAAATGGATGTATCTAGATGTATTTTAATTCTAGATACATCCATTTTTATCCATTTCTTCGACAAGTATTACCGAATGAAGGGAGTATGATGTTACTCTCAGCAAATCCAAGACTGCATATGTCATAGTAGATAGAAACACTCTTCCTAAATGTGCACACAACCCGAACATCTTGGAAGGCCTGAGTGAGACATCTGTTGCAGTCATGGGCCTCTGCGTCACCACCACGATGTCTTATTAGAGCATATGCTCTATCCTGGATGAAACCAACTGTCTGCGTGTAGAACAAAGAGGGGGAGGAGGCAACTGCCTCAGGCAGCATCGCGAGAGCTCTTCCAGGTTGCGCTGGTACTTGCTGGACGCAGTGTAGATCCCCGTCACAACGATAAGCCCAACAGCCGTTATCGGGCTTACTGCAGGACAATGTTAAGGAGAACCAGTGCAGCCACGACGGCGTGACCTGAAAAGGATAGATGAGCAGCAAGTTAGTGACATGAAAAGTGATGTAGTTCAAGAAGCAAGAACTAAAATTTAGCCTTGTTTACATAATTCAAGAAGCAAGTTGTGAGAATTTTCGCTAGAATTTTTGGCAGCATAACACATGGGGAAGAATCCCAGACACCTAATGCAGCTCTACGATTCATCACTCCCTTACAACCTAGATACTCATTTCTCATCACCCAATAGCTCGGTGACAGATAAAACTACCACCATCTGCCCTTGTTATGAATTTTCGATCGGCAAGCTTGGGAAGCGCTTTGTTTCCGCCATGCCACCGTCAGGGTGGCTGTACCTCGTGTTCAACATCCATTGTCCACTGTCGTGCATGTTCCTCACTTAGATTCACCAAACATAATTCTCTGGTCTTGCTTCCTGTGCTATCTTATCTATATGAAATGAAAATAACAGCCACCACCAATGAGAGCTTATGTTGAGAAGTGCAATGACTTAAGAGATTCTGAAAAGGAATAAAAACAAAAAATGTAGGTTCAAACTTACTTGATGGAAAATGGATAATGGCAGCGCAACTGTCCATATTGTCCACATGATCCAGGCTCAGGTTCAAGTTCAGAGCACAAGGGCTCAGAGATCATCAGCTGGTTGCCCATGGGGTCGACGATGAAATGCAACTCCAGACATTTCTCCACGGCTGGATCAAACTTGGATGCCCGCATCTGCATCTCACAGGACAAACACAAGCACATTATATCGAGGTGGAATTCGATTAGCCACAGAACAACGATCAAGCATAGAGCTTGATGTACATTATTTTGGTTGTCAGCTAAAACAGTGGGCAAGGACGAGTTACAAAAGTTGTTGAAATAGGTGTCTCATGATTTTAGGAAACTTTTTAATCATCATCATTCTGCGAGACTAGCCCGAGCTACTGCTTTGTAGTGCAGCGCGTAAAAGTAACTAGGAGATATCAGCTTTCAGAACAACTGTTTACTGAGATGGAGGCATTGATGATCTAGTTCCAGACTGATTATTTCCAAGGCCCCAAGAAGGTAGCCACAACAGGTTCTAGGATGATCTACAAATTTAATGTACTCTTGTTAGCCTCTTAGTATTGTTTGATCCTCAATAAAAACAACGTTCCCTTTAAAATTCATTCAAAACAGAATCTACCAACTCTCAATTTTCTATGGAGAAGTCTTACACCCTTGTATGCCATGCTCTCCTTGAATAATTTGAAGTCATCAACTGCAAGCGACAAGCAAAAGTTGTAGTGGTCAGCCCTGGTGATTAGTGAATATCTCCATCATCTATCTTTGCTCTACATCTAGATGGTTTAGGATTCTGAAAAGGAAGAAAAACAAAATGTAGGAGAAAACTTACTTGGTGGAAAACGGATAATGGCAGCGTGACTAAAATATTGTCCACACGATACAGACAACAGCCTGACTTGAACTATAACATTAGGATTAATTCTTTCGGAATTGGAAGGAGGATTCCACATGACAATGCATATACAAATTTTCAACTCGAAGTGCCTTTCTACACCCAGGAGCAAATGCTCTTGGTGTGAACAGTAAAATCAAAAAATAGAAAAAAGTTCCAAAAAATTCTGAATTTTTTTGTGACACACTTCCACAAATGTTTGTCATGCATGCAAAATTTCATCGCGAAATCATATTGGTGGAATTCGTGCAAAAAAAAAAACCGGAGCTCCAAAATGCTTTTGTAAGTAACATTTTCACGGCATCAATTTTTTTTACCACGCTTTTTCAGTAATGTGATTTTGTGATGAAATTTTGCATGCACAACAAACATTTGTGAAAGTATGCCACAAAAAATTCAGACTTTTTAAATCTTTTTTACTGTTCACACCAGGAGCATTTGCTCCTGGTGTAGAACCTCCACGCCTTTTCCATGACCTTTGCTTGAATTGATGCAAATGCTGCATCGCCTTCGACAGGAACATATATACTTCCTGGTGCCCAGGTTTTCGCTGTGCTTTTGTTAGTCCGCACCCCCCGCTTCCATGTCAATAGATGCATCACTAGGCTGAGTGCCAAGGTTGACTGATTTCCTTCAAAAAGGAGATTAGATGGAGAAAGCAGGGCACGGTCTAGCTTACATAGAATAGAGAGGGTGGACCAAACAGGCAAGCCGGCCGGAGATGCCTCATGGTAGGGGCAGGGCAGGTCGATGATGTTGTACATGAGCGTGCGAGGTGTTGGACTGAGGAGAAAAGAGGAGCTAGCGGCAATGGGGCGAGGAGGGCAGTAAATAGAGAGAGGAGGCGAGGGTGCCAGCCACCATATAGGATCATGGAGAGTAGAGGAGCGGGCAAGCAACACGGGAGGCGTCCGATGGGGGGTCGATCCGCGTGATGGATGGAAACGAGAGGGAGGCGGCGTGACATTGTGTTGGTTTGGGAGACGATTCAAGGGGCGCCTGGTTTCGAGGCAGAATTGAAGGATCCAGATTCCCTAGTATCAATCTATCCATCCATCCATGGGCTGGGCTTCAGGGACATGTACTGTTTCAACATTGCAATGCTTTCTCGGCAAGGTTGGCGGTTGTTGCAGAATCCCGACAGTCTTTGTGCAAGAATTCTTAAGGCCAGGTACTTCCCACACTGTAGTATATTGGAAACTACTCAGCGGGATGGGATCTCTTATTCCTGGAGAAGTATACTACACGGGCTAGAACTCGTCAAACAGGGGTATATATGGCGGATTGGAGATGGGTCTCATGTCAAAATATGGACGGATCCATGGATTCCCCTGGCATGGCCACGGCAAGTTATAACACCGCGTGGACACTGGACACAGCTTACTAACCTATGTCAATGAGCTGATAAGCCCGATCACAGGCTCATGGGATGAACAACTAGTTAGAGACACCTTCTGGCCTGACGACGTACGCCATATACTGCAAATTCCTCTTAGAGAAGGCGTAGATGACTTCACGGCATGGCATTTTGATAATAGGGGAAACCACTCAGTCAAGAATGCGTATAAACTGCAAGTACAGCTTGATAAACAGTCCAGAAATGCTTCGAGCGAGAGTAGCACAACGGGAGTAGGCAATCTGAATGAATGCCCAGACCAGGATTGGAAGCGCATTTGGAAATTACCATGTCCGCGGAAAATCCAGATGTTTACGTGGAGAATAAAGCACGAGTCCTTGGCTCTTCGGACAAATTTTGAGAAAAGGGGTATCAAACTTGAGAGTACGAAATGCTTATTCTGTGACTGAGTGGATGAAGACTGCGCGCATCTGTTCATCAAGTGCAAGGCAGTCAAAGGAGTATGGAGAAACTTGGAACTGGAGAAAGAAAGGATGGAAATGGAGCAATTCACGTCCGTGCATGCAATGTTGGATTTCCTTTGGGGGCTTGATGAGGGAAAGCACGTCCAGATATTAATCATGTGGTGGCATTGGTGGAATAATCGTAATAAGATAAGAGAGGGGGAGCTTCCGGTCCAGAACAAGGAATTAGCGCGGCGTGCACTCTGCAACACTATGGAGTACATGCAGCTATTCAAAACCAAAGCAAAAGTGGCAGAGAGGTAACAGTGACAGCCACCAGATGGAGGTATGCTTAAGGTAAATTTTGATGGAGCCTACACACCTGGTGAATCCTTTGCTACTTGGGGCGCAGTTATGCGCAATGAAGATGGTGCTGTACTTCTCGCTCGTTTTGGCAGGGTGGACCATGTAGCTGATCCTTTTGGTGCTGAGGTAGTGGCAATGTCTGAAGCAATCTCCATGCATGGCAGCCGATGTGGGTGCTCTCCGTGTAAACTTTGAGACGGACTCGAGGCTACTACTGGAAGCCATGGACTTGTCAAAGGTGGATTCCTCAACGCATGCAGTCATCATTGAGGATAGTAAACTCAAACTAAAGCTGTGGTTTTCGCAGCAACAGATTAGTGCTTGTCGTCGTAGTGCAAATTCTGTAGCTCATGAGCTCGCTAAAATCGGTCGTTTATGCCCGCCAAATGATAGCTTTGGCTTGAACACTATTGTACCGCCCCAAGTGGCCGTTTGTGTGTCGGGTGGTTTGCCCGAGCGCCGTTAAGTTATAAAGCTTTGCTTTTATCAAAAAAAATTCCATCCATCCATCCATCGGAAGATTTGATGGGTTTCTATCTTGAAATAGGCGTACAAGTTGTTAGTGCTCCCTCAAATAACGGCAGTTAGGTAGGACTCAATTACAACGTGGCCGGGAGAATTGAAGGATCCATCCATTCATCCATCGGGGTTTCATTGGATGGTATTTTCACCCCAATTATAATTTATTTCCTAATTACACCACTGTTCATGGTCAGCATTCCAATTATATTCTTTTTTTTTGTTTTTGCAAACAACCAGTGTATATTCATTAGAACATGCAGGAATCGTCAATAGCAAGTACAGTCCCATAGAAAACGAAAAGACCCTGTGCAAAGAAGAAAATACAATCAAAGTCAACGCCGACGACGCCACCAAGAGCTCACAAAATTCTCACGAACTACTTCCCTGATAAAAAAAACAAAACCAAATGAAGATAGCAGCTTGTTTGTTTGTTTCTACTCTAGATTAATTGTTGACGCTTGTTTTCGCGCTAGACTAGAACGTTGAGTGATGAAGCAGCAAATTGTTTCACAAGGGACAAATGATGAGTGTGATGACACAAATCTAAATAAGTGAGAGCTGAAAATATAAAATCTTTCTATCTAACAAACTCGACTTATTCCCCAAACTAAATGAGTATGATGAACAATAAGGACAGGAAATTTTTTCTTTCTTTCTTTCTTTCTAAAATCCAACCACTGCTCTATCTCGTCTACATACATACATACACGGTCATGTTGGTCATTGATACATGCAGTGGCGAATCTCGTAAGAAAATCAAGCGCAGGCTCAAAGTTAATGACGTGAAAAAAGTCGCTAACTCCCAGCTCTTTTGTGCAAACAAGGTTAACTTTTTAGAATACTACTAGAAACATGTACTATTAACTACGAAAATTTCCTTTTGCATCGCTGGAGGGCAGGCTCAAGCCTATTAAAGCCTGCCCAGTTGATTCGCTACTGGATACATGTATGATCAATCTCATCTGGCAAAAAGATATGTGAAATGGATGAACAATCAGGCATTGATGTGGTTGTGTTAGTTCATCTGTGTTGTGTGCATGCATAATGGCTGAAGAATGTTTTGGCCGAAGAATGTTAATCTGTAGCAAGGCAAGAAATTACTATATATTTTGGCTGCATGGTAAATTGCATGCAGAATGTGACTTGTGTCACTGTGACTGACGTGTCATGAAATTGTGTTCAGAGTAGCAACCGTCCGTTTTGGAGGGCAAAAGTGAATGAAAAAACAAGGAGGATGCTGCAGAACAGAAACAGAGCGGGGCTGGAAATAAATGTTGTCGCGGCATGCCTGTGCGTGTGCGTTATTTAGTAGTAATGCCTTCATAGATGAGACGTTATGTGATTTTAAAGAGGCAGTGCAGAATTCTAGTGTCCAACTGGGACTTGCATAACTAGAAGACAGACTCTGAAGGTATAAATGGTGCTGCAGTAGCTTGTGTTCGACAAGTTTTAGTATTTGCAAAAATATAGGACAACATAGACAAATTTCACAACTTTGTTTATCCGCAATGCTTAAGATAGAAGGCCTGTAATTTTCCGAGTAATTCGTCATGTGCTAATTTATTTCCCGTTTAAGCAAATGGATCATTTTCCTTACTAATTATATATTACTATTTTATATGGTACCGTGGAACTCTAGAAATTTTACTACTGTAACTTTAGACAACAAAACTATATGATTATTCATCCACGCGTTCTACAGTTATATCTTAAACTACAGAGTACAGGGTGGTCTTGCTCAATTCTATACATTTGCGTGCCCATTTTTCCCCTGCCCTGGTTCACAACTTGCCCTAGTTCCGAACCTTCACCAAAGATCTGTCTGCAATTTAAAAATGTTTAAATGAGTCAAATCAAATTCTCTGATACCATGTGGTAAAAAAATTGTATCAAAATGATAATGAAAGAAAACTCCTTTTGCACAAATACATTAATAAATTAAAGTTGGCGGTTTACGATGTAGTGTGTGTTAATGTGCCTATCTGTTATGCTAGCAGAGGCCGGACTTTTTAGCTTAGGGGGCCAATTCACCCCCCTCCCCCCAGCCCCAGCCCCGTTTGAACCAAGCTACAAAAATACTCCCTCCGACGGAAAAAACTTGTCAGAGAAATGGATGTATCTAGACGTATTTTAATTCTAGATACATCCATTTTTATCCATTTCTTCGGCAAGTATTTCCGAACGAGGGAGTATGATGTTACTCTTAGCAAATCCAAAACTACACACGTCATAGTAGATAGAAACGATCTTCCTAAATGTGCACACAACCCGGACATCCTGGAAGGCCTGAGTGAGACATCTCTTGCAGTCATTGGCCTCTGTGTCACCACCACGACATTTTGCTGGAGCATATGCTCTATCCTGGCTGGAACCAACTGTCTTTGTGTAGAACAAACAGGGGAAGGAGGCAACTTCCTTAGGCAGCATGGCGGACAGCTCTTCTAGGTTGCACTGGTACTTGCTGGACGCAGTGTGGTTCCCCCGTCACAACATTAAGCCCAGTAGCCAGTTATCGGGCTTGCTGCAGTGACGGTGTTAAGTAGAACCAATGCAGCCACGACGGCGTGACATGAAAAGGATAGATGAGTGATACGTCTCCTTTGTATCTACTTTTCCTAACGCTTTTGCTCTTGTTTTGAACTCTAATTTGCATGATTTGAATGAAACTGACCCAGACTGACGTTGTTTTCAGCAGAATTACCATAGTGTTGTTTTTTTGCAAAAGTAAAAGTTCTCGGAATTGGATGAAACTTTTTGGAGATTTATTTTGGAACAAATGAAAATTACTGGAACCAGAACCACCTGGAGACGGTGCCCCGGCTGCTCACAAGGCAGCAGGGCGCGCTTCCCTCACCAGGCGCACCCTAGTGTCTTGTGGGGCCCATGGGGCTCCACTGACCCTAACTTCGACTCTATAAAATCCTATTTTTGAAGAAAAAATAAAGGAGGATGTTTCATTGTGTTTTACGATATGGAGCCACCGCCACCTCCTTTTCTTCATCGGAAGGCCAGATCTGGAGTCTGTTTGAGGCTCCGGACAGGGGGGTCTTTCATCATCGTCATCATCAACCATTCTCCATCACCAATTCCATGATGCTCACTGCCAGAAGTGAGTAATCCCTTCGTAGGCTCGCTGGTCGGTGAGAGGTTGGATGAGATTCATCATGTAATCAGTTAAGTTTTGTTAGGTCTTGATCCCTAGTATCCACTATGTTCTGAGATTAATGTTGCTATGACTTTGCTATGCTTAATGATTGTCACTAGGGACCGAGTGACATGATTTCAGATCTGAACCGTTTATGTTATCACCATTATATCTATGTTCTTGATCCGATCTTGCAAGTCATATGCACCTACTACGTGTTAGGATCCGCATACCCCAAGGTGACAACAGTTGAGATTCTTTTCGGTGATTACCGTAGTATGAGGAGTTCATGTATTCACTATGTGTTAATGCTTTGATCTGGCTCTCTATTAAAAGGAGGCCTTAATATCTCTTAGTTTCTTTATGGACCTCGTTGCCACGGGAGGGTAGGACAAAAGATGTCATATACTCCCTCCGTCCCATAATGTAAGACGTTTTCTGATACTAATATAGTGTCAAAAAACGTCCTATATTATGGGACGGAGGGAGTAAGTTCTTTTCCATAAGCATGTATGACTATTTATAAAATCATGCCTACATTATATCGATGAACTAGAGCTAGTTCTGTGTCGCCCTAGGTTATAACTGTTATATGATGAATTTCATCCAACGATATCACCAATCCATTGCCTACGAGTTTTTCACATATCGTTCTTGCTAAGTTACTATTGCTGCTGCTACTATTACAATTGCTATAAAACTACTTCTACTATTGTTACCGTCACTACTGCTATCAAAACTATCATACTACCGTGCTACTAATCACTTTGCTGCAGATATTTAATCTAAATGTGTGATTGAATTGACAACTCAACTGCTAATACTTACAAATATGTTTTGGCTCCCCTTGTGTCAAATCTATAAATTTGGGTTGAATACTCTACCTTCGAAAACTGTTACGATCCCTATACTTGTGGGTTATCAATGAGTACCAAGTTAGTGACATATGAAAAGTGATGTAGTTCAAGAAGCAGGCACTGAAATTTAGCCTTGTTTACATAATTATTTCTCTACGACTCTACACCCTAAGCACAAACGAACTCAACCAATATAGCTAGTAATCTTGTAAAAATGGTATTATCAGTCATTCCCGTATGCTGCTTCTCAGTTTTTATTCAAATAGTTTCTAAATCTCTACTTCTAGTATAGCAGTTGGTGAATAGTCCGCCGGTTATTTTTCGCTGGTTTTATTTCGCCTCACCACTTTCGTTGGTTTTATTTCGCTGGTTTTATTTCGTCTCCCTCCCACCTGCCTTTTCGCTTCACCACCCACATAAACCCATCAGATTAGTTACCATATAAAAATAAATCACAATCAATCAAGTATTGATGATCAGATTAGTTACCATATAAAAAATAAATCACAATCAATCAAGTATTGATGGGATATTTCCTTATATTGATGTGATTTTCCCTTTCTTATCATCAATCATCTCTACTGCCTAAAAAATTTGTAGCTTTTCTTTTCCTGCCAACCGACAGCGTCCCGTCTCCCTACATCCGTTGGTTTTATTTCGCCTCACCACTTTCGTTGGTTTTATTTCGCTGGTTTTATTTCGTCTCCCTCCCACCTGCCTTTTCGCTTCACCACCCACATAAACCCGTCAGATTAGTTACCATATAAAAATAAATCACAGTCAATCAAGTATTGATGATCAGATTAGTTACCATATAAAAAATACTTCGCAATCAATCAAGTATTGATGGGATATTTCCTTATATTGATGTGATTTTCCCTTTCTTATCATCAATCATCTCTACTGCCTAAAAAATGCGTAGCTTTCCTTTTCCTGCCAACCGACCGCGTCCCGTCTCCCTACATCCGCCCTCGTTGCACTGCCTCCCGCACGAAAAAACCCCTCTCGTTTGACCTCCCCCAAACCCCGCACGATGGAAAAACCCAGCCGTCTGCTTCCCTCCTCTCGACCACTCCATACGTCCCAGATCGCGCCCCATCCCCATCCTCCTCTCACGTCACGGCAGCCGATGGACTGCCGCCACCACCCTCCTACTCTCTCGCCGCCGCCGTCCTCCCGCTCGCTCGCCGCCGCCGTCGCCACCAATCCCGGCGAAGGCGCCGTTGCTGCTATGTCGCCTCCTTTCCCCATCCAAGCCTGACCATGGCAACGGCGCCCTCTCATGTGTCCCGCGGTGAGGTTTGGGGAGGCGCGACCACAATCCAGTAGGGATCTCACCGCGGACCCGTCCGCTGGGATGGGTGTTGCCTCCGTTGCGAATGGGATCGAAGGGAGGGACTACTTCATTGTCAAGGTCGGCGAGGCAGCGGCCGATTGGGAGCCTGGTTGTGAACATGGGAGTTCGTCCCCATGGAGGTGGCGGCCGTGGAGATTGGATGTGAAGCAACCCCACTTGCCGGTGGTGGAGGCTTGCCGTCCATGTGATCCTTTCTTCTCCCGGTATCCCCATTCCCTGCCTCCCATTACAAAAGCGAGCATGAATGAGAGCAGGGGCTGATTTTCATCAATTTATTTCTCATATTTTTAGTTGCTTATTTGAGATTATACAAGATGCTCCCGATCTGTTTTGTCAAATTACTTGGATCGTCTTATGGAATTGACAGCCATCGTATTTTTCACCTCATGTTATTTCTTAATCCCTGTCCCACTAGGCATCCACTACATGTTTGGTAATGACGTGATGTTGAGGCGGCTAGGAGAAGCTCAGCTGCCAGATCAAGGGCTATCGAGATGGATCTGGGAGCCAAGCAGTAGTACTTCTGTTAAATTTTGGTTATTATCTTTTCTATTGTTACGATTGTGGGATGGTTGATTTTGACTCGGTGTAACATTTGCATTTGTTTCCCCAGCTTGTTGGCGTAGATGCGTGGCACTGCGGCAACTAATCAAGAGCGAGGGTAGTGCACATCAGAGCTACGCTGAATGTAGTGCACATAGGTAGGTCAACATATTTTGTAGCTCTTTCAGATGTAAAAGCATATGTTGCATAAGAAATTATTATCTTCCAAGCATACTCACATTTCACTAACAAATAGGGGGAGGTTCAGACTTCAGAGCAATGATAAAAAGGTACGTTCCTCACTCTTTTGTTGGAATTTTAGTTCCAAGTTAACATGATTTCTTATCCGCTTCATAAGTCATGCATTTGCTTAATTAGGTGATAAGTAGAGCAAAAAAAATGATCATGTTATTGTGGGGTTTGTTTAAACTCCAGCATAAGGAATTCTGGTTTAAGAAAAAAGACTTTTGACTTCTTTAATTACAAATTGATTGCAACATCGTGTTAGTATGTGATTTCTCACATCTTGTTATAATATTTGTGAAGACGTGCATTGCACGTGCACTTGGAAGCGGGCCCGTGGCCCGCGCCGGATGGCGCCGACGCTAACCCGGGCCACCTCCTCCGTGTATTCTTGGAGCTGTGGCTGGACGATTTACATGAAATTAATTCCCTCAGTTCTGGTGGCAAATATAATACACATAATCCATATTGTTATGCACTAGCGCGTGTATGTGAAATAGATGGATTATGGTCCCGTACCCAATAAGATGGATATGTGTGTGTGTTAGAGAGAGGGAGAGGGGGAGAGAGAGTGAGGAAGAGGGAGGGAGAGTGTGTGTGAGAGGATTTGATGGTAAAAAAGGTCGCCAATGTCGTAATATTGAACTCTTAAAGTTAATGTGGCCCCGTTGCAACGCACGGGCGTTCTTCTAGTGATGTTAAACTAGCAGTTTGCACAATATTTGGTTCAGTGAACAACATGATCACACTACATGCAACTCCACTCTTCGAAACAATATTCTTGGCTATTTAATAGGAAAACAATAAAAAATAAAACAATAGTTTTATTGTTCCAAACTGAGTCGTAATTCAGTTTTCCAACAATGCAAAATCTACAACTAAACTTGTATTCTGCAGCATCTGCTTTGCTCTGCTCAACTTGAGAGCTGCTTTTGAAGACTGCCGCTGATGTGGTTGTGTTAGTTCATCTGTGTTTTGTGCGTGCATAATGGCTGAAGAATGTTTAGCCTGAAGAATGTTAATCTGTTGCAAGGCAAGAAATTACTATATATTTTGGCTGCATGGTAAATTGCACGCAGAATGTGACTTACTTGTGTCATGAAATTGTGTCCAGAGTAGCATCTAGCTGTTTTGGGGAGCAAAAGTGAACGAAAAAAAGGGAGGATGCTGCAGAACAGAAACAGAGCTGAGTTGGAAATAAATGTTGTCGCGGCATGCCTGTGCGTGTGTGTTATTTAGTAGTAATGCATACATAGATGAGATGCTTTGTGATTTAAAAGAGGCAATGCATAATTCTAGTGTCCAACTGGGACTCGGATGACCAGAAGACAGACTCTGAAGGTATAAATGGTGCTGCAGTAGGTTGCATTTGTTGGGGAACGTAGTAATTTCAAAAAATTTCCTACGCACACGCAAGATCATGATGATGCATAGCAACGAAAGGGGAGAGTGTTGTCTACGTACCCTCGTAGACCGAAAGCGGAAGCGTTAGAACAACGCGGTTGATGTAGTCGTCCGTCTTCACGGCCCGACCGATCAAGCACCGAAACTACGACACCTCCGAGTTCTAGCACACTTTCAACTCGATGACGATCCCCAGACTCCTATCCAGCAGGGTGTCGGGGAAGACTTCCGTCAGCACGACAGCGTGGTGACGATCTTGATATTCTACCGTCGCAGGGCTTCGCCTAAGCACCGCTACAATATTATCGAGGACTATGGTGGAGGGGGGCACCGCACACGGCTAAGAGATCTTGGAGATCAATTGTTGTGTCTTAGAGGTGCCCCTGCCCCTGTATATAAAGGAGCCAAGGGGGAGGGGCGGCTGGCCAAGGAGGGCGCGCCAAGGGGGAGTCCTACTCCCACCGGGAGTAGGACTCCCTTCTTTCCTAGTTGGAGAAGGAGAAGGGGGAAAGGAGGAGGAAGAGGGGAAGGAAAGGGGGGCGCCGCCCCCTCTCCTTGTCCTACTCGGACTAGGGGGGGAGGGGGCGCGGCCAGCTCCTTGCCTCCTCTCTTCCTCTCCACTAGGGCCCATGTAGGCCCATTAAGCCCCCGGGGGGTTCCCGTAACCTCCCGGTACTCCGGTAAAATCCCGATTTCACCCGGAACACTTCCGATATCCAAATATAGGCTTCCAATATATCAATCTTCATGTCTCGACCATTTCGAAACTCCTCGTCATGTCCATGATCACATCCGGGACTCCGAACAAACTTCGGTACATCAAAACTCATAAAATCATAATATAACTGTCATCGAAACCTTGTTGCGTCACGGACCCTACGGGTTCGAGAACTATGTAGACATGACCTAGAACTGTTTCCGGTCAATAACCAATAGCGGAACCTGGATGCTCATATTGGCTCCTACATATTATACGAAGATCTTTGTCGGTCAAACCGCATAACAACATACGTTGTTCCCTTTGTCATCGGTATGTTAGTTGCCCGAGATTCGATCGTCGGTATCCAATACCTAGTTCAATCTCGTTACTGGCAAGTCTCTTTACTCATTACGTAATACATCGTTCCGTAACTAACTCATTAGCTACATTGCTTGCAAGGCTTATAGTGATGTGCATTACCGAGAGGGCCCAGAGATACCTCTCCGACAATCGGAGTGACAAAACCTAATCTCGAAATACGCCAACTCAACATGTACCTTTGGAGACACCTGTAGAGCTCCTTTATAATCACCCAGATACGTTGTGACGTTTGTTAGCACACAAAGTGTTCCTCCGGTAAACGGGAGTTGCATAATCTCATAGTTGTAGGAACTTTGTATAAGTCATGAAGAAAGCAATAGCAACATACTAAACGATCAAGTGCTAAGCTAACGGAATGGGTCAAGTCAATCACATCATTCTTCTAATGATGTGATCCCGCTAATCAAATGACAACACATGTCTATGGTTAGGAAACACAACCATCTTTGATTAATGAGCTAGTCAAGTAGAGGCATACTAGTGACGTTAAGTTTGTCTATGTATTCACACATGTATTATGTTTCCGGTTAATACAATTCTAGCATGAATAATAAACATTTATCATGATATGAGGAAACAAATAATAACTTTATTATTGCCTCTAGGGCATATTTCCTTCAGTCTCCCACTTGAACTAGAGTCAATAATCTAGATTACACAGTAGTGATTCTAACACCCATGGAGTCTTGGTGCTGATCATGTTTTGCTCGTGGAAGAGGCTTAGTCATCGGGTCTGCAACATTCAGATCCGTATGTATCTTGCAAATCTCTATGTCTCCCACCTGGACTTGGTCCCGGATGGAATTGAAGCGTCTCTTGATGTGCATGGTCCTCTTGTGAAATCTGGATTCCTTTGCCAAGGCAATTGCACCAGTATTGTCACAGAAGATCTTCATTGGTCCCGATGCACTAGGTATGACACCTAGATCGGAAATGAACTTCATCCAGACTCCTTCATTTGCTGCTTCCGAAGCAGCAATGTACTCCGCTTCGCATGTAGATCCCGCCACGACGCTTTGTTTAGAACTGCACCAACTTACAGCTCCACCGTTTAATAAAAACACGTATCCGGTTTGTGATTTAGAATCGTGTGGATCAGTGTCAAAGCTTGCATCGACGTAACCATTTACGACTAGCTCTTTGTCACCTCCATAAACGAGAAACATATCCTTAGTCCTTTTCAGGTATTTCAGGATATTCTTGACCGCTGTCCAGTGATCCACTCCTGGATTACTTTGGTACATACCTGCCAAGCTTATTGCTAAGCATACGTCAGGTCTGGTACACAACATTGCATACATGATAGAGCCTATGGCTGAAGCATAGGAACATCTTTCATTTTCTCTCTATCTTCTGCTGTGGTCGGGCATTGAGTCGACTCAACTTCACACCTTGTAATACAGTGCAAGAACCCTTTCTTTGCCTGATCCATTTTGAACTTCTTCAAAACTTTATCAAGGTATGTGCTTTGTAAAAGTCCAATTAAGCGTCTAGATCTATCTCTATAGATCTTGATGCCCAATATGTAAGCAGCTTCACCGAGGTCTTTCATTGAAAAACTTTTATTCAAGTATCCCTTTATGCTATCCAGAAATTCTATATCATTTCCAATTAACAATATGTCATCTACATATAATATCAGAAATGCTACAGAGCTCCCACTCACTTTCTTGTAAATACAGGCTTCTCCAAGTCTCAGATAAAACCATATGCTTTGATCACACTATCAAAGCGTTTATTCCAACTCCGAGATGCTTGCACCAGTCCATAAATGGAACGCTGGAGCTTGCACACTTTGTTATCACCTTTTGGATCGACAAAACCTTCTAGTTGCATCATATACAACTCTTCTTCCAGAAATCCATTCAGGAATGCAGTTTTGACATCCATTTGCCAAATTTCATAATCATAAAATGCGGCAATTGTTAACATGATTCAGACAGACTTAAGCATCGCTACGGGTGAGAAAGTCTCATCGTAGTCAACTCCTTGAACTTGTCGAAAACCTTTCGCAACAAGTCGAGCTTTGTAGACAGTTACATTTCCATCAGCGTCAGTCTTCTTCTTGAAGATCCATTTATTTTCGATGGCTTGCTGATCATCGGGCAAGTCAACCAAAGTCCATACTTTGTTCTCATACATGGATCCCATCTCAGATTTCATGGCCTCAAGCCATTTTGCGGAATCTGGGCTCATCATCGCTTCCTCATAGTTCGTAGGTTCGCCATGGTCAAGTAACATGACTTCCAGAATAGGATTACCGTACCACTCTGGTGCGAATCTTACTCTAGTAGACCTACGAGGTTCGGTAGTAACTTGATCTGAAGTTTCATGATCAATATCATTAGCTTCCTCACTGATTGGTGTAGTTGTCACAGGAACCGGTTCTTGTGATGAACTACTTTCCAATAAGGGAGCAGGTACAGTTACCTCATCAAGTTCTACTTTTCTCCCACTCACTTCTTTCGAGAGAAACTCCTTCTCTAGAAAGGATCCAAATTTAGCAACAAAAATCTTGCCCTCAGATCTGTGATAGAAGGTGTACCCAATAGTCTCTTCTGGGTATCCTATGAAGACACATTTCTCCGATTTGTGTTCGAGCTTATCTGGTTGAAGTTTCTTCACATAAGCATCACAGCCCCAAACTTTAAGAAATGACAACTTTGGTTTCTTGCCAAACCATAGTTCATAAGGCGTCGTCTCAACGGATTTTGATGGTGCCCTATTTAACGTGAATGCAGCTGTCTCTAAAGCATAACCCCAAAACGATAGCGGTAAATCAGTAAGAGACATCATAGATCGCACCATATCTAGTAAAGTACGATTACGATGTTCGGACACACCATTTCCTTGTGGTGTTCCGGGTGGCGTGAGTTGCGAAACTATTCCGCATTGTTTCAAATGCAAACCAAACTCGTAACTCAAATATTCTCCTCCATGATCAGATCGTAGAAATTTTATTTTCTTGTTAGTATGATTTTCCACTTCACTCTGAAATTCTTTGAACTTTTCAAATGTTTCAGACTTGTGTTTCATCACGTAGATATACCCATATCTGCTCAAATCATCTGTGAAGGTGAGAAAATAACGATACCCACCACGAGCCTCAATATTCATTGGACCACATACATCAGTATGTATGATTTCCAACAAATCAGTTGCTCGCTCCATAGTTCAGGAGAATGGCGTTTTAGTCATCTTGCCCATGAGCCATGGTTCGCAAGTACCAAGTGATTCATAACCAAGAGATTCCAGAAGTCCATCGATATGGAGTTTCTTCATGCGCTTTACACCAATATGACCCAAACGGCAGTGCCACAAATAAGTTGCACTATCATTATCAACTCTGCATCTTTTGGCTTCAACATTATGAATATGTGTATCACTACTATCGAGATTCAATAAAAATAGACCACTCTTCAAGGGTGCATGACCATAAAAGATATTACTCATATAAATAGAACAACCATTATTCTCCGATTTAAATGAATAACCGTCTCGCATCAAAAAAGATCCAGATATAATGTTCATGCCCAACGCTGGCACCAAATAACAATTATTTAGGTCTAAAACTAATCCCGATGGTAGATGTAGAGGTAGCGTGCCGACCGCGATCACATCAACTTTGGAACCATTTCCACGCGCATCGTCACCTCGTCCTTAGCCAATCTTCGCTTAATCCGTAGTCCCTGTTTCGAGTTGCAAATATTAGCAACAGAACCAGTATCAAATACCCATGTGCTACTGCGAGCTTTAGTAAGGTACACATCAATAACATGTATATCGCATATACCTTTGTTCACTTTGCCATCCTTCTTATCCGCCAAATACTTGGGGCAGTTCCGCTTCCAGTGTCCAGTGTGCTTGCAGTAGAAGCACTCAGTCTCAGGCTTAGGTCCAGACTTGGGTTTCTTCTCTTGAGCAGCAACTTGTTTGCTGTTCTTTTTGAAGTTTCCCTTCGTCTTCCCTTTGCCTTTTTTCTTGAAACTGGTGGTCTTATTGACCATCAACACTTGATGCTCCTTCTTGATTTCTACCTCCGCAGCTTTTAGCATTGCGAAGAGCTCGGGAACAGTCTTGTCCATCCCTTGCATATTATAGTTCATCACGAAGCTCTTGTAGCTTGGTGGCAGTGATTGAAGAATTCTGTCAATGACACTATCATCAGGAAGATTAACTAGCAGTTGAATCAAGTGATTATTATACCCAGACATTTTGAGTATGTGTTCACTGACAGAACTATTCTCCTCCATCTTACAGCTATAGAACTTATAGGAGACTTCATATCTCTCAATCCGGGCATTTGCTTGAAATATTAACTTCAACTCCTAGAACATCTCATATGCTCCATTACGTTCAAAACGTCGTTGAAGACCCGGTTCCAAGCCGTAAAGCATGGCACACTGAACTATCAAGTAGTCATCAGCTTTCCTCTGCCAGACGTTCTTAACGTCGTCAGTTGCATCTGCAGCAGGCCTGGCACCCAGCGGTGCTTCCAGGACGTAATTCTTCTGTGCAGCAATGAGGATAATCCTCAAGTTACGGACCTAGTCCGTGTAGTTGCTACCATCATCTTTCAACTTAGCTTTCTCATGGAACGCATTAAAATTCAACGGAACAACAACACGAGCCATCTATCTACAACAAACATAGACAAGCAAAATACTATCAGGTACTAAGTTCATGATAAATTTAAGTTCAATTAATCATATTACTTAAGAACTCCCACTTAGACAGACATCTCTCCAGTCATCTAAGTGATCACGTGATCCAAATCAACTAAACCATGTCCGATCATCACGTGAGATGGAGTAGTTTCAATGGTGAACATCACTATGTTGATCATATCTACTATATGATTCATGTTCGACCTTTTGGTCTCCGTGTTCCGAGGCCATATCTGTATATGCTAGGCTCGTCAAGTTTAACCTGAGTATTCCGCGTGTGCAACTGTTTTGCACCCGTTGTATTTGAACGTAGAGCCTATCACACCCGATCATCACATGGTGTCTCAGCACGAAGAACTTTCACAACGGTGCATACTCAGAGAGAACACTTCTTGATAATTAGTGAGATATCATCTTAAAATGCTACCGTCAATCAAAGCAAGATAAGATGCATAAAGGATAAACATCACATACAATCAATACAAGTGATATGATATGGCCATCATCATCTTGTGCTTGTGATCTCCATCTCCGAAGCACCATCGTGATCACCATCGTCACCGGCGCGACACCTTGATCTCCATCGTAGCATCGTTGTCGTTCACGCCATCTAATGCTTCTACGACTATCGCTACCGCTTAGTGATAAAGTAAAGCAATTACAGGTATGCTTGCATTTCATACAATAAAGCGACAACCATATGGCTCCTGCCAGCTTGCGATAACTTCGTTACAAAACATGATCATCTCATACAATAAAATATAGCATCACGCCTTGACCATATCACATCACAACATGCCCTGCAAAAACAAGTTAGACGTCCTCTACTTTGTTGTTGCAAATTTTACGTGGCTGCTACAGGCTGAGCAAAACTGTTCTTACCTACGATCAAACCACAACGATAGTTCGTCAAGTTAGTGTTGTTTTAACCTTCGCAAGGACGGGCGTAGCCACACTCGTTCAACTAAAGTGAGAGAGACAGACACCCGCCACCACCTTTAAGCACGAGTGCTCGTACGGTGAAACCAGTCTCGCATAAGCGTCGCGTAGTGTCGGTCCGGGCCGCTTCATCTCACAATACCGCTGAACCAAAGTATGACATGCTGGTAAGCTGTATGACTTGTATCGCCCACAACTCACTTGTGTTCTACTCGTGCATATGACATCTACGCATAAAACCTGGCTCGGATGCCACTGTTGGGGAACGTAGTAATTTCATAAAATTTCCTACGCACACGCAAGATCATGGTGATGCATAGCAACGAGAGGGGAGAGTGTTGTCTACGTATCCTCTTAAACCGAAAGCGGAAGCGTTAGAACAACGCGGTTGATGTAGTCGTACGTCTTCACGGCCCGACCGATCAAGCACCGAAACTACGGCACCTCCGAGTTCTAGCACACGTTCAGCTCGACGACGATCCCGGACTCGATCCAGCAGGTGTCGGGAAGAGTTCCGACCTGACGACGTGGCAGGACGATCTTGATGTTCTACACCGCAGGGGCTTCGCCTAAGCACCGCTACAATATTATCGAGGACTATGGTCGAGGGGGGCACCGCACACGGCTAAGAGATCTTGGAGATCAATTGTTGTGTCTTAGAGGTGCCCCCTGCCCCCGTATATAAAGGAGCCAAGGGGGAGGGGGTGGCCGGCCAAGGAGGGCGCGCCAAGGGGGAGTCCTACTTCTTTCCTAGTTGGAGAAGGAGAAGGGGGAAAGGAGGAGGAAGAGGGGAAGGAAAGGGGGGCGCTGAAGGAAATATGCCCTACAGGCAATAATAAAGTTATTATCTATTTCCTTATATCATGATAAATGTTTATTATTCATGCTAGAATTGTATTAACCGGAAACATAATCATGTGTGAATACATAAACAAACAGTATGTCACTAGTATGCCTCTACTTGACTAGCTCGTTAATCGAAGATGGTTATGTTTCCTAACCATAGACATGAGTTGTCATTTGATTAACGGGATCACATCATTAGGAGAATGATGTGATTGACTTGACCCATTCCGTTAGCTTAGCACTTGATCGTTTAGTATGTTGCTATTGCTTTCTTCATGACTTATACAAAGTTCCTGCAACTATGTGATTATGCAACTCCCCATACGGAGGAACACTTTGTGTGCTACCAAACTCATAACGAATCGGGTGATTATAAAGGTACTCTCAGGTGTCTCCAAAAATATATGTTGAGTTGGCATAATTCGAGATTAGGTTTTGTCACTCCGATTGTCGGAGAGGTATCTCTGGCCTTCTCGGTAATACTCATCACCTAAGCCTTGCAAGCATTGTAACTAATGAGTTAGTTATGAAATGATGTATTACAAAACGAGTAAAGAGACTTGCCGTAACGAGATTGAACTAGGTATTGGATACCGACGATCAATCTCGGGCAAGTAACATACCGATGACAAAGGGAACAACGATGTTGTTATGTGGTTTGACCGATAAAGATCTTCAGAGAAAATGTAGGAACCAATATGAACATCTAGGTTCCGCTATTGGTTATTGACCGAGAATAGTTCTAGGTCATGTCTACATAGTTCTCGAACCCGTAGGGTCCGCACGCTTAACGTTACGATGACAGCTTTATTATGAGTTTATAAGTTTTGATGTACCAAAGTTTGTTCGAGTCCCGGATGTGATCACGGACATGACGAGGAGTCTCGAAATGGTCGAGACATAAAGATCGATATATTGGAAGCCTATGTTTGACTTGGAAAGGTTCCGGTGAAATCGGATTTTACCGAACACCGGGGTTACTGAACCTCCCGGGGTCAATGGGCCTTAATGGGCCATAAGGGAGAAGAGGAGGGCCGGCCAGGGCAGGCCACGCGCCCCCCCTAGTCCGAATAGGACAAGGAGAGGGGGCGCCCCTTCCTCTTCCCCTCCCCCAAGTCCTAATCCAACTAGGAAAGGGGGAGTCCTACTCCCTGGGAGTAGGACTCCTCCGCTGCTCCTCCTAGGGCCGGCCGCACCCCCTTGCTCCTTTATATACGGGGCAGGGGGCACCCCATGACACACAAGTTGATCTACGGATCGTTCTTTAGCCGTGTCGGTGCGGTGCCCTCTACCATATTCCACTTCGGTCATATCGCTGCGGAGCTTAGCGAAGCCTCGCGCCGTAAAGTCATATCGTCATGGAGCTTAGGCGAAGCCCTGCGTCGGTGGAGCATCATCGCCACCACGCCGTCGTCTTGTGGAACTCATCCCCAATGCTTTGCTGGATCGGAGCCCGGGGATCGTCATCGAGCTGAACGTGTGCTGAACTCGGAGGTGCCGTGCGTTTGGTACTTGGATCGGTCGGATCGTGAAGACATACGACTACATCAACCGCGTTGTTATAACGCTTCCGCTTACGGTCTACGAGGGTACGTGGACATACACTCTCCCCTCTCGTTGCTATGCCATCACCATGATCTTGCATGTGCGTAGGAATTTTTTTGAAATTACTACGTTCCTCAACAGTGGCATCAGAGCCAGGTTTTATGCGTTGATGTCATATGCACGAGTAGAACACAAGTGAGTTGTGGGCGATATAAGTCATACTGCTTACCAGCATGTCATACTTTGGTTTAGCGGTATTGTGAGATGAAGCGGCCCGGACCGACATTACGCGTACGCTTACGCGAGACTGGTTTCACCGCTTCGAGCACTCGTTGCTTAAAGGTGACCGCGGTGTCTGCTTTCTCTCACTTTAGTTGAACCGAGTGTGGCTACGCCCGGTCCTTGCGAAGGTTAAACAGCACCAACTTGACAAACTATCGCTGTGGTTTTGATGCGAGGTAAGAACGGTTCTTGCTCAGCCCGTAGCAGCCACGTAAAACTTGCAACAACAAAGTAGAGGACGCCTAACTTGTTTTTGCAGGGCATGTTGTGATGTGATATGGTCAAGACGTGATGCTATATTTTATTGTATGAGATGATCATGTTTTGTAACCGGTTATCGGCAATCGGCAGAGCCATATGGTTGTCGCTTAATGTATGAAATGCAAAGCCATGTAATTGCTTTACTTTATCACTAAGCAGTAGCGATAGTCGAGAAGCAATAGTTGGCGAGACGACAACGATGCTACGATGGAGATCAAGGTGTCCCGCCGGTGACAATGGTGATCATGACGGTGCTTCGGAGATGGAGATCACAAGCACAAGATGATGATGGCCATATCATATCACTTATATTGATTGCATGTGATGTTTATCCTTTATGCATGTTATCTTGCTTTGTTTGACGGTAGCATTATAAGATGATCTCTCACTAAAAATTATCAAGAAGTGTTCTCCCTGAGTATGCACCGTTGCTAAAAGTTCGTAGTGCCCGACACCACGTGATGATCGGGTGTGATAAGCTCTACGTCCATCTACAACGGGTGCAAGCCAGTTTTGCACACGCGAATACTCAGTTAAACTTGACGAGCCTAGCATATGCAGATATGGCCTCGGAACACGGAGACCGAAGGTCGAGCGTGAATCATATAGTAGATATGATCAACATAGTGATTTCACCATTGAAAACTACTCCATCTCACGTGATGATCGGTTATGGTTTAGTTGATTTGGATCACGTAATCACTTAGATGACTAGAGAGATGTCTGTCTAAGTGGGAGTTTTTAATATGATTAATTGAACTTAAATTTATCATGAACTTAGTACCGATAGTATTTTGCTTGTCTATGTTTATCAGTAGATAGATGGCTCGTCTGTTGTTCGTTGAATTTTAATGCGTTCCTTGAGAAAGCAAAGTTGAAAGATGATGGTAGCAATTACACGGACTGGGTCCGTAATTTGAGGATTATCCTCATTGCTGCACGTAAGAATTACGCCCCGAAGCACCGCTGGGTGCCAGCCTGCTGCAGAGCAACGCCGAAGTTGTGACCGTCTAGCGAGCAAAGCTGATGACTACTCCATAGTTCAGTGTGCCATGCTTTACGGCTTAGAACCGGTCTTCAACGACGTTTTGAACTCATGGGGCATATGAGATGTTCCAGAGTTGAAGTTAATATTTCAAGCAAATGCCCGGATTGAGAGATATGAAGTCTCCAATAAGTTCTATAGCTGCAAGATGGAGGAGAATAGTTCATCGGTGAGCACATACTCAAAATGTCTGGGTATAATAATCACTTGATTCAACTGGGAGTTAATCTTCCGGATGATAGTGTCATTGACAGAATTCTCCAATCACTACCACCAAGCTACAAGAGCTTCGTGATGAACTATAATATGCAAGGGATGACTAAGACAATTCCTGAGCTCTTCGCAATGCTAAAAGCCGCGGAGGTAGAAATCAAGAAAGAGCATCAAGTGTTGATGGTCAACAAGACCACTAGTTTCAAGAAAAAGGGCAAAGGGAAGAAGAAGGGGAACTTCAAAAAGAACAACAAGAAAGTGGCTGCTCAAGAGAAGAAACCCAAGTCTGGACCTAAGCCTGAAACTGAGTGTTTTTGCTGCAAGCAGACTAGACACTGGAAGCGGAACTGCCCCAAGTATTTGGCGGATAAGAAGGATGGCAAGGTGAACAAAGGTATATGTGATATACATGTTATTGATGTGTACCTTACTAGAGCTCGTAGTAGCACCTGGGTATTTGATACTGGTTCTGTTGCTAATATTTGCAACTCAAAACAGGGACTACGGAATAAGCGAGCACCGCAAAGACGAGGTGACGATGCGCTGGGAAACGGTTCCAAAGTCAATGTGATCGCGGTCGGCACGCTACCTCTACATCTACCTTCGGATTAGTTTTAGACCTAAATAATTGTTATTTGGTGCCGCGTTGAGCATGAACATTATATCTGGATCTTGTTTAATGCGAGACAGTTATTCATTTAAATCAGAGAATAATGGTTGTTCTATTTATATGAGTAATATCTTTATGGTCATGCACCCTTGAAGAATGGTCTATTCTTGTTGAATCTCGACAGTAGTGATACACATATTCATAATGTCGAAGCCAAAAGATGCAGAGTTGATAATGATAGTGCAACTTATTTGTGGCACCGCCGCTTAGGTCATATCGTGTAAACGCATGAAGAAACTCCATACAGATGGACTTTTGGAATCACTTGATTATGAATCACTTGGTACTTAAGTAACCGTGCCTCATGGGCAAGATGACTAAAACACCGTTCTCCGTTGTATGGAGAGAGCAACAGATTTGTTGGAAATCATACATACGGATGTATGAGGTCCGATGAATGTTGAAGCTCGTGGCGGATATCGTTATTTTCTCACCTTCACAGATGATTTAAGCAGATACGGGTATATCTACTTAATGAAGCATAAATCTGAAACATTTGAAAAGTTCAAAGAATTTCAGAGTGAAGTTGAAAATCATCATAACAAGAAAATAAAGTTTCTACGATCTGATCGTGGAGGAGAATATTTGAGTTACGAGTTTGGTCTACATTTGAAGCAATGCGGAATAGTTTCGCAACTCACGCCACCGGGAACACCACAGCGTAATGGTGTGTCCGAACGTCGTAATCGTACTCTACTAGATATGGTGCGATCTATGATGTCTATTTCCGATTTACCGCTATCGTTTTGGGGTTATGCTTTAGAGACGGCCGCATTCACGTTAAATAGGACACCATCAAAATCCGCTGAGACGACACCTTATGAACTATGGTTTGGCAAGAAACCAAGGTTGTCGCTTCTAAAAGTTTGGGGTTGCGATGCTTATGTGAAAAAGCTTCAACCTGATAAGCTTGAACCCAAATCGGAAAATGTGTCTTCATAGGATACCCAAAGGAGACAATTGGGTATACCTTCTATCACAGATCCAAGGCAAGACATTCGTTGTTAAGAATGGATCCTTTCTAGAGAAGGAGTTTCTCTCGAAAGAAGTGAGTGGGAGGAAAGTAGAACTTGATGAAGTAACAGTACCAGCTCCCTTATTGGAAAGTAGTCCATCATAGAAATCGGTTTCGTGACACCTACACCATTAGCGAGGAAGTTAATGATAATGATCATGAAACTTCAGATCAAGTTGTCACCGAACTTCGAGATCAACCAGAATAAAATCCGCACTGAGTGGTACGGTAATCCCATTCGAAGTCATGCTACTAGATCATGGTGAACCTACAAACTATGAAGAAGCGATGGTGAGCCCAGATTCCATAAAATGGCTTGAAGCCATGAAATCTGAGATGGGATCCATGTATGAGAACAAAGTATGGACTTTGGTTGACTTGCCTGATGATCGGCAAGCAATAGAGAATAAATGGATTTTAAGAAGAAGACTGACGCTGACGGTAATGTTACTGTTTACAAAGCTCGACTTGTTGCAAAAGGTTTTCGACAAGTTCAAGGAGTTGACTACGATGAGACCTTCTCACCCGTAGCGATGCTTAAGTCTGTCCGAATCATGTTAGCAATCGCCGCATTTTATGATTATGAAATATGGCAGATGGATGTCAAAACTGCATTTCTGAATGGATTTCTGGAAGAAGAGTTGTATATGATGCAACCGAAGGTTTTGTCGATCCTAAAGGAGCTAACAAAGTGTGCAAGCTCCAACGATCAATCTATGGTCCTGCAAGCCTCTCGAGTTAGAATAAACGCTTTGATAGTGTGATCAAAGCATATGGTTTTATACAGACTTTTGGAGAAGCCTGTATTTACAAGAAAGTGAGTGGGAGCTCAGAGCATTTCTAATATTATATGTGGACGACATATTGTTAATTGGAAATGATATAGAATTTCTGGATAGCATAAAAGGATACTTGAACATAAGTTTTTCAATGAAGGACCTCGTGAAGCTGCTTACATATTGGGCATCAAGATCTATAGAGATAGATCAAGACGCTTAATTGACTTTCACAAAGCACATACCTTGATAAAGTTTTGAAGAAGTTCAAAATGGATCAGGCAAAGAAAGGATTTTACCTGATTATAAGGTGTGAAATTGAGTCAGACTCAATGCCCGACCACAGCAGAAGATAGAGAGAAAATGAAAGATGTTCCCTATGCTTCAGCCATTGGCTCTATCATGTATGCAATGCTGTGTACCAGACCTGACGTATGCTTAGCAATAAGCTTGGCAGGAAGGTACCAAAGTAATCCAGGAGTGGATCACTTGACAGCGGTCAAGAACATCCTGAAATACCTGAAAAGGACTAAGGATATGTTTCTCGTATATGGAGGTGACAAAGAGCTAGTCGAAAAGGGTTACGTCGATGCAAGCTTTGACACTGATCCGGACGATTCTAAATCGCAAACCGGATACGTATTTTTATTAAACGGTGGAGCCGTAAGTTGGTGCAGTTCTAAACAAAGCGTCGTGGCGGGATCTACATGTGAAGCGGAGTACATAGCTGCTTCAGAAGCAGCAAATGAAGGAGTCTGGATGAAGGAGTTCATTTCCGATCTAGGTATTATACCTAGTGCATCGGGACCAATGAAGATCTTCGTGACAATATCGTGCAATTGCCTTGGCAAAGGAATCCAGATTTCACAAGAGGACCAAGCACATCAAGAGACGCTTCAATTCCATTCGGGACCAAGTCCAAGTGGGAGACATAGAGATTTGCAAGATACATACGGATCTGAATATTGCAGACCCGTTGACTAAGCCTCTCTCACGAGCAAAACATGATCAGCACCAAGACTCCATGGGTGTGAGAATCATTACTGTGTAATCTAGATTATTGACTCTAGTGCAAGTGGGAGACTGAAGGAAATATGCCCTAGAGGCAATAATAAAGTTATTATCTATTTCCTTATATCATGATAAATGTTTATTATTCATGCTAGAATTGTATTAACCGGAAACATAATACATGTGTGAATACATAAACAAACAGTATGTCACTAGTATGCCTCTACTTGACTAGCTCAGATCGAAGATGGTTATGTTTCCTAACCATAGACATGAGTTGTCATTTGATTAACGGATCACATCATTAGGAGAATGATGTGATTGACTTGACCCATTCCGTTAGCTTAGCACTTGATCGCTTAGTATGTTGCTATTGCTTTCTTCATGACTTATACAAAGTTCCTGCAACTATGAGATTATGCAACTCCCGTTTACGGAGGAACACTTTGTGTGCTGCCAAACGTCACAACGAATCGGGTGATTATAAAGGTACTCTCAGTGTCTCCAAAAATATATGTTGAGTTGGCATAATTCGAGATTAGGTTTTGTCACTCCGATTGTCGGAGAGGTATCTCTGGGCCTTCTCGGTAATACTCATCACCTAAGCCTTGCAAGCATTGTAACTAATGAGTTAGTTATGAAATGATGTATTACGAGCGAGTAAAGAGACTTGCCGTAACGAGATTGAACTAGGTATTGGATACCGACGATCGAATCTCGGGCAAGTAACATACCGATGACAAAGGGAACAACGATGTTGTTATGCGGTTTGACCGATAAAGATCTTCGAGAAAATGTAGGAACCAATATGAACATCCAGGTTCCGCTATTGGTTATTGACCGAGAATAGTTCTAGGTCATGTCTACATAGTTCTCGAACCCGTAGGGTCCGCACGCTAACGTTACGATGACAGTTTATTATGAGTTTATAAGTTTTGATGTACCAAGTTTGTTCGAGTCCCGGATGTGATCACGGACATGACGAGGAGTCTCAAATGGTCGAGACATAAAGATCGATATATTGGAAGCCTATGTTTGACTTGGAAAGGTTCCGGTGAAATCGATTTTACCGAACACCGGGGTTACTGAACCTCCCGGGGTCAATGGGCCTTAATGGGCCATAAGGGAGAAGAGGAGGGCCGGCCAGGGCAGGCCGCGCGCCCCCTCCCCTAGTCCGAATAGGACAGGAGGGGGGGCGGCGCCCCCCTTCCTCTTCCCCCTCCCCCAAGTCCTAATCCAACTAGGAAAAGGGGGGAGTCCTACTCCCGGTGGGTGTAGGACTCCTCCGGCGCGCCTCCTCCTAGGGCCAGCCGCACCCCTCTTGCTCCTTTATATACGGGGCAGGGGGCACCCCATGACACACAAGTTGATCTACGGATCGTTCCTTAGCTGTGGCGGTGCCCCTCCACCATATTCCACTTCGGTCATATCGCTGCGGAGCTTAGCGAAGCCCCGCGCCGTAAAGTCATATCGTCACGGAGCTTAGGTGAAGCCCTGCGTCGGTGGAGCATCATCATCGCCACCACGCCGTCAGGCGGACGGAACTCATCCCCAACGCTTTGCTGGATCGGAGCCCGGGATCGCCATCGAGCTGAACGTGTGCTGAACTCGAGGTGCCGTATGCTCGGTACTTGGATCGGTCGGATCGTGAAGACGCACGACTACATCGACCAGCGTTGTTATAACGCTTCCGCCACGGTCTCACGAGGGCACGGACATACACTCTCCCCTCTCGTTGCTATGCCATCACCATGATCTTGCGTGTGCGTAGGAAATTTTTTGAAATTACTACGTTCCCGAACAGGCTCCGCCCCCCTTCCTTGTCCTATTCGGACTAGGGGGGGGGGAGGGGGCGCGACCAGCTCCTTGCCTCCTCTCTTCCTCTCCACTAGGGCCCATGTAGGCCCATTAAGCCCCCGGGGGGTTCCGGTAACCTCCCGGTACTCCGGTAAAATCCCGATTTCACCCGGAACACTTCCAATATCCAAATATAGGCTTCCAATATATCAATTTTCATGTCTCAACCATTTCGAGACTCCTCGTCATGTCCGTGATCACATACGGGACTCCGAACAAACTTCGGTACATCAAAACTCATAAGCTCATAATATAACTGTCATCGAAACCTTAAGCATGCGGACCCTACGGGTTCGAGAACTATGTAGACATGACCTAGAACTGTTTCCGGTCAATAAACAATAGCGGAATCTAGATGCTCATATTGGGTCCTACATATTCTACGAAGATCTTTATCGGTCAAACCGCATAACAACATACGTTGTTCCCTTTGTCATCGGTATGTTACTTGCCCGAGATTCGATCGTCGGTATCCGATACCTAGTTCAATCTCGTTACCGGCAAGTCTCTTTACTCGTTACGTAATACATCATTCCGTAACTAACTTATTAGCTACATTTCTTGCAAGGCTTATAGTGATGTGCATTACCGAGAGGGCCCAGAGATACCTCTCCGACAATCGGAGTGACAAAACCTAATCTCGAAATACGCCAACTCAACATGTACCTTTGGAGACACCTGTAGAGCTCCTTTATAATCACCCAGTTACGTTGTGACGTTTGGTAGCACACAAAGTGTTCCTCCGGTAAACGGGAGTTGCATAATCTCATAGTTGTAGGAACTTTGTATAAGTCATGAAGAAAGCAATAGCAACATACTAAACGATCAAGTGCTAAGCTAACGGAATGGGTCAAGTCAATCACATAATTCTTCTAATGATGTGATCCCGTTAATCAAATGACAACACATGTCTATGGTTAGGAAACACAACCATCTTTGATTAATGAGCTAGTCAAGTAGAGGCATAGTAGTGACGTTAAGTTTGTCTATGTATTCACACATGTATTATGTTTCCGGTTAATACAATTCTAGCGTGAATAATACACATTTATCATGATATGAGGAAATAAATAATAAATTTATTTATTGCCTCTAGGGCATATTTCCTTCAGCATTCTACAAGTTTCAGTATTTGCATAAAATATAGGACAACATATACAAATTTCAGAACTGTGTTTACTCGCAATGCTTAAGACAGAAGGCCTGTAATTTTCCGAGTAATTCATCATGTGCTAACGTTTCCCCCAACCATTTGTTCTGTTCAATCAAATGGATTATTTTTCTTACTAATTATATATAACTATTTTATATGGTATTATGGAACACTATTTTTTTACTACTGTAACTTTAGACATTAAAACTGTACGATTATTCATCCATGCGTTCTACTATGATAAGTTAAACTACAAAGTACAGGGTGGTCTTGCTCACCTCTATACATTTGCATGCCCCCCTCCCCCCCCGCCCTGGTTCACAACCCAGCCCTAGTTCCCAACCTTTACCAAAGATCTGTCTGCAATTAAACAATGTTAAAATAAAGTCAAATGAAATTCTCTGATACCATGTGGTAAAAATTTGTATCAAAATGAAAATAAAAGACAACTCCTTTTGCACAAATACAGTAAATATATCAAAGTTGGCAGTTTACCCTGTAGCGTGTGTTAGTGGGCCTATCTTTTATGCCAACCATTTTAGAGGTACCAATTATATCAAATTTATACCACGTAATAAAAATTTGTATCAAATGATAAAAGAAGACAACTATGTTTCATTATAATTATTTTTTTGTTCTAAAAAGGTGAGTCCTACTTCTTGAGCTTGCGTTGATTTTTCCCTTGAAGAGGAAAGGGTGATGCAGCAAAGTAGAGATAAGTAGTAGGAGACAATGCACAAGCCACCAATATATACCTGCACAAACAATCAAACAACTTGCACCCAACGCGATAAAGGGGTTGTCAATCCCTTCACGGTCATATGCAAAAAGCGAGATCTAATAGAGATAGATAAACAAAAGGTAAAACATTTTTGGGTTTTTTGGTTTATAGATCGGAAAGTAAAAGATTGCAAAATAGTAGATTGGAAACTAATGATGGAAAATAGACCCTGGGGGCCATAGGTTTCACTAGAGGCTTCTCTCAAGATAGCAAATAATACGGTGGGTGAACAAATTACTGTCAACAAATTGATAGAAAAGCGCAAAGTTATGACGATATCTAAGACAATGATTATGAAATATAGGCATCACGTCCGTGTCAAGTAGACCGACTCCTGCCTGCATCTACTACTATTACTCCACACATCTACCGACTCCTGCCTGCATCTAGAGTATTAAGTTCATGAAGAACAGAGTAACACATTAAGTAAGATGACATGATGTAGAGGAATAAACTCAAGCAATATGATGTAAACCCATCTTTTTATCCTCGATGGCAACAATACAATACGTGTCATGCTGTCCCTACTGTCACTGGGAAAGGACACCACAAGATTGAACCCAAAGCTAAGCACTTCTCCCATTCTAGTTAGCCAAACTAAACCGATAGTTCGAAGAGAATCACAAAGATATCAAAACATGCATATAAGAATTCAGAGAAGATTCAAATAATATTCATAGATAAGCTGATCATAAATCTACAATTCGTCGGATCTTGATGAACACAACGCAAAAGAAAATTACATCGGATAGATCTCCAAGAACATCGAGGAGACATTGGTATTGAGAATCAAAGAGAGAGAAGAAGCCATCTAGCTACTAGCTATGGACCCGTAGGACTGAAGTAAACTACTCACACTTCATCGGAAGGGTAGTAGAGTTGATGTAGAAGCCCTCCGTGATCGAATCCCCCTCCGGCAGGATGCCGGAAAAGGCCCCTAGATGGGATCTCATGGGAACAGAAGGTTGTGGCGGTGGAAAAGTGTTTTCGTGGATGCTTCTGGTGGTTTGGGGATATATGTGAATATATAGGACGAAGAAGTAGGTCGGTGGAGTCATGTGGGGCCCACAAGGCAGGGGGCACACCCTCCCCCCTTATCGCTGCCTCGTGGCTCTTCTGACTTGAACTCCAAGTCTCTGGGGTGTCTTCTGGTCCAAGAAAAATCATCGCGGAAGTTTTATTCCGTTTGGATTCCGTTTGGTATTCCTTCTCTGCGAAGCTCAAAAACAAGAAAAAAACAGAAAGTGGCACTAGGCTCTAGGTTAATATGTTAGTCCCAAAAATAATATAAAATAACATATTAATGCATATAAAACATCCAAAACAGATAATATAATAACATGGAACAATCAAATATTATAGATACGTTGGAGACATATCAAACATCCCCAAGCTTAATGCCTGCTCGTCCACTCTGTAGATGGATAGATGGTGTAGAATAATTTCTTGAGTTATAGTTATATACTTGCTATGTTATAGATCTCAAATATGCTTGACATAAATACTAGAAGTAGTCCACTCTGTCCAGGATTCTAAGATCGTGGAAGTTTTCACCCTACCAATAAGTTTTTATGCCCGAATACTATGGTTGATATATAGAGGGAATGAACAAAGCATTCACAATAAAATAATGGATTGATACCTCTGCTAAAAGATTGTTCACGGGTCACCTGCAAAAAAAAAGATTGGTCACGAGTGAAATATCACAATGTACGAAATGCTATGGAACGACTCCAAGCATATGCTCACCCAGTAGTAACCAATGATTTTGTAAGAAATGGCATGACGGATATCTGAAGAGGGAAAATTCCATAAAGGATAATGCATAGTCCTCTTAAATGTTACCACAACTGAAGGATGAATTATTCAGGCAAACGTAATAAACTTTATGTAGTTACAATATTCACAATTTTAAGGTGCAACTATCAGATTATGATTCTAACTACTATTATTCAATATGTGAATGTTGATCCTCTATATTATTACTATGATTTCTCGCAGCAACGTGCGGGGTATCATCTAGTATATGTAATACAAGCTCCCGTCATGCTCAGCTGATAGTTTCACGTGGCCAACACACAATGATGGTTGACTTAATGGATGACTGGGATAATCGGTTGACCAATACTGACCTCCACTATTACCATTAACCTTGGTTGTTTAAGAGTTTGGGGTCTAATCTCGAGCAACCTTATTCCTAAATTCATCAAAGTTGTTTCTTTGGGAGCTAATTATTAATTTCTTTTTTTTGCGAATATAATTATTGGTTTCTATGATACAAATAGCATTTTATTTTTAGTTAAAGCTTGCGTAGAGCATCCCGCGGTAATATACTTGAATGCAGGGTCACTTAATCGTTCGAGGAACATGTATTATTTGGCTGTGATAGCAGAACTGTCGAAGAAGAGGCAAGCTGAAATCAGAAAAATCAAGAGAAGAGAGAACCAGGCTGAGCATGCCATGGCAGCCATTGGACGGCAACAACAAAAAACGACATGTTGGTTGGACGAGACTTGCCCGCTCCCCCGTAATACTCCCATTCTCATTTATTGGTCTAGTTGGAAAAAATTTCCCTCAAAGAGCAAGTTTTTCTTATATATTATGCTGCGCCCTTGCCCTTAGCCTTCCTTTCTCTTCTATAAAAAGGCTGGACGTTAAATGTAACTGATGCTTATATTCTAAATATGACAAGCAAGAAACCTACTATTGCCGTAAACAAAAACCCAAACATTAGTAACTAACAGCCCTCGCGTTCAACGGCAGAGATTAATTGTTGGATGACCCACGTCCAAGTCTTCTCTTGCCTACCATCCTCTTCTCCTTTCTCGAGAAAAAAAGAATCGCGAATTGCGATCAAAATCCGGCGAACACCACGACGCGCCCCGCGACGGTGCAGCAGCAGCGCGTCCCCGCCGCCGCTGCGCCCCTCTTTGATCCTTCGATGAAGCTCGCCACGCTAGCAAGCTGCATAAGCCGCACATCCAAGTCACTGCTACCCCCTGCAGGCCTGCACTACACCACGGAGCCCGCCGGCCATCGCGTATGTGTATCAAACTATCAATGTACTATATCATTTACTCTTCTCAGTCACCGTCAACAACTTCAGCGGGTGTTCACTGTCTGTACGTGCCATTGTGCCAATGGATCCAAACATGAATTGATTAACCGGTGTAGTCAGGTAGCACGTCGGCACCAAGGCTATGTCACGCCAGCGCAACGGCGTCCACGGGCATGAGTTACTCGCTACCTCGACTGCTTCGGCAATACCCCTGCAAGCGAGCGTGGGAGCACGAGCAAGTAGTTTCGACGGTGATTTGTTCTAGGAGAATTTGTGTGTACTTGGATTGCAAAATTGCAATATGATACGACTAGCAATCGAGGCGGACACCATAGTCAGCCACTCAGCCTGAAGGGGTCGTGTTACACAAAGGAGAGGGATGGGAAGGAAAGGGTTGGGACGCGTTGCTGCTGCACCGCCGCGAGCGATTTTTCTTTCTCGGGAAAGAAGAAGACGACGGTACGCAAGAGAAGACTTGGACGTGGGCCATCCAACAGTTAATCTCTGCTGTTGAACGCCGAGGGAGCACGGATGGGAGTATTTACGGGGGAGCAGGCAAGCCTCTCCACTCAGTGGATCGGTTCGGGTTATTTTTCGCGCCTGTTTTATTTTTCCAGGGTCGCGTGGAGGATCTGGTCTCTCCTCCTCATCCATGGCGACGACGGCAAGCTCGAGGCGACGGCGGCGAGGTCCTGGCGACGGCGGTGCAGGTAAACCTTCAGATATTATCTTCTCTAGCATATCTCCTCCATTTCTTCTATCCATTTGTTGCCCTCTCCTCCGGCATGCTCTTCCCTACCATGGTGCCTTCTCTCTCTCCCTCCCCTCTCATGGTGCCCCTCTCTCCCTTCCCATGGCACCCCTCCCCCTCCCTTCTTCATGTGGCGCCTCATTACTCTCTATTTTTGTGTCTGTGAGTTTTTTCTCTCTCTTCTTGAACCCTAAAACACAAGCAGATCTCAAATCCTAATTCTCTGTGTTTTTGTATAGGTTAATTCGGGTTCAGTTTTGCAAATCTGCAGCAATCAAGTCCTAACCCCTTTCCGCTGTTTCAGGTTGATTGGAATTCAGTTTTGCAAGTCTCTGCAGCGGTCAATTAAAAAGAAGGTAACGCCAATGCTTTTGTGATGTGACACTTTGTGATGATTTTGTTGTGTCAAGATGGAACTAAAATGCTACCATATGCTCAATTTTATTTGATGTGAAAGTCGTGCTATCTTGTAAAGATAATATATTACATATACTAGTCACTAGGTGTTTGTTTTGATTCATGGTATATATCCAGGAATGCTGTAGTCTTGTGTTACATTCTGCACATATGAAAGTTTGCAGCAATTTGGTACAAGCAGTACCCTGAATCACATACTCTGAGGTGTTCCATCTTATTTTATTGGCTCTATATCTTTCTCTTTTTTTTTTCCACGTAAGTCCCTGTTTCTCGGTCATTAAGCTTGTACAGCGAGTATGCATGTCAGTTTTTGTTGCTTCCCTCGACCATTATTTTTCTTCAAAAGTCAGAAGGTTTCATTGCAACTTTATATAGCTTAAGTTGTAGTCTATGCAACCCCATCTTTCTTTTCGTCTCTAGTGTTTTGTTAAACATATACATTCCCCCTCAACCAATTCATACGGGCATTTTATTTTCTGCGAATGTATTGATACTTATGCAAAAGCTGTAGTCCCGCCGATTTTTTTTCTATGATAGTCTCAACCAGATTTCTTGAGGTGGCCAAGTTTCTCTTTTTGGGGGGTTCCTAATCAGTTGAGCTCTGGCCCATTCTCATATGCTAATCTTTTCTAGGAAGATCGCTAGTGTTGCACGAGCACGGAATCGTCGATGTCATTATGCACTATTCTAAGGTGTTGGTCAGCTGGCTAGAGACGTGTGTGGTCACGACCTAGTGGTTTTTGTTCATTTTCTTCACTCTAGTGTCTTTTGTCCATTTCTTCCTAAGTCTCCTGTTCTGGTCTCTTATGTTGTTATCTATCATTTTCTCTATATATTCATTATGAGATGAACAACTGACTTCTTACTATTCTTCTTGCAAATCAGTTTGTAGTGTCCTACTTAAGTGTCTACCTTTTAAAATTCAAGCTCAAAACTTAAAATTGGCCATCCTTTTGGTAACTATTCACTCTTTTTTCTTTAGTTTCTATTTTTGTATATAAATAGGAGCGTCCTACTTAAGTGGCTCCAGATAGGCATGGCTGTTAGCGAATCCTCATTCTCATCCTTCTTCAGTCTCGCCCCCTCTATTTTTTCAGTCTGTACTTTGTTTGTCATTCTGTAGGCTTGCTATTTCATTTTTTTCATTTATCTGTTTTCTTGTCATTTTTTTAGAGAAAAGGCACGAAGGCCCGACTTCAAATTAATGAAGCCATCAACCGGCTAGGATACAATGGTGCTGAATTACAAAGGCAAAGACTTGACCAAAAACTGAAAAATACATGCCAAATCACTACGACCCGGAGCAGCAGCGAACAGAGCATCAAGAGAAACAGCGATCAAGCCACCGGAGATCTTGTGCAGACAGAACACCAGGGCCGAAGCCATCCTACGCCGACAATTGCCGTGGACATGAAGGCCCAGACCGCTTGAAGGAAGCCATCGACTCCGCCGCCCACTGCCTCGGGCCACTGCCGGAGGGGAGACCACTATCTCCCCTTTGTCTAGACCGTGCCGGACGCCCACCACCGGCCGTCAGCCAACCAGCAGACAAGGCGGGGAGCCACTGAAAGATGCGGAAGAACCCACACGCCACCACCAACGCCGAGAACCAGGGGATCCGAGCACAGCTGCCGCCACCCACCACCAAGCAGCACGCCCAACCTCCAACCACCCCTTGAATGGCGCCTCCAGGGAGGACCGAGACGCTAGAACGCCTCCGCCGTCTGGCCAAAAGGCCAAGACTTTCGCCAGGAGCAGGAAGGGGGAACAGGGGGACGGATCTGGAAGCTCGACCCACCCTCAAGAGGGGAACGGCACCGGAGCGCCGCCGGCATCGAGGTCGACGCGAAATCGACTAGGGGTTTCCCCCGTTCGAAGACTCCACCACCCCATCCTCGACAAGATCTGACGGGCCAGCCACCAAATCAGGAGAGGAGGCCACTGCGAGGGGAAGGGACGGAGAGGAAGAAGAGCCGCCCGCCGCTGCAGCAAGACCTCGCCGCCCTCACGCCACCCACGCGGCCGGAAGGGACGACCAGCACCCGCGCCCGCCATCCACCGAAGAGATCGACACCGCCATCTCCACCCAGGGCCGCCGCCCTGGCTTCCAAAGCCCCTCACAGCGGCGTGAGGCAGCAGATCCTCGGCGCCACCTTCGCCGGAAGACGCACAGCAGCCGGCAGGATCCTCGGGTGGCGGCGAGGCGGGGGGAGGAGGGAGGAGAGGTGGCAGCGGCTAGGGTTTGGGGTCGCTCCCGAGTCGCCCGACAGGGGCGACGCGAGAGCCGGGGATTTGAATAATCTCATTTTCTTGTCATTCTTCATTGATCTTCCTTATTCTTCTCCATCTTGTCATTTATAAAGGATGGAAAGTCTTCACTTAATCCTTGCCATTCATCATTTCTACTTCTTCATTTCTTCAGTATTCAGTCTCTTTTTTTAATCTGAGTTAGCATAGCTTTTTGCTAAAAATGATAGTAGGTTAGTCTCTCATTTGTCCCACTTATTTTCAGTACTTCTTAAGTGTTCATTGTTCATTCTTTTTGTTCGTCGGTCTGTAAGCTTGCCTTCTCAGTCTTATATTAGTTTATCGTGATAGTATTAGTCTTCATTTTATCATATTTAAATATCATTTGCATCTTTCTTCAGTCCTATCTCTCATGGGTCTTGTCTTTTAGTAGATGATTATTTCTGTTGTGAACCTTATGTTCCTGTAAGTGCTAAAAAAATTCAGTTTTTTGAACTGGTTTTTTTGTTAGATTATTTTCAGTTTTTAGTTGTCGGTATACCTAAGTATCAGTCTCAGTTCTCTTCAGCTATATGTTAAGTGGACAGTGGTTATTATTTCGCCAGTGTTTGTTCAGTATCTTAAGTGTCTCATTTTAGTTCTCCTTAGTTATTTGGTCAGTGTTTGTTCTTGTCAATCAGTTTTAAGTTCAGTTATTTATTAGTGTACTTTCGATTCAGCTTATTATTTTCAATTTATTATGTGGTTCTTGTATTTTCAGCATTCATTATGAATTGGTTAGACTTGATATGTGTTTATAATTCCTGTAGTTTAAATTAGTTAGCTGGTGAGTCAATATTCTTAATTTTTCAATCATCTTTTTGCTAACAAATAGTTTTTTTTCTGCCACATGTGTAACAGTAACAGTGATGGTGTGCCCAATTGTAACACCCCGGATGTAACTTTCCATATTTGTAACTCCAACTCTTGCCATTTTCAGCATTGTGATATGATATTCCCTCTGTGGTTGGGTTTTTGTCTTTCGTTTTGCATTTTTCCCATGTCATGCATCTCATATCATGTCATCATGTGCATCGCATTCCCATACGTGTTCGTCTCATGATTCCGAGTATTTTTCCCGTTGTCCGTTTTGCAATCTGGCACTCCTATGTCCCCCGGTCCCCTTTTAGATTTTTCCGTGAACGGGTATTAAACTTGCTCGGAATGGACCGAGGTTTGTCAAGTGGCCTTGGTACACCACCGGTAGACCACCTGTCAAGTTTCGGGTCATTTGGAGCTCGTTTGGTACTCCAACGGTTAACCGCACTCTCGCAAAGGCCTCTTTTAAGTTGCAGCCCAACACCCCTTCAAAACAGCCCAATAACTCATCTAAGTCACTTCCATGCTCTCCGTCGTCGGATCACGATCGTGTGGGCGAAAACTACACCCCATTTGGACACTCCTAGCTCCCTCTACCTATAAATATGAATCTCCCCCTCCAAATCCGGGCAAACCCTAGCGAAAATCCCCCTCCGCGCGCCGGACACGTCCGGTCCGCGCCGGACGAAAACCCGCCGCCGCCCCGGACCAATCCATGGCCGCCACGTGGGCAGCCGCGCCACATCGCCGCCGATGCCTCCACCGCTGGCCCGCTGCCCGTGGCAGCCCTCCGGCCCGGCCGCCGCCGCCTCCCGGGCGCGTCCCCGCCCAGCCTGCCTCGGGCCTCCGCCGCCTCGTTAGCCGTCCCGCCGTCGCCTCGCCCGCCCGCCCGATCGCCGCCGCTGCGCCCGCCCGCCACGCGCAAGCCGCCGCCGCCGCCGCAGCGCCGCCTCCCAGCCTCTCGCGCCGCCCGGCCCGGCCCGTCTGCCTCTCCTCCTCCAGCCTCTCCTCCCGACCAGCTCCGGCGAGCCGCGCCGCCGCCTCGGCTTCCGCGTCCGATCCGATCAAGATCCACGAGAAGGGTTGACTTTCCGCCGACCCCTGATTTCCTCTAAGTCTTTATTCTGTCATCATGCCATAAGTTTGCACTCGTGGCTCCGTTTAGGGCGTATAGCATACCAAATTGTTCGTCTTGAAGAGTAGATCATTTCATCTCATTGCATAATTTTCATTTGAGCTCATCTTGATTCCCGAAATGCTGTTGGAAGAGGGCTATTTGATGTTAGTTTCAGATTCTTATCATAACATGCACTTTTGTCATTTTTGCCATGATTGATGTGTGCATCCTATGATCTTGAGTCCTACATGTGTTTTGTAATATGCCATGCCATCTTTACAGGGGTGTATGCCATGTATATTTGTGATATCTATTGTGACTAGCACAGGCATGCAAACTAGGCTTCCTGATGTTGTTGATTTCAGCCCCTGTTTTGCTGATATTTTTATGCCATGTTAACTTGATGCTACCGAGAGATCCATGCATATTTTGAGATACTTCAGTAAGGATGTTTTGAACATATGGTTATGCTATATCCATCCATTCCTTTTTTTGCAATTATGGAGTGCCATAGCTTGAGTCAATCGAGCTCTACTTTTGCTATAAAATGTTTGCTGGCAGATTGGTTACATGTTATTCAATTTTGCCAAGGTTGTTGTAGTTGATCCTTGTATGCTATGATGTTGTTCTTGCCATGTATAACTTATATGCCATGTCTTCTTGATGTATGTACTCTTAGTTTATCTTTTAATGCTCTGTAGTGAGTGCATCGAGCTCTTAAACATGCCTACTTGTTATCTGTTTTTGTCATGCCCTGTTGCTGAATCTGTTAACGAAACTTGCTATATTGACATGGGTGCTATTGCATTTTCTGATCCTTTTTGGCTTATGGTCAGTAAGGGACTTTTGTTCTATGCTTTGAGTAGATTCATGCCATGCCTTGTTTTGCTATTATAAGTTCCTGTAGCATGTTGTTTGCTTGCTCTGAACATTGCTACCTGATGCTGTTTCTGCCATGTTCAGTAATTTCACTAAGTCTGTGAAGCTGATATATTTTGCACTTTTGCCATGCTTGTTTGGACCTGTTATGGTGTGAATTAGCCGTAGCTCAGTGTTCATCTTTTGTCAAGCATCTTGAGTAGATCACTGCCATATGCTTTGTTGGTACGTTTGGGTGCAGTAGCTTAATTTCTTGTTGCTTGCTATGTGGCATCATGCTGTTAATGGCATATTTGTGCCATTCTTGTTTTGCTCGTCAATTGCAAACCGCGCATCCGATTCCGGTGATCTTTATATCGATTTCAACCGAAATCATCTCACCTTTCCAGCGGCATACTTGGTTTGCCTAGTTGATGCATGGTTCATCATTTTTCCTTCCGGAGCACGCATACGCATTGCGTATCACATCTCGCATATCATGCCATGTTTTGCATCATGTTGTTTGTGCATTGCACCGTGATTTATTGTGGTTCATTTGCTTGTGTTCTTGTTTTGGGTAGAGCCGGGAGACGAGTACGTGAAGAGGAACCTGTTGAGAATGCTTACGAGGATCAAGCTTTCGACAACTCTGAGAACTTTGCAGGCAAGATGACCATACCCTCGAAATCACTTCTATCTTTGCTTGCTAGATGCTCGCTCTTTTGCTATGCCTATGCTACGATGCCTATCACTTTCTTATCATGCCCCCCATATTGTTGCCATGTCAAGCCCCTAACCATCCTTTCCTAGCAAACCGTTGATTGGCTATATTACCGCTTTGCTCAGCCCCTCTTATAGCGTTGCTAGTTGCAGGTGAAGATGAAGTTTGTTCCTTGTTGGAACATGGAGATGTTGTTCCTTGTTGGAACATGTTTACTTGTCTGGGATATCACAATATATCTGCTATAATTAATGCATCTATATACTTGGTAAAGGGTGGAAGACTCGGCCTTATGCCCGGTGTTTTGTTCTACTCTTGCCGCCTAGTTTCCGTTATACCGTGTTATGTTCCTTGATTTCGCGTTCCTTACACGGTTGGGTGATTTATGGGACCCCTTGACAGTTCGCTTTGAATAAGACTCCTCCAAAGAAGGCCCAACTTTGGTTTTACCATTTGCCACCTAAGCCTTTTCCCCGGTTTTCGCGAGCCCGAGGGTCATCTTTATTTTAACCCCCCGGACCAGTGCTCCTCGAGTGTTGGCCCAACGAGCAGCATCTGGGGCCACCACGGGAAACTCGAGGCTTGGTTTTACTCGTAGGATGTCTCATCCGGATGTGCCCCGAGAACGAGATATGTGCAGCTCCTATCGGGTTTGTCGGCACAATCGGGCGGCTTTGCTGGTCTTGTTTATTGCTGTCGAAATGTCTTGTAGTCCGGGATTCCGAGACGATCGGGTCTTCCCGTAGAAGGAATATCCTTCGTTGACCGTGAGAGCTTATAATGGGCTAAGTTGGGACACCCCGCAGGTATTATCTTTCGAAAGCCGTGCCCGCGATTATGAGGTAGATGGGAATTTGTTAATGTCCGGTTGTAGAAAACCCGAAGTTGACCTTAATTAAAATACATCAACCGCGTGTGTAACCGTGATGGTGTCTTCTCGGCGGAGTCCGGGAAGTGAACACGGTGTTGGAGTTATGTTTGACGTAAGTAGTACATGATCACTTCTTGATCGCTACTAGCTTCACGATCGTGCTTTGCTTCTCTTCTCGCTCTCTTTTGCGAATGTAGCCACCATATATGCTAGTCGCTTGCTGCAGCTCCACCTCACAACTCTGTCCTTCCTATAAGCTTAAATAGTCTTGATCTCCCGGGTGTGAGATTGCTGAGTCCCCGTGACTCATAGATTCTACCAAAACAGTTGCAGGTGCCGACGATGCCAGTGCAGGTGACTCAACCGAGCTCAAGTGGGAGTTCGATGAGGAACGTGGTCGTTACTATGTGTCTTTTCCTGATGATCAGTAGTGGAGCCCAGTTGGGACGATTGGGGATCTGTGTAGTATTTGGGGTAGTCTTCTTTTATTTTGGTTCCGTAGTCGGACCTTGAGTGTAATCTGGATGATGGATGTTTATTTATGTATTGTGTGAAGTGGCGACTGTAAGCCAACTATGTATCTCTTTCCCTTATGTATTACATGGGTTGTGTGAAGATTACCTCACTTGCGACATTGCTTTTAATGCGGTTATGCCTCTAAGTCATTCTTCGACACGTGGGAGGTATAGCCGCATCGAGGGCGTTACAAGTTGGTAATCAGAGCAATCCCCGACTTAGGAGCCCCTGCTTGATTGTTTGTGGCGTTGTTGAGTCTAGAACAAAAATGTTTTGAGTCTTAGGATTATATATATCGGAGAGTAGGATTCTTTTTACTCCCCAGTCCCTTCGTCGCTCTGGTGAGGTCTCCTGTTGTAGAAGTTTTGACTCTCCTCTCCTCAAATTTCACTAAAAAAATTTTTTAGGATCACGCGGGTGTCTTGGAATCGTTCCGATGGTTTTGTGACGAGAACATTGTTCTTGGTGCCTCCTGACATTTAGGGGTTGTGGCAGTGTACCGGGGAGTTGAGCTCTGAGGTGTTGTCGTCACAATTTTATCGTTGCAGTTCTGGAATACCTGAGTTTTGCCGACATCGAAATCTCTTTTGTACAGTTGTTGGTGAGATAACCCGATAACCCAAAGATCTTGGGCGAGCTCGAGTATTGCCATGACTCAGATAACGGATGCTTTTCAAGGTCGAGGTACACGATTTTCAAGGTCTCTTGGTTATGTGTTGACGGATGGATACAGCTGGATCTAGGTATTGTTAGTTTGGGTGATATATTTTGTGTCCCTGTATCCCCAACACCAGATTGCATAACCAGAAAGTTTCGGAGTTTATAGGTGGGATTCAAGTAGCTCTTAGCATTTCTTCCCGCAGATATTTGGTTTGTGATTGGGTAATCCTTACCACTTATTTGTTCCAGTCGTACCTTGTTATTTTTTTTTATCAACCCTTAATCAAGTGGCTTCTCACCTTAATGGACGTGTGATGTTAATTTTGGAATTCATTCGTTCATCCTTGTTCGAATGTTTATTGTGAAGACTATATGTTGCAATTTCTATCCGTTGATTCAACTTGTCCATCTGTCTATCAAAATGCTAACGGATGTCACCCTCTTCAGGATGGCTCCGCCAACGCGTCTGAATCCGGATCGCAATGAAGGGAGTCAGTTGAACCCTCCACCTCCACCTCCGCCTCCGGAGGCCTGGCAAGCTATCTTGGCAGCCACCAATGCCAATGCTCAGATGATTTTGCAACTCTTGCAAGAGCGTACCCAAGGTCAAGGCAATCAAGGAAATCAAGGCCAAGGCAACAACCAGTCGCACTTTGCTACCCTCAATCAGTTCCTCGCTAATCAGCCGAAGTCTTTCAGTTTCTGTGTTGAGGCCACAGACGCCGATGATTGGCTTGTGGACATCTGCAAACATTTTGAATGTAGCAATGTCAGACCTGAGGACTTTGTCAAGTTTGCTTCGTTTCAACTCAAGGACCAAGCTGCTGAGTGGTACCAGCAATACAAAGATTCCAGAGGAGGTCGTGTCATTACCTGGGATGAGTTCCGCCGAGACTTCAGAGCTCACCACATTCCGAAAAGTGTTGTTGAGAGCAAGCGTGAGGAGTTCCGCAATCTCAAGCAAGGCAACATGTCTGTGTATCAATACAATATCCAGTTCCAGAAACTCGCTCGCTTTGCTAAGCAAGACGTCCCTGATGAAAAGAGTATGATCTATCAATTCAGAGGTGGTCTCAGAGAAGATCTGCAATTAGCTCTCGTGCTTTTTGAGCCAGAAAAGTATGATGAATTCTACAACATGGCACTGAAGCAAGAAGCTGCCCAGCTCAAATGTGAGGCTTCTAAGAAGAGAATCAGGGATGCAGTTCAGTCTTCTTCTTCCTCTCAAGTGGCAGCTAAGCAGCAGAAGTTCTACCTTCCTCCTCCTCCGTTCCGTCAGCCTTATCAGCAGAAGAACTCAGGTGGTCGTGGATCTTCCCACCCGCCCAACCCAAAGCTATCGAACAAGTCTAATTCTCAAGCTCCAAGGTCAAATGCTCCTTATCACCGTCCGCTCTCGAGGTGACTTGCCACAAGTGTCGGAAGAAAGGTCACTATGCGAACAAGTGCTTCAACCAAAGGCGCCTTCGCCTCCTCCTCCCGTGAGATCTTCCAATGCAAAGGTCAAGCATAATCCCAAGTCTGCAAAGGTGAACATGATGAATGCAGCGCAAGCGAGGATTCTTCCGATGTGATAATGGGTAATCTCTCGCTTAATGATATTCCTGCAAAAGTCTTATTTGATACTGGTGCATCGCATTCTTTCATGTCATATCCTTTTGCATCGAAGCACAATGTTGACACAGAGATTTTGTCCAAAGTTATGCAAGTTATTTCTCCTGGAAAGCTTATGACTTCTAGTTTGGTTGCTCCCGATGTCTCTATCAAGATGGGCGACTATAGATTTCTGGCTAAACCAATTGTCCTTGGTGACTCGGATATTGATCTTATTCTTGGGATGGACTGGCTTTCTCAGCACAAAGCTCAGCTTGATTGTGCTGCCAAGGAAATTAAATTGACTCACTCTTCTAATGAGGTGATCATCTATGCCGCTCGTGATGAAACCATTCGGTTGTTTTCTCTCAATGAGAAGGGCGAATTAGATGCTATCTCTCAGATTCCAGTCGTTTGTGAGTACCAAGATGTCTTTCCATAAGAGCTTCCGGGTATGCCTCCTCATCGGCCAGTTGAATTCATTATCGATCTTGAGCCCGCATCAACCCGCTTTGCAAGCGCCCATACAAGCTTGGACCTAATGAGCTGAAGGAATTGAAGAAGCAGCTCGATGAACAAGAGCGTCTGGGTTTGATCAGACCGAGTTCATCTCCTTGGGGTTGTGGTGTTCTTTTTGTCCAGAAGAAGGATGGCACGGACCGACTTTGTGTCGATTACCGTTCATTGAATAAGAAGGCAATCAAGAACAAGTATCCACTTCCCAACATTAATGAGCTTTTCGAGCAACTCAAAGGTGCTAAAGTATTCTCCAATCTTGACCTTCGTATGGGTTATCATCAGATTCGCATTCGTGAACAAGATATTCCCAAGACAGCATTCAGGACAAGCTTTGGTTCTTATGAATATACTGTCATGTCTTTTGGCCTTGTCAATGCTCCTCCAACATTCTCTCGCATGATGAACTTCATCTTCAACCCCTACACGAATGAATTCGTCTTGGTCTATCTCGATGATATTTTGGTCTTCTCCAAGAATAAGAAGGATCATGCCAAACATTTGCGATTGGTGCTAGACAAGCTCAGAGAGCATCAATTCTATGCGAAGTTTTCCAAATGTGAATTTTGGCTTGATGAAGTTCTTTACCTTGGCCATATCATCTCCGCCAAGGGCATCGCTGTTAATCCCGAGAAGGTGTCTGCAGTTGTGAATTGGGAACCTCCTCAGAATGTCAAGCAGCTCCGCAGTTTTCTTGGTCTTGCAAGCTATTGCCGAAGATTCGTTGAGAACTTCTCTAAGATTGCAAAGCCTCTTTCCAACCTCCTCCAGAAGCATGTGAAGTATGTCTGGTCTCCTGAGTGTGACGTTGCTTTCAATACTCTCAAAGAGAAACTCGTCACAGCTCCTATCTTGACTCCTCCTGATGAATCCAAGCCATTCGAAGTTTTCTGTGATGCTTCTCTTCAAGGTCTCGGTGCTGTGTTAATGCAAGAGAAGAGAGTTGTGGCCTATACTTCTCGTCAGCTGAAGCCCAACGAAAAGAACTACCCCACTCACGATCTTGAGTTGGCGGCAGTTGTCCATGCATTAATAACATGGAGACATCTCTTGTTGGGAAGGAAAGTGGACATATTCACCGATCACAAGAGTCTCAAGTATATCTTCACTCAACCCAACCTCAACCTTAGGCAAACTCGATGGGTCGAAATGATTCAAGAGTACAACCCAAGTATTGAATATACTCCGGGCAAGGCCAATGTCATTGCAGATGCTTTGAGCAGGAAGGCTTACTACAACAGTTTAATCCTCAAGCCCTTCCAACCGAATCTCTGTGAAGCTTTCCGCAAGCTGAATCTTCAAGTTGTTCCTCAAGGTTTTCTTGCCAACCTCATAGTCTCTCCTACTTTGGAAGACCAAATTCGTGAGGCTCAACTCCTGGATACCATGGTGAAAAAGGTGAAACGTGGTATCGACAAGGGCATTTCCAAGTACAAGTGCTTCCACATTGATGACAAAGATACTCTTTTCTTCGAGGACCGGATTGTGGTTCCTAAGGGTGATCTACGTAAAGTCATTATGAATGAGGCACACAATTCGCTTCTATCCATTCATCCTGGAAGTACGAAGATGTACCATGACCTCAAGCAGTCGTATTGGTGGACTCGAATGAAGCGAGAAATTGCTCAATTCGTGAATGAGTGTGATGTCTGCATAAGGGTGAAAGCAGAACACCAAAGACCAGCTGGTCTCCTCCAACCTCTTGCTATTCCAGAATGGAAGTTTGATCATATCAAGATGGACTTCGTGACTGGTTTTCCAAAGTCCAAGCATGGAAATGATGCTATCTTCGTTGTCATTGACAAGCTTACTAAAGTGGCTCATTTTCTTCCTATCAAAGAATCCATCACAGCAGCTCAGTTGGCAGAGCTATACACATCCAGGATTGTCTCCTTGCACGACATTCCACAATTGATCTCTTCAGACCGTGGCTGTTGGGGAACGTAGCAGAAATTCAAAATTTTCCTACGTGTCACCAAGATCTATCTATGGAGAAACTAGCAACGAGGGAAGGAGAGTGCATCTACATACCCTTGTAGATCGCTAAGCGGAAGCGTTCAAGTGAACGGGGTTGATGGAGTCGATTGCCGTGATTCAAATCACCGGAGATCCTAGTGCCGAACGGACGGCACCTCCGCTGCTCAACACACGTACAGCCCGTGACGCCTCCCATGCCTTGATCCAGCAAGGAGAGAGGGAGAGGTTGAGGAAGACTCCATCCAGCAGCAACACAACGGCGTGGTGGTGGTGGAGGAGCGTGGCAATCCAAGCAGGCTTCGCCAAGCACCAAGGGAGAGGAGGAGGAGGAGGCAGGGCTGCACCAAGAGGAGAGGTTCTCATGTCTGTTGGGCAGCCCAAAACCTCAAGTATATATAGGGGAAAGGGGCTGCGCCCTTTAGAGTTTCCCACCCCAAGGGGTGCGGCCAACCCTAGATGGGACTTGGGGGCGGCCAAGAGGGGAGGAGTGCCTCCCAAGTCAAGTGGAGGCCCTCCCCTTAGGGTTTCCCCCTCCCATGCGCATGGGCCTTGGGGGCTGGTGCCCCTGGCCCATTAAGGCTAGGGCGCCCCCACAGCCCATGCTACTGTATCGGACGTGGTGGAACAATTTCCGAACCTCCGAATCCTCCGAACCTTCCGAAGCTTCCTGTACAATACCGAAAAACCCGAACTTTTCCTAACTCGAACAACAACTTTCCATATATAAATCTTTACCTCCGACCATTCCGAACTCCTCGTGACGTCCGGGATCTCATCCGGACTCAAACAACATTCGGTAACCACATACAAACTTCCTTTATAACCCTAGCGTCATCGAACCTTAAGTGTGTAGACCCTACGGGTTCGGGAGACATGTAGACATGACCGAGACGTTCTCCAATCAATAACCAACAGCGGATCTGGATACCCATGTTGGCTCCTACATGTTCCACGATGATCTCATCGGATGAACCACGATGTCAAGGACTCAATCGATCCCGTATACAATTCCCTTTGTCTAGCGGTATTGTACTTGCCCGAGATTCGATCGTCGGTATCCCGATACCTTGTTCAATCTCGCTTCCGCAAGTCTCTTTACTCGTTCCGTAACACATCATCCCGTGATCAACCCCTTGGTCACATTGTGCACATTATGATGATGTCCTACCGAGTGGGCCCAGAGATACCTCTCCGTTTACACGGAGTGACAAATCCCAGTCTCGATTCGTGCCAACCCAACAGACACTTTCGGAGATACCAGTAGTGCACCTTTATAGTCACCCAGTTACGTTGTGACGTTTGGTACACCCAAAGCATTCCTACGGTATCCGGGAGTTGCACAATCTCATGGTCTAAGGAAAAGATACTTGACATTAGAAAAGCTTTAGCATACGAACTACGATCTTTGTGCTAGGCTTAGTATTGGGTCTTGTCCATCACATCATTCTACTAATGATGTGATCCCGTTATCAATGACATCCAATGTCCATGGTTAGGAAACCGTAACCATCTGTTGATCAACGAGCTAGTCAATAGAGGCTTACTAGGGACATGGTGTTGTCTATGTATCCACACATGTATCTGAGTTTCCGATCAATACAATTATAGCATGGATAATAAACGATTATCGTGAACAAGGAAATATAATAATAACTAATTTATTATTGCCTCTAGGGCATATTTCCAACAGTCTCCCACTTGCACTAGAGTCAATAATCTAGTTCACATCGTCATGTGATTAACATCGATAGGTCACATCGCCATGTGACCAACACCCAAAGAGTTCACTAGTGTCTCAAACTAGTTCACATCATCATGTGATTTAGGCTCAATGAGTTCTGAGGTTTGATCATGTTTTGCTTGTGAGAGAGGTTTTAGTCAACGGGTTTTAGTCAACGCGTCTGAACCTTTCAGATCCGTGTGTGCTTTGCAAATTTCTAGGTCATATTATAAATGCTGCTTCCACGCCCCACTTGGAGCTATTCCAAATGGTTATTCCACTATACGTATCCTGTTTGCTACTTAGAGTCATTCGGATAGGTGTTAAAGCTTGCATCGACGTAACCCTTTATGCCGAACTCTTTATCACCTCCATAATCGAGAAACATGTCCTTATTTACTCCAAGGACAATTTTGACCGCTGTCCAATGATCCATTCTGGATCATTCTTGTACCCTTGAGTGACTCATGGCAAGGCACACTTCCGTGCGGTACACAATAGCATACTATAGAGCCTATGTTCGAAGCATAGGGGCGACCTTCGTCCTTTCTCTCTTTTCTGCCGTGGTCGAGCTTTTAACTCCTAATTCCATACCTTACAACTCAGGCAAGAACTCCTTCTTTGACTGATCCATCTCGAACACTTTCAAGATTATGTCCAGGTATGTGCTCATTTGGAAGTACCATTAAGCGGTTTTGATCTATCCCTATAGATCTTGATGCTCAATGTTCAAGTAGCTTAATACAGGTTTTCACTTGAAAAACACTTTTCAAATAACCCTATATGCTTTCCAGAAATTCTACATCATTTCTGATCAACAATATGTCAACAACATATACTCATCAAAAATTCTATAGTGCTCCCACTCACTTCTTTGGAAATACAAGTTTCTCATAAACTTTGTATAAACCCAAAATCTTTGATCATCACATCAAAGCGCACATTCCAACTCCGAGATGCTTACTCCAGTCTTTAGAAGGATCGCTGGTGCTAGCATACCTTTTAGCATCCTTAGGATCGACAAAACTTTCTGATTGCATCACATACAACCTTTCCTTACGAAAACTGGTAAGGATACTCATTTTGACATCCATCTGCCAGATTTCATAAATGCAGCTTGTGCTAACATGATTCCGACGGACTTAAGCATCTCTACGGATGAGAAAATCTCATCGTAGTCAACTCCTTGAACTTGTGAAAAACTCTTCGCCACAAGTCGAGCTTCATAGACGGTGACATTACCGTCCACGTCCGTCTTCTTCTTAAAGATCCATTCATCTCAATGGCTTGCCGATCATCGGGCAAGTCCACCAAAGTCCATGCTTTGTTCTGATACATGGATCCTATCTCGGATTTCATGGCTTCTAACCATTTGTCGGAATTTTGGCCCACCATTGCTTCTCCATAGCTCGCAGGTTCATTGTTGTCTAGCAACATGACCTTCAAGACAGGATTGCGTACCACTCTGAAGTAGTACGCATCCTTGTCACCCTACGAGGTACGTCAGTGACTTGATCCGAAACTTCATGATCACTATCATAAGCTTCTACTTCAATTGGTGTATGTGCCACGGGAATAACTTCCTGTGCCCTGCTACACACTAGTTGAAGTGACGGTTCAATAACCTCATCAAGTCTCCACCATCCTCCCACTCAACTTTTCGAGACAAACTTTTCCTCGAGAAAGGACCCGATTCAAGAAACAATCCCAATTGCTTTCGGATCTGAATTAGGAGGTATACCCAACCGTTTTGGGTGTCCTATGAAGATGCATTTTATTCGCTTTGGGTTCGAGCTTATCAACCTGAAACTTTTTCATATAAGCGTCATAGCCCCAAACCTTTAAGAAATGACAGTTTAGGTTTCTCTAAACCATAGTTCATACGGTGTCATCTCAACAGAATTACGTGGTGCCCTATTTAAAGTGAATGTGGTTGTCTCTAATGCCTAACCCACGAACGATAGTGGTAATTCGATAAGAGACATCAAGGTACGCACCATATCCAATAGGGTGCAACTATGATGTTCGGACACACCATCACACTATGGTGTTCCAGGCGGTATTAATTGTGAAACAATTTGCACAATGTCTTAATTGTGTGCCAAAACTCAGAACTCAGATATTCATCTCTATGATCATATCATAGATATTCTATCCTCTTGTCACGAAGATCTTAAACTTCACTCTCAAATTACTTGAACCATTCAATAATTCAGACTTGTGTTTCATAAAGTAAATATACTCAATATCTACTCGAATCATCTGTGAAGTAAGAACATAACGATATTCATCAGCATGCCTCAAAGACTCATTGGACTGCACACATCAAAATGTGTTACTTCCAACAAGTTGCTATCTTGTTCCATCTTCTCAAACCGAGGCTTTTCAGTCATCTTGCCCATGTGGTATGATTTGCATGTCTCAAGTGATTCAAAATCAAGTGAGTCCAAACGATCCATCTGCATGGAGTTTCTTCATGCGTATACACCAATAGACATGGTTCGCATGTCTCAAACTTTTCAAAAACGAGTGAGTCCAAAGATCCATCAACATGGAGCTTCTTCATGCGTTTTATGACTTACATGGCAGTCCCACAAGTAAGTGGTACTATCATTACTATCTTATATCTTTTGGCATGAAAATGTGTATCACTACAATCGAGATTCAATAAACCATTCTTTTAGGTGCAAGACCATTGAAGGTATTATTCAAATAAATAGAGTAACCATTATTCTCCTTAAATGAATAACCGTATTGCGATAGACATAATCCAATCATGTCTATGCTCAACGCAAACACCAAATAACAATTATTTAGGTCTAACATCAATCTCGATGGTAGAGGGAGCGTGCGATGCTTGATCACATCAACCTTGGAAACACTTCCAACATATATCGTCAGCTCACCTTTAGCTAGTCTCCGTTTATTCCGTAGCTTTTATTTCGAGTTACTAACACTTAGCAACCGAACCGGTATCTAATACCCTGGTGCTACTAGGAGTGCTAGTAAAGTACACATTAACATAATGCATATCCAATATACTTCTATCGACCTTGCCAGCCTTCTCATCTACCAAGTATCTAGGGTAATTCTCCTCCAGTGGCTGTTCCCCTTATTACAGAAGCACTTAGTCTCGGGTTTGGGTTCAACCTTGGGTTTCTTAACTGGAGCAGCAACTGATTTGCCGTTTCACGAAGTGTCCCTTCTTGCCCTTGCCCTTCTTGAAACTAGTGGTTTCATCAACCATCAACAATTGATGCTCCTTCTTGATTTCTACTTTCGCGATGTCAAACAACGCGAATACCTCAAGGATCATCATCTCTATCCTTGATATGTTATAGTTCATCACGAAGCTCTAGCAGCTTGGTGGAAATGACTTTGGAGAAACATCACTATCTCATCTGAAAGAACAACTCCCACTCGGTTCAAGTGATTGTTGCACTTCAGACAATCTGAGCACAAGCTCAACGATTGAGCTTTTCTCCCTTAGTTTGCAGGCTAAGACAATCGTCGGAGGTCTTATACCTCTTGACGTGGGCACGAGCCTGAAATCCCAATTTCAGCCTTCGAAACATCTCATATGTTCCGCGACGTTTCGAAAAACGCCTTGGTGCCTCAACTCTAAACCGCTTAACGAACTATCACGTAGTTATCAAAACGTGTATGTCCGATGTTCGTTACATCCACAAACGACGCTTGGGGTTCAACACACCGAGCGGTGCATTAAGGACATAAGCTTTCTCTCGTCCGCATAATCGCCATCACAACTTTCAACTATATTTTCTCTAGGAACATATCTAAACAAGGGAACTAAAGCGCGAGCTCACGACATAATTTGCAAAGATCTTTTGACTATGTTCAGGATAATTAAGTTCATCTTATGAACTCCCACTCGATAGACATCCTCTCGGTCATCTAAGTGATTACATGATCCGAGTCAACTAGGCCGTGTCCGATCATCACGTGAGACGGACTAGTCATCATCGGTGAACATCTTCATGTTGATCGTATCTACTATACGACTCATGCTCGACCTTTCGGTCTCCGTGTTCCGAGGCCATGTCTGCACATGCTAGGCTCGTCAAGTTAACCCCAAGTGTTTTTGCTGTGTAAATCTATCTTACACCCGTTGTATGTGAACGTAAGAATCCATCACACCCGATCATCACGTGGTGCTTAGAAGCGACGAACTATAGCAACGGTGCACAGTCAGGGGAGAACACTTCTTGAAATTTGTGTAAGGGATCATCTTATTTACTACCGTCGTTTCTAAGTAAACAAGATGCATAAACATAATAAACATCACATGCAATTATATAGTAGTGACATGATATGGCCAATATCATATAGCTCCATTGATCTCCATCTTCGGGGCTCCATGATCATCATCGTCACCGGCATGACACCATGATCTCCATCATCATGATCTCCATCATCGTGTCTTCATGAAGTTGTCTCGCCAACTATTACTTCTACTACTATGGCTACCGTTAGCAATAAAGTAAAGTAATTACATGGCGTTGTTTAATGACACGCAGGTCATACAATAAATAAAGACAACTCCTATGGCTCCTGCTGGTTGTCATACTCATCGACATGCAAGTCGTGAATCCTATTACAAGAACATGATCAATCTCATACATCACATATCATTCATCACATTCTTCTTGGCCATATCACATCACATAGCATACCCTGCAAAAACAAGTTAGACGTCCTCTAATTGTTTTTTGCATGTTTTACGTGGCTGCTATGGGTTTCTAGCAAGAACGTTTCTTACCTACCCAAAACCACAACGTGATATGCCAATTGCTATTTACCCTTCATAAGGACCCTTTTCATCGAATCCGTTCCGACTAAAGTGGGAGAGACTGGCACCCGCTAGCCACCTTATGCACCAAGTGCATGTCAGTCGGTGGAACCTGTCTCACGTAAGAGTACCTGTAAGGTCGGCCCGGGCGGCTTCATCCCACAATACCGTCGAAACAAGATTGGACTAGTAACGGTAAGCATATTGAACAAAATCAACGCCCACAACTACTTTGTGTTCTACTCGTGCAAAGAATCTACGCAATAGACCTAGCTCATGATGCCACTGTTGGGGAACGTAGCAGAAATTCAAAATTTTCCTACGTGTCACCAAGATCTATCTATGGAGAAACTAGCAACGAGGGAAGGAGAGTGCATCTACATACCCTTGTAGATCGCTAAGCGGAAGCGTTCAAGTGAACGGGGTTGATGGAGTCGTACTCGTCGTGATTCAAATCACCGGAGATCCTAGTGCCGAACGGACGGCACCTCCGCGTTCAACACACGTACAGCCCGGTGACGTCTCCCATGCCTTGATCCAGCAAGGAGAGAGGGAGAGGTTGAGGAAGACTCCATCCAGCAGCAACACAACGGCGTGGTGGTGGTGGAGGAGCGTGGCAATCCCGCAGGGCTTCGCCAAGCACCAAGGGAGAGGAGGAGGAGGAGAGGCAGGGCTGCACCAAGAGGAGAGGTTCTCATGTCTGTTGGGCAGCCCAAAACCTCAAGTATATATAGGGGGAAAGGGGGGCTGCGCCCCCTTTAGGGTTTCCCACCCCAAGGGTGCGCCAACCCTAGATGGGACTTGGGGCGGCCAGAGGGGAGGAGTGCCTCCCAAGTCAAGTGGAGGCCCTCCCCTTAGGGTTTCCCCCCTCCCATGCGCATGGGCCTTGCGGGGGCTGGTGCCCCTGGCCCATTAAGGCTAGGGCGCGCCCCTACAGCCCATGCTACTGTATCGGACGTGGTGGAACAATTTCCGGACCTCCGGAATCCTCCGGAACCTTCTGGAAGCTTCCCGGTACAATACCGAAAAAACCCGAACTTTTTCCGGAACTCGAACAACAACTTTCCAAATATAAATCTTTACCTCCGGACCATTCCGGAACTCCTCGTGACGTCCGGGATCTCATCCGGGACTCCGAACAACATTCGGTAACCACATACAAACTTCCTTTATAACCCTAGCGTCATCGAACCTTAAGTGTGTAGACCCTACGGGTTCGGGAGACATGTAGACATGACCGAGACGTTCTCCGGTCAATAACCAACAGCGGGATCTGGATACCCATGTTGGCTCCCACATGTTCCACGATGATCTCATCGGATGAACCACGATGTCAAGGACTCAATCGATCCCGTATACAATTCCCTTTGTCTAGCGGTATTGTACTTGCCCGAGATTCGATCGTCGGTATCCCGATACCTTGTTCAATCTCGTTTCCGGCAAGTCTCTTTACTCGTTCCATAACACATCATCCCGTGATCAACCCCTTGGTCACATTGTGCACATTATGATGATGTCCTACCGAGTGGGCCCAGAGATACCTCTCCGTTTACGGAGTGACAAATCCAGCTCGATTCGTGCCAACCCAATGACACTTTCGGAGATACCTGTAGTGCACCTTTATAGTCACCCAGTTACATTGTGACGTTTGGTACACCCAAAGCATTCCTACGGTATCCGGGAGTTGCACAATCTCATGGTCTAAGGAAAAGATACTTGACATTAGAAAAGCTTTAGCATACGAACTACGATCTTTGTGCTAGGCTTAGTATTGGGTCTTGTCCATCACATCATTCTACTAATGATGTGCTCCCGTTATCAATGACATCCAATGTCCATGGTTAGGAAACCGTAACCATCTGTTGATCAACGAGCTAGTCAATAGAGGCTTACTAGGGACATGGTGTTGTCTATGTATCCACACATGTATCTGAGTTTCCGATCAATACAATTATAGCATGGATAATAAACGATTATCGTGAACAAGGAAATATAATAATAACTAATTTATTATTGCCTCTAGGGCATATTTCCAACAGTGGCAGCATCTTTACCTCCAAGTTTTGGGATTCCTTTCAAAAGGCCATGGGCACCAACATTCGTTTCAGCACAGCTTTCCATCCTCAAACAAGTGGCCAAGTTGAGCGAGTCAATCAAATCCTTGAAGATATGCTCAGGGCTTGTGTCATTTCTTTCGGTATGAAGTGGGAAGATTGTCTTCCATATGCCGAGTTCTCCTACAACAACAGCTTCCAAGCGAGTTCGGGCAAGGCCCCATTCGAAATTCTCTATGGTAGAAAGTGCCGTACTCCTCTCAATTGGTCCGAGTCAGGTGAACGCCAACTTCTTGGCAACGACTTGATCACAGAAGCCGAAGAAATGTGCAAAGTCATTCGTGAGAATCTCAAAGCCGCGCAATCGCGCCAGAAGAGCTATTATGATGACAAGCACCGTGATGTGGCTTTTGAAATTGGAGACCATGTCTACCTCCGCGTCTCTCCAATGAAAGGCACTCGTCGCTTCGGTATCAAAGGGAAGCTTGCCCCTAGATACGTGGGTCCTTTCAAGATCATTGGAAAAAGAGGCGATCTCGCCTATCAACTTGAGCTTCCGTCCAACTTCGCGAATGTGCACGATGTGTTTCACGTGTCACAGCTTCGCAAGTGCTTCAATACTCCTGAGCGCACTATCAACTTCGAAGAAATTGACCTCCAAGAAGATCTCTCTTATCATGAGCACCCCGTTGCTATTCTTGAAGAAACCGAGCGCAAGACTCGCAACAAGTCAATCAAATTAATGAAAGTGAAGTGGTCACACCATTCCGACCGAGAAGCCACCTGGGAGCGCGTGGATCACCTCCGTTCCGAATATCCGGAGTTCTTTCAGTCCTAGATCTCGGGACGAGATCCTCTCGTAGTGGTGGAGTGTTGTAACACCCCGGATGTAACTTTCCATATTTGTAACTCTAACTCTTGCCATTTTCGGCATTGTGATATGATATTCCCTCCGTGGTTGGGTTTTTGTCTTTCGTTTTGCATTTTGCCCATGTCATGCATCTCATATCATGTCATCATGTGTATCGCATTCGCATACGTGTTCGTCTCATGATTCCGAGCATTTTTCCTGTTGTCCGTTTTGCAATCCGGCACTCCTATGTCCCCCGGCGTCCCCTTTTACATTTTTCCGTGAGCGGGTACTAAACTTTCTCGGAATGGACCGAGGTTTGTCAAGTGGCCTTGGTACACCACCGGTAGACCACCTGTCAAGTTTCGGTTCATTTGGAGCTCGTTTGGTACTCCAACGATTAACCGCACTCTCGCAAAGGCCTCTTTTAAGTTGCAGCCCAACACCCTTTCAAAACAGCCCAATAACCCATCTAAGTCACTTTCATGCTCTCCGTCGTCGGATCACGATCGTGTGGGCGAAAACTACACCCCATTTGGACACTCCTAGCTCCCTCTACCTATAAATATGCATCTCCCCCTCCAAATCCGGGCAAACCCTAGCGAAAATCCCCCTCCGCGCGTCGGACACGTCCGGTCCGCGCCGGACGAAAACCCGCCGCCGCCCCGGACCAATCCACGGCCGCCACGTGGGCAGCCGCGCCCACATCGCCGCGCCTCCACCGCGGGCCCGCTGGCCCGTGGTGCCCCTCCCCGGCCGTCGCCGCCGCCTCCCGGGCGCGTCCCCGCCACAGCCACACTCGAACCTCCGCCGCCTCGCCGCCTGCCCGCCGTCGCCTCGCCGGCCGCCCGTCGCCAGCGCTGGCCGCCGTCCGGCCGCGCCCGCCCGCCGCCGCCGCCGCCGCCGCTCCCCCGCCGCCCCACGCCGCCCGGCCTCGCCCTGCCCGCCCGTCGGCCTCTCCTCCTCCGTCCTCTCCTCCCGACCAGCTCCGGCGAGCCGCGCCGCCGCCTCGGCGTCCGCGTCCGATCCGATCTAGATCCACGAGAAGGGTTGACTTTCCCCCGACCCCCGATTTCCTCTAAGTCTTTATTCTGTCAGTAATTTGTTGCATTTTCATCATGCCATAACTTTGCACTCGTGGCTCCGTTTGGGGCGTATAGCATACCGAATTGTTCGCCTCGAAGAGTAGATCATTTCATCTCATTGCATCATTTTCATTTGAGCTCATCTTGATGCCTGAAATGCTGTTGGAAGAGGGCTATGTGATGTTAGTTTCAGATTTTTATCAGAACATGCACTTTTGTCATTTTTGCCATGATTGATGTGTGCATCCTATGATCTTGAGTCCTACATGTGTTTTGTAATATGCCATGCCATCTTTACAGGGGTGTATGCCATGTATATTTGTGATATCTGTGGTGACTAGCACAGGCATGCAAACTAGGCTTCCTGATGTTGCTGATTTCAGCCCCTGTTTTGCTAATATTTTTATGCCATGTTAACTTGATGCTACCGAGAGATCCATGCATATCTTGAGATACTTCAGTAAGGATGTTTTGAACATATGGTTATGCTATATCCATACATGCCTTTTTTTGCAATTATGGAGTGCCATAGCTTGAGTCAATCGAGCTCTACTTTTGCTATAAAATGTTTGCTGGCAGATTGGTTACATGTTATTCAATTTTGCCAAGGTTGTTGTAGTTGATCCTTTTATGCTATGATGTTGTTCTTGCCATGTATAACTTATATGCCATGTCTTCTTGATGTATGTACGCTTAGTTTATCTTTTAATGCTCTGTAGTGATTGCATCGAGCTCTTAAACATGCTTACTTGTTATCTGTTTTTGTCATGCCCTGTTGCTGAATCTGTTAACGAAACTTGCTATATTGACATGGGTGCTATTGCATTTTCTGATCCTTTTTGGCTTATGGTCAGTAAGTGACTTTTGTTCTATGCTTTGAGTAGATTCATGTCATGCCTTGTTTTGCTATTATAAGTTCCTGTAGCATGCTGTTTGCTTGCTCTGAACATTGCTACCTGATGCTGTTTCTGCCATGTTCAGTAATTTCACTAAGTCTGTGAAGCTGATATATTTTGCACTTTTGCCATGCTTGTTTGGACCTGTTATAGTGTGAATTAGCCGTAGCTCAGTTTTCATCTTTTGTCAAGCATCTTGAGTAGATCACTGCCATATGCTTTGTTGGTACGTTTGGGTGTAGTAGCTTAATTTCTTGTTGCTTGCTATGTGGCATCATGCTGTTAATGGCATATTTGTGCCATTCTTGTTTTGCTTGTCAATTGCAAACCGCGCATCCGATTCCGGTGATCTTTATATCGATTTCAACCGAAATCATCTCACCTTTCCAGCGGAATACTTGGTTTGCCAAGTTGATGCCTGGTTCATCATTTTTCCTTCCGGAGCACGCATACGCATTGCATATCACATCTCGCATATCATGCCATGTTTTGCATCATGTTGTTTGTGTATTGCACCGTGATTTATTGCGGTTCCTTTGCTTGTGTTCTTGTTTTGGGTAGAGCCGGGAGACGAGTACGTGAACGAGGAACCTGTTTAGAACGCTTACGAGGATCAAGCTTTCGACAACTTTGAGAACTTTGCAGGCAAGATGACCATACCCTCGAAATCACTTCTATCTTTGCTTGCTAGATGCTCGCTCTTTTGCTATGCCTATGCTACGATGCCTATCACTTGCTTATCATGCCCCCCATATTGCCATGTCAAGCCCCTAACCATCCTTTCGTAGCAAACCGTTGATTGGCTATGTTACCGCTTTGCTCAGCCCCTCTTATAGCGTTGCTAGTTGCAGGTGAAGATGGAGTTTGTTCCTTGTTGGAACATGGAGATGTTGTTCCTTGTTGGAACATGTTTACTTGTCTGGGATATCACAATATATCTGCTATAATTAATGCATCTATATACTTGGTAAAGGGTGGAAGACTCGGCCTTATGCCTGGTGTTTTGTTCCACTCTTGCCGCCCTAGTTTCCGTTATACGGTGTTATGTTCCTTGATTTCGCGTTCCTTACGGTTGGGTGATTTATGGGACCCCCTTGACAGTTCGCTTTGAATAAGACTCCTCCAGCAAGGCCCAACTTTGGTTTTACCATTTGCCACCTAAGCCTTTTTCCCCCGGGTTTTCGCGAGCCCGAGGGTCATCTTTATTTTAACCCCCGGACCAGTGCTCCTTCGAGTGCTGGCCCAAACGAAAGCAGATCAGGGGCCACCACGGGGAAACTCGAGGCTTGGTTTTACTCGTAGGATGTCTCATCCGGATGTGCCCTGAGAACGAGATATGTGCAGCTCCTATCGGGATTTGTCGGCTGAATCGGGCGGCTTTGCTGGTCTTGTTTTATTGCTGTCGAAATGTCTTGTAGTCCGGGATTCCGAGACTGATCGGGTCTTCCCGGTAGAAGGAATATCCTTCGTTGACCGTGAGAGCTTATAATGGGCTAAGTTGGGACACCCCTGCAGGGTATTATCTTTTGAAAGCCGTGCCCGCGGTTATGAGGCAGATGGGAATTTGTTAATGTCCGGTTGTAGAAAACCCGAAGTTGACCTTAATTAAAATACATCAACCGCGTGTGTAACCGTGATGGTCTCTTCTCGGCGGAGTCCGGGAAGTGAACACGGTGTTGGAGTTATGTTTGACGTAAGTAGTACAGGATCACTTCTTGATCGCTACTAGCTTCACGACCGTGCTTTGCTTCTCTTCTCGCTCTCTTTTGCGAATGTAGCCACCATATATGCTAGTCGCTTGCTGCAGCTCCACCTCACAACTCTGTCCTTCCTATAAGCTTAAATAGTCTTGATCTCGCGGGTGTGAGATTGCTGAGTCCCCGTGACTCACAGATTCTACCAAAACAGTTGCAGGTGCCGACGATGCCAGTGCAGGTGACGCAACCGAGCTCAAGTGGGAGTTCGATGAGGAACGTGGTCGTTACTATGTGTCTTTTCCTGATGATCAGTAGTGGAGCCCAGTTGGGACGATCGGGGATCTGTGTAGTATTTGGGGTAGTCTTCTTTTATTTTGGTTCCGTAGTCGGACCTTGAGTGTAATCTGGATGATAGATGTTTATTTATGTATTGTGTGAAGTGGCGACTGTAAGCCAACTATGTATCTCTTTCCCTTATGAATTACATGGGTTGTGTGAAGATTACCTCACTTGCGATATTGCTTTCAATGCGGTTATGCCTCTAAGTCGTGCTTCGACACGTGGGAGATATAGCCGCATCGAGGGCGTTACACCAATCTGCAAGTCCGACTGAGCTAGCCATCGCTCATCGGGTTTAAATTTTGGTGTTTGATTGTCTGAAGACTTTGAAAGCTTAGTGGTAAATTAGTTTTGAATATGCTTAATTTATCAGTATAGTCTAGTTCCTTGTCATGGTCAGTTATTAATTTATCACTACAGTCTACTTCTCTGTTATGGTCAATTTTTCATTCATCACTCATTTATAGGAGGTTAGGATGTGGATATTACCACACCTCCCTGTATGTTTTATCATAGCATGATAGTTGTCCTGTTCAGTTAAACATTTCATTTCTTTAGTTTGTGTATGATTTCATTTTTTTTTCTTTTCAGATATAAACTTAGTCCTTTTAGCTGATAGAATTATAGCAACTTTAGCTATTTCTTAGATTTCCTTTTTTCTAATTTTCGATCATTACTTTTGTTGCATTCATTTTCTTTTTTAGTCTATCAATTTTTAGAGTTTAGCTATTTGTCAGTCTGATCTGCAAACGTCTCATGCCCCAACATGCATGAGGATAGCCTATCTTTTGTTCTTCCTTTTCCATTTTTTTGCTTTTTTCTCCAGTTTATTCCATGCCACTCAACGGTCGGATTCAATTGCGCCACTGGCGACTGCATGCTTTTTGAGGAATGTGAGGGGCGCAAATTCATCACCAAGATCAGGAAAGAACTTAGAAGGATCTGCATCTGTGGCGTTGGGTGGGAGGACATCAGGTTGAACAATCTCAGCGAGGAAGTTTTGCTCCGTTTTGTACTCGATGGACCAGTGCCAAAGTTGCAGATTTGCATGGTTGCGCCACCTCCCAACCAGTCTGGTCTAGCGCTTGAGGCTGCTGTGTTCACGGAAGACATCAAGGTGGAGGCAAGAGAGAGTGCAAAGCTGTATGAAACTCTACTATATTGACCAACGGATACATGGGGTGCCATTCGTGCATATTTTTCTGTTCATTTTCAGTGTGACCATTCAATCTTCAGTTTTCTGGTCTCCAGTGTATTCTTGTAGTGGTCAGTTTTGAACTAGAGAAGAAAGTTAAAGGCACATATAGCTAAGCGAAACTCTGGTTTGCATCCAGCATCATGTTTACTTGACTCCTATTTTTGTTACTCTTCTTAAGCTATACTGTCACTCCCATTTAGTCCATATCCACACAAAATGTAAAGGTATGAATCAGTAGCGGGTTTGCAAGTGACCCGTTAGGGAGAGGCTGGGGCCAACATGTGTTTGAAGGTCGACGAGGGGGAGGGAGAATTGAAATTGAAATGAAAACAATCGTTTTTTTGGCTCTACAGTCTGGACTGAAACTACTACAAAGATACGTGTAAAGAACTGTGTGGACAAGAAAAACGACCTAAACCAAATGGAAAAACAGATGACTGAATTCAAAATGGCCTCGGCATCCGGTGCTAGAAAATTTCTTCTTACAAGTTCAACATCCCATGTCCCTGTATGAACGTCAATAAGGTCAGAGACCAGGTTAATAGGGTCATTGCCCTGCCGTCCAATTGGCTTAAGTGTTGAAGTAGTGGTTTGGCCGCTGCCCACACGTTTAACGAGCCCCATCTCCAACGCTTGACTGCATATCAGCAGGCAATTGCTTGGTTATTTCCGGCCAAGCGCATACGTACCGAAGATGGAGTCCAGAGACAAAAGTCGGAAATACGTATCAATATAAATTGTTTCTAATTTGCTCACACCGAGTCACACAGTTGCTTCCTGGACATGCTAACTAACCACTCGATGTAAAATAATACAAGTGAGGCATCGTTAGGTGAGTTGACGACTAATTAAAGCATCTCTAATAGAAAGTGTAGATGCAAAATAAAAACTTTTGCATCTTGGAGGCCCAAAAACTCACCTCCAACAGATGATGTAGACGCAAAAAGAAAAATACATCTTCACCTTCAAGTTGCAAAAAGAAATGTAAAATACAACACTTCAAGTTGCAAATATACATCTTCGGGTAGAGGAGATGTAAAACGACCGACTGCACGCCGACCGCCGTTCAATTCTTTTTTCCCCACCCCATCTCCTTCCTCCCGTAGCACTGCCGCCGCCACCGGCCCGCCCATCGCACCATGTCGCCGCAGCCCCGCGCCAGATCCGCCCTCTCCTCCACCGCCGCCACCGATTCCGCCGCGTTTCGACCGCCGCCCGCCCACATCGTGAATCGGCCGATTTTCCGCCGCCCCGCGATTCGACCGCCGCTCGATTGGCTTCCGCCATCGTCTACGCCATTGCCGCAGCTTCCATCATCGTCGCAACCACCACTGCATTGTTGACCTCCCATAGCCCCGCGGATCGGCCGCCACCTCTTTCGCCAACAACCACCGCACCGCCGCCCCGCCGTCGCCAAGCCACCACCACCCCGCCACCGCCATGCGCCGAAGAAGACCCTGAAGAGCAAGACGGGGTTCTCCGGCGTGCAGGCGAAGACATCCTGCAACTTCGTGGTGGAGTTCACCGACGTCGGCTGCCGCTTTTGGCTCGACACGTACTCCACCGCCGACAAGGCCGCACGTGCCTACGACGTGGCAGTGTGGCGTGCCGGGAGGCCGAGGTCGGACCTCAAATTCCCAGAGGTTGAGACCCAGGCGAATGCGGAGTTCCTCGTGCCGGAGGTCATTCACATGGAGGAGATAATGAAGAAGAAGCCGGCCATTGTCGTTGCTCCCGGCGTATGTTCAGGTCGAGCAGGGGTACTTTTGGAAGCGCGATGTCGAGAAGAAGAAGAAGAAGAAGAAGAAGAAGAAGAAGAAGAAGAAGAAGAAGAAATTTGGAGATGTAAAACAGGAGATGTAAAAATTTACATATCTAAAAAGAGCCTTTTGCATCTCCAAAAAAGGACCAACTCCAACAGATGATGCAAAACGGAGATGTAAATGTGCAACTCCAATAGGTGATGTAAACTCGAGCTGCAACTGTTGTTGAGCTGTTGTACAGCCGTTGTTCAACCGCACAAATTGAAATAAAACATCCGATAATCAACTTAAAAATTGCACATGTCCACAATATCAAATTATTACATAGTTCATCAAATCCACAAGATCAAATGCAACACACATACAATGATACAACTACTTTCCATCCCTTACAAAAAATGTCAATTTTAATCTTTTTTTTACCTTCGGGAATTACGTCAAACACCTTGCTTGCGGGGTGGACGAAATCAGCCGGCTGCGGGTTGGGCAGCTGTCGGCGGCGGCGACTGCATGACAAAAGAGATGGCCGCATGTCGGCAGGAGCTCCACGCGGTAAGCGGGCGGCTTCGCACGGACGGAAGAACGACCGAGCCTCGCGGCCGACGGTTGGGCGGAGTGGCACGCCTCCACTAACTCCGGCGGGGGTCTAGGCTTGGATGAAGCCTACCCCATCGTAGACCTCGCCGAGGAAGCCGTTTAGGACAGCCGCAACTGTCGGAGAAGCTTCGATTCGACGGCGGCCAAAAGTGAATTGGCGGCTCCGGGCGGCGGGCCAGCGAGGTAGGCAACGGTGGCGATTTGGTGCGGATTTGGCTGGCGGCGGAGTCGGGCGGGCGGTGGCTGGTCGCGCGGAAGGGAAATGAACTGGCAGTTGGGCGGTGGTGTTTTTACATGTCCTATAGGTGGAGATGCAAATTTGCACTGCGAGGTGTTGTAGTTTACATCTACGGGAGGTGGAGATGTAACATTTTTGCATCTACACCATTTGTTGTAGCAGCGTTTTTGGCCCGTGGAGATGCAAAAGTTAGGTATTTTTGCATCCACATCTTCTATTGGAGATGTTCTAGTTTTTACATCTCCAATTTGCATCATCTGTTGAAGTTGACTTTTACATCTTAATTTTGCATCATTTGTTGGAGTTGGCTCTTTTTTTAAAGATGTAATAAAAAGCACTTTTTAGAGATGTAAATTTTACATCTTCTGCTTTTACATCTTCAAATTTACATCTTTTATTGGAGATGTTCTTAGTATTGGATATTGAAGCTTAGTTTTGTATATTCACAACACAGGAAGTGACATGTACAACAACAACAAAAGAAAAACAACTCATTTGTGACATGCACATGATACCGAGGCTACACACCAAGTGAGACGAGAGCTCTACCATCTAGGCAACTAGAGCTGACACCTACAACACAAAGATGATTTCTGAAGTCGCCGCTCGACTTTCACACCTACCATGATGTCAGACGCCTGTGAGCTAACGGCTTTTCCGCCCAAGCGACTAAACCCAACACTTACAACAAGAAGGCGATTTTTACGGCAGAGGTTTCGGCCCGAGCCTGTGTACCTGCCTAGCCGACGGCGAAAATGCAAGGCAACTCAAGCCACTGGTGTTTAATAGGGGACGTGACCTCCAAAGTCCAAAGGCCAAGGCGATACCCCTAAGGTGGGCATGATTTCGCCGTTGAAGTTCACTCCAACGAAGCTATGTGAAACTTGAGTTTCCATTTCACTTCAACGAAGCTATGTGAAACTTGAGTTTCCATTTCGAGGGTTCGAGACCCAAATGACAAGGGGGGTGAAGGGGTTCCATAACAATGCCTCCAAGGAGAATAAAGATGATATATGTCCGAGACACCATCATCGTCAATATGAACTGAAGTTGGTGTTAGGTTTTCATGTATAGCTATCCAAACCCAAATTCAATACATATATCATACTCTCACAAAAAAACATTTTTGTGAATTTTTACTATATAGAAGCTATGGAAAAAATTGAGCAAGCACGACTTTAACAAAGAACATAAGAATTCAGGAACATCATACATAGTAAAATTAGGGCAATCGCAACAAGTGTATTCTACTTCAAAGAGAGGAACATACATATATAATTGTAATCGACAATGTGTATTACATGTGAAGTGTGTATAACCTAAAAAATCAAAACATTTACCTATAGTAACAGTTAACAAAATGATACTTATCAAGAACAGTTTAAAACACACATTTATACTATGTACATATCTATGTGATATTGTAGCGCGTCACTCACATGGATTTGCCTAAATAATATTTATCATCTTCCGCTAGAAAGATCGGTCATTATCGTTGTCAGAGAGCTGGATGACATGATATGTTGATCAAAACCTCGATCTCTTCTTGTAAGTCTCAAAATTGGCGGCAAATCCGGAAGTGGTGCACCCTCTCCAAGGTATTTCATAACTAGGCGCATGAACGGCCTAGAAGTAGGTATTGGGTGTGAGCATAGTAGGCCAAGCTTTAGAACTAAATCTACCTCGCCCATGATATAATCTTCCAGCCTTGGGTCTACTACTGTAAGGATTGAATTGTGTTCCCATGCATAGTGCACGCAATCTACTAGCAACATCGGCTCACCAGAATAATTCACTCCTATCGGATGCCTCCCGCAAGCAACCTCCAACATGAACACACAAAATGCAAATACATCGGTCGCCTTGGTTGCCCTCCCAAGCGAAGCTAACTCGGGAGCAATGTACCCCATGGTGCCGGCCAAATTTGTGATGTGGCCGCCAGTCCCATTTCCATGGTTGTGCAATCTTGCAAGGCCAAAATCACCAAGTCTTGAGTTCATTTCATTATCTATAAGCACATTGCTTGTCTTGATGTCTCGATGAATGACAACTTTCTCCCAATCCTCGTGGAGGTAGAAGAGACCAGATGCGATGCCTCTTATAATGTTAAATCTACGAACCCAGTCCAAGGCTTGCATATCCTGACCATGCAAAAATCTATCAAGACTACCATTTGGCATGTAATCATAAAGTAGAAGGAGCTCATTTCCACGCCGAGAATAGCCAAGCAACTGGACAAGGTTGCGATGTCGGAGATGACCAAGTGTGACAATCTCGGATATGAACTCCTTCATCCCCTGCTTTGATTCTGGAGAAACTCGCTTGATTGCAACATTTTTCTTTGAAGTTGGTAGCACTCCTCTATACTCCTTCCCAAATCCACCTTCCCCTAGTAGCATCATGTTATTGAAACCTCTCGTTGCAGTGGCTAGATCTTTATATGTGAAAGATGGTGGCCCGGCCTCGATTTCCAACTCAAAATTCTTCCTTGCCTTCTTCCTAAGAACATAAATGACAGCAATAATAATAAGTGCGGTCATCACTGATAGAGTGACAACTGGTACAAAAATGGCTCGGGGAATACGTGAGCGGTTTTGTGTTTTCTGTCTAACTTCTTCTATAATCTGAGACAGGGACGTGTAGTTAAGTGGATGAGCCTTCCCAGTTGTGTTGAAACTCCATCCAATAATGTAGTGCCTTGACTTAAGGAGGCCCGTTGAAGATGAAAACCCAGCATAGAATGAGTTGTTTGCCAACACAGATGTAAGATTAACACTGCTTAACAACAATGGACGTTGTGGCTTGAGCTCTAAATAAGGTGCCAAACTGACATTAATGTTGTGCGAGATGCCATCATAGTCCACCCACACTTGCATCGGTTTACCACTAGCAAGCTTCAATGGAGAGAACGTACCATTTGAGGTGTAGTAACCAGCCGTGTGGGAATCGATGGACTCAATGTCATTCACATCGATTACAATGTGGTTGTCATCAATATCAGCAAATTGGGGATTCTTAATTGTATCAAGCTCAACAACAAAGAGTTGGTTTGTGCCATTACCGTTGCTTTCCATGTTGGTCAGGCCCAGGTACGGACCCGGGAGGGCATCGAACACAAAGTCCATCGTGGATGGAAGCGCAAAGGCAAGCCCATGCACACTCACCCCGTGGTTGCTTTCCGGGGGCATGATAAGAAACACAAAGGTTGTTGAGAATGAGGTAATAGAGCCAAATGGACGCCTAGAGAAAGCCTGCCCGCTCTTCTGTGGATCATTGTTGGTTAGCATAAGTGCCCCGCTTGTGACAGAAGCCACACCATTAAGCTGGAACATGCGCACAGGGATGCCGGTGTCGTAGTTGAAGCCATGCTCACCAAAATCACCAAAGGCGTAGGTGCACTTGAACATGGGGATGATGAAGAGGAGAAAGAGCATGAGTAAGAGAGCCGACATAGTGAAGCAAATCAGCTCTCTCCAAGGTTTTGGTTACCGAATGATGCAATTTTACCGGGGGGACTGGTAAACGTGGTTACCACGGTTATCGAGAAATATGAATATTATGAATGAATTTTATATTTGAATTTTGAATTTAAATAAGTGAATGAATGAACATTCGAACCAGAGACCTCTGAAAATAGGAACTAAGTTGCTACCAACACGTCAGAACCAACTCTCATGGCATTAATTAGATCCTACATACTTTACTATAAATCGAGCGTTCAAATTTAAAAAGTTAAAAAAAGGTATTTTTTGCTCGGTATGGGGATTTACCGAGGGGCACGGAAATACGGGGTAACCATGAAAAATCTCAAAATTTCGACCGGTAACCAAAACCATGGCTCTCTCCCGGCTGGGATATGTTTGGTGAAGCAAAGTTGTACCAAAGATCGAAGAGGCTGTCCTAAAGATATAGTCGAAGGACACACACATCATGCTGAAGAAAAGAAAGGCCGGTTTCAACTAAAAATGGAAAAGAATGCCCATTAGATAGGCAGAACCAACCTATATTTTCTCGGCCATACAACTCACATACATCACGCGGAAGAAAAGAGGGCCATTCTCTAAGAAAATAAAAGAAAACGAAGGCACGTTTGATAGGTACACCATTCGGCGTGGATGCTGAGCTATCTCAAAAACAATGATAGGTATAAGCACAACAAACCTATATTGAAGGCCAATTTTCTTGAACAGGTCAAGCTCCTATGACGCACCTTGACATTGATGCGCGACATGCTAGCGCCGTACGCATACAATTCGTCGTTCTCTGCCGTATCCAACATCTGCGGCAACAGGAATATGTAAGGCTGGTCATAGTGAGGAGTAACTTAGACTAGTAACATGACTAGTAATATGCATATGTTACTAGTTTATGTTACTAGTTTATGTTACTATCTTTATAATGCATAGTATCATAAATTAGTATCACAGATGGTCTCATTTATTGCCATGCATGACACATAGTAGCATCACATTTATTATGTTACGATATCTACTTATGTTACTATAACCATCTCTCTCTTTTTTAATTGCCTGTCACATAAACATGTTTGCGAGTTCTAAGTGCATAATACTACTTATGTTACCCCCACTATAGCCAGCCTACCAAAATAAACACCAATGTCGATTGATCATGTGTTCTCTTTGCGTTTTGGGAGAAGTCAGAGGGCATGCATCATACGATGTACTCTTGAAGCCATTTTTTGTTCGTGCTTGCTTGTTTCAAGTTAAAATGACCCGAGATAATCCTCTATAACACTAGGCTCCATAAGCGCTCACAATCAATTGAGATCCCAATTAAAATTGGATCATCCAATTTTGACCGGGTCAACAATTTCTCAAAGCCATCTAATTCAATTATTTTATACCGTACAATATGCTTTCTAATTTTAAAATCGTCACAACTAATTGAGGTCTTCAATTTAAATTGAGTCACTTAATTTTGACTGGGTCAACAATTTCTCAAGAAGCTCTCCCGATCATTTATTTTAATTCACTATTGTTCCATAATTTTGAAGCTCTTCAATTTGATTGAGGTATTCAATTATGGATTTGGTTTAAAATTTTGATCGGGCCAATCATTTTTCAAATCAATCGGCTGCAACCGCCTATAAAAACATATCAATCTCGCGCACCGTACTACCACCTAGAAAAAAGAAATGTCTTATGTGATACAGTAGCACCAATATAGTACATGCAGCTACCGACACAGAAATTTCCTCACATAAATATGGATTTCTTGGGGGATAACACAAAATCACATCGAGAATGGCCCACCAAATTATCAAATTGTAAAAAAAAACACTCCACATCTCCCTGCCCCACCAAATTAAATATTCCATCAGTCCAAAATATAAGGGTATTAGTTTTTTTGAAAGTAAAATTCCTTTAACTTTGACCAAGTTCAGAGCCGCCGCAAATGTCAACATCCACAATATTAAACAAAAAATATGGAAATTCATTTTACGATGAATCTAATTATACTGATTTGGTACTATGGATTTTGATATATTTCTCTAGAAGTTTGATCAAACTTAAAAATATTTGAACTTTTAAAAATGTAATACACATTATATTTGAAATAGAGTGAGTAATGTTTCTAAGAAATCCAACAACACCAATGGCGCAGCAAAGCGCGCCCAACCCTCTAGTCTATTACCTTTTGGAGTGTTCAGACGCACTAGGCCATATTCAGTGTGCAAGCATCTACATCTTTGCGGGTAAGAATGAGTTCTTAGGGCATCTCCAAGGAGAACCCACAAACCGCCCACATATGTCTGGACAGCGGAAGCCATCCAATACGGGCTTGTATCGGTCCGTAGAGCGGTTCGAACGATTTTTTTCTCGGCAAACTGGAGACAAATGTGAGTAAGCTTTGCGAGAGTCCGGACACCGCACACATATGACTCTGACACCCCCGCCAACCCAAAACCCTTACCGGACCCACATCTCCGTCCTTCCCATTTTTGCTCATTTCTTTTTTCTCTCTTGCCTTCGTGATACGTCCATTTTGCATCATGCTTTTATATCGATATTTATTGCATTATGGGCTAATTATTACACGTTATGTCACAATACTTATGCCTATTCTCTCTTATTTTACAAGATTTACATGAAGAGGGAGAATGCCGACAGCTGGTATTCTGGGCTGGAAAAGGAGCAAATATTAGAGACCTATTCTGCACAACTCCAAAAGTCCTGAAACTCCATGAAAGTCATTTTTGGATTTAATAAAAAATACTGGGCGAAGAAAGTACCAGAGGGGGCCCACACCCTGGCCACGAGGGTGGGGGCACACTCTACCCCCTGGGCGCGCCCCCTGCCTCGTGGGCCCCCTGGCATCCCTCCGGTGACCATCTTCTGCTATATGAAGTCTTTTACCCTGAAAAAAAAATCATAAGCAAGCTTTCGGGACGAAACACCGCCGCCACGAGGCGGAACCAATCTAGGGCTCCGGCGGAGCTGTTCTGCCAGGGAAACTTCCCTCCGAGAGGGGGAAAGCATCACCATCGTCATCACCATCTATCTTCTCATCGGGAGGGGGTCAATCTCCATCAACATCTTCACCAGCACCATCTGCTCTAAAACCCTAGTTCATCTCTTGTATCCAATCTTTGTCTCAAAACCTCAGATTGGTACCTGTGGGTCACTAGTAGTGTTGATTACTCCTTGTAGTTGATTCTAGTTGGTTTATTTGGTGGAAGATCATATGTTCAGATCCTTTATGCATATTAATACCCATCTGATTATGAACATGAATATGATTTGTGAGTAGTTACGTTTGTTCCTGAGGACATGGGAGAAGTCTTGCTATAAGTAGCCATGTGAATTTGGTATTCGTTTGATATTTTGATGAGATGTATGTTGTCTCTCCTCTAGTGGTGTTATGTGAACGTCGACTACATGACACTTCACCATTGTTTGGGCCTAGAGGAAGGCATTGGGAAGTAATAAGTAGATGATGGGTTGCTAGAGTGACAAAAGCTTAAACCCTAGTTTATGTGTTGCTTCGTAAGGGGCTGATTTGGATCCATATGTTTCATGCTATGGTTAGGTTTACCTCAATACTTCTTTTGTAGTTGTGGATGCTTGCAATAGGGGTTAATCATAAGTGGGATGCTTGTCCAAGAAAGGGCAGTACCCAAGCACCGGTCCACCCACATATCAAATTATCAAAGTAACGAACGCGAATCATATGAGCGTGATGAAAACTAGCTTGACGATAATTCTCATGTGTCCTCAGGAGTGCTTTTCTCTATATAAGAACTTGTCCAGGCCCTTCGCAGAGGGAAATAAAAAGGAATAGAAGGAAAACTTTGACTATTTGCATAAAAGTATCAACATAAAAGTAAAAGATATATAGGCCCTTCGCAGAGGGAAGCAGAGGTTACCATGCGCTTATTCGTTTCTATGCTCAATCCCTTAGTGCAAAAGGACGTCATGTTACATTGCCCGTTGTGATAACGACCTTTATTATGCAGTTGTCGCTTTTATTCTTCACCATCACAAGTTAGTGCAACGCTCAATTTTCTCTTACACTAAATGATCTCACACTTTTAGAAACAATTTTTATTGCCTTTTTGCACCAATGACAACTTAGTTGAGCGATCTTTCTCAATCCCTAGGTAGATATGGTGGACACTTGAAAATAACATTTGAGTTTAAGGGTTTTTGGATGCATAATGATACGTCTCCGTCGTATCTATAATTTTTGATTGTTAAATGCCAATATTCTACAACTTTCATATACTTTTGGCAACTTTTTATATTATTTTTATGACTAACATATTGATCCAGTGCCCAGTGCTAGTTCGTGTTTGTTGCATGTTTTATGTTTCGCAGAAACCCAATATCAAACGGAGTCCAAACGGGATAAAAATGAACGAGAATTATTTTGGAATATTTATGATTTTTGGGAAGTAAAATCAACGCGAGACGGTGCCCGAGGGGGCCACGAGGCAGGGGGCGCGCCCCAAGGAGGCAGGCACGCCATGGACCCTAGTGGGCACCCCGTAAGGCGGTTCACGCTCTTCTTTTGCCGCAAGAAAGCTAATTTTATGAGAAAAATCTGGGCGAAAGATTCAACTCAATCGGAGTTACGGATCTCCGGATATAAAAGAAACGGTGGAAGGGCAGAATCTCAGAACACAGAAACAGAGAGAGACAGAGAGATAGATCCAATCTCGGAGGGTCTCTCGCCCCTCCCACGCCATGGGAGCCAAGGACCAAAGGGTAAACCCTTCTCGCATCTAGGGAGAAGGTCAAGAAAGAAGAAGAAGGAGGTGTGGGGGGTTCTCTCCCCCTTGCTTCCGGTGGCGCCGGAACGCCGCCGGGGCCCATCATCATCACCGTGATCTACACCAACACCTCCATCATCTTCACCAACATCTCCATCACCTTCCCCCATCTATATTCCGCGGTCCACTCTCCCGCAACCCGCAGTACCCTCTACTTGAACATGGTGCTTTACGGTTCATATTATTATCCAATGATGTGTTGTTATCCTATGATGTCTGAGTAGATTTTCGTTGTCCTATCAGTGATTGATGAATTGCTATGATTGGTTTGAGTTGCATGTTTTATTATTGGTGCTATCCTATGGTGCCCTCCGTGTCGCGCAAGCATGAGGGATTCCCGTTGTAGGGTTTGCAATATGTTCATGATTTTCTTATGGTGGGTGGCGTGAGTGACAGAAGCACAGACCCGAGTAAGTAGGTTGTTTGCGTATGGGATAAAGGGGACTTGATGCTTTAATGCTATGGTTGGGTTTTACCTTAATGATATTTAGTAGTTGCGGATGCTTGCTAGAGTTACAATCATAAGTGCATATGATCCAAGAAGAGAAAGTATGTTAGCTTATGCCTCTCCCTCAAATAAAATTGCAATAGTGATTATCGGTCTAGTAAAGTAGTCAATTGCTTAGGGGCAATTTCACAACTCCTACCACCACTTTTCCATACTCGCTATATTTACTTTATTGTATCTTTATCTAAACAGCCCGTAGTTTATATTTACGTGCTCTTTATTATCTTGCAAACCTATCCAACAACACCTACAAAGTACTTCTAGTTTCATACTTGTTCTAGGTAAACCAAACGTCAAGCGTGCGTAGAGTTGTATCGGTGGTCGATAGAACTTGAGGGAATATTTGTTCTACCTTTAGCTCCTCGTTGGGTTCGACACTCTTACTTATCGAAAATTATTGCGATCCCCTACACTTGTGGGTTATCAAGACATTTTTCTGGCGCCGTTGCCGGGGAGTCATAGCGTGGGGTGAATACGTTGGGGAATGTAGTAATTCCAAAAAAATTCCTACGCACACGCAAGATCATGGTGATGCATAGCAACGAGAGGGGAGAGTGTCGTCCACGTACCCTCGTAGACCGAAAGTGGAAGCGTTAGAACAACACGGACCGAAAGCGGAAGCGTTAGAACAACGCGGTTGATGTAGTCGTACGTCTTCACGGCCCGAAACTACGGCACATCCTAGTTCTAGCACACGTTCAGCTCGATGACGATCCCCGGACTCCGATCCAGCAGAATGTCGGGGAAGAGTTCCGTCAGCACGATGGCGTGGTGACGATCTTGATGTTCTACCGTCGCAGGGCTTCGCCTAAGCACCGCTACAATATTATCGAGGACTATGGTGGAGGGGGGCACCGCACACGGCTAAGTGATCAAGAGATTAATTGCTGTGTCTATAGGTGCCCCCCTGCCCCCGTATATAAAGGAGCCAAGGGGAGGGGCGTCCGGCCAAGGAGGGGCGCGCCAAGGGGAGTCCTACTCCCACCGGGAGTAGGACTCCTTCTTCCTAGTTGGAATAAGAGAAAGGGGGAAGGAGGAGGAGAGAGGAAGGAAGGGGGCCTTCCCTCCTGTCCTATTCGGACTAGGGGGGAGGGGCGCGCGGCCCAGCCCTTGCCTCCTCTCTTCCTCTCCACTAGGGCCCATGTAGGCCCATTAAGCCCCCGGGGGGTTCCGGTAAGCTCCCGGTACTCCGGTAAAATCCCGATTTCACCCGGAACACTTCCGATATCCAAATATAGGCTTCCAATATGTCAATCTTCATGTCTCGACCATTTCGAGACTCGTCGTCATGTCCGTGATCTCATCCGGGGCTCCGAACAAACTTCGGTACATCAAAACTCATAAACTCATAATATAACTGTCATCGAAACCTTAAGCGTGCGGACCCTATGGGTTCGAGAACTATGTAGACATGACCTAGAACTATTTCCGGTCAATAACCAATAGCGGAACCTGGATGCTCATATTGGCTCCTACATATTCTACGAAGATCTTTATCGGTCAAACCGCATACCAACATGCGTTGTTCCCTTTGTCATCGGTATGTTACTTGCCCGAGATTCGATCGTCGGTATCTCAATACCTAGTTCAATCTCGTTACCGGCAAGTCTCTTTACTCGTTACGTGATGCATCATTCCGTAACTAACTCATTAGCTACATTGCTTGCAAGGCTTATAGTGATGTGCATTACCGAGAGGGCCCAGAGATACCTATCCGACAATCGGAGTGACAAAACCTAATCTCGAAATACGCCAACTCAACATGTACCTTTGGACACACCTGTAGAGCTCCTTTATAATCACCCAGTTACGTTGTGACGTTTGGTAGCACAGAAAGTGTTCCTCCGGTAAATGGGAGTTGCATAATCTCATAGTTATAGGAACTTGTATAAGTCATGAAGAAAGCAATAGCAACATACTAATCGATCAAGTGCTAAGCTAACGGAATGGGTCAAGTCAATCACATCATTCTCCTAATGATGTGATCCCGTTAATCAAATGACAACACATGTCTATGGTTAGGAAACATAACCATCTTTTATTAATGAGCTAGTCAAGTAGAGGCATACTAGTGACATTAAGTTTGTCTATGTATTCACACATGTATCATTTTTCCGGTTAATACAATTCTAGCATGAATAATAAACATTTATCATGATATGAGGAAATAAATAATAACTTTATTATTGCCTCTAGGGCATATTTCCTTCAGTCTCCCACTTGCACTAGAGTCAATAATATAGATTATACAGTAATGATTCTAAAACCCATGGAGTCTTGGTGCTGATCATGTTTTGCTCGTGGAAGAGGCTTAGTCAACGGGTCTGCAAAATTCAGATCCGTATGTATCTTGCAAATCTCTATGTCTCCCACCTGGACTTGGTCCCGGATGGAATTGAAGCGTCTCTTGATGTGCTTGGTCCTCTTGTGATATCTGGATTCCTTTGCCAAGGCAATTGCACCAGTATTGTCACAGAAGATCTTCATTGGTCCCGATGCACTAGGTATGACACCTAGATCGGAAATGAACTATTTCATCCATATTCCTTCATTTGCTGCTTTCGAAGCAGCTATGTACTCCGCTTTGCATGTAGATCCCGCCACGACGCTTTGTTTAGAACTGCACCAACTGACAGATCCACCGTTCAATATAAACACGTATCCGTTTTGCGATTTAGAATCATCCGGATCAGTGTCAAAGCTTGCATCGACGTAACCATTTACGACTAGCTCTTTGTCACCTCCATAAACGAGAAACATATACTTAGTCCTTTTCAGGTATTTCAGGATGTTCTTGACCGCTGTCCAGTGATCCACTCCTGGATTACTTTGGTACCTCACTGCCAAACTTATTGCTAAGCATACGTCAGGTCTGGTACACAGCATTGCATACATGATAGAGACTATGGCTAAAGCATAGGGAACATCTTTCATTTTCTCTCTATCTTCTGCTGTGGTCGGGCATTGAGTCTGACTCAACTTCACAACTTGTAATACAGGCAAGATTCCTTTCTTTGCCTGATCCATTTTGAACTTTTTCAAAACTTTATCAAGGTATGTGCTTTGTGAAAGTCCAATCAAGCGTCTTGATCTATCTCTATAGATCTTGATGCCCAATATGTTAGCAGCTTCACCGAGGTCTTTCATTGAAAAACTTTTATTCAAGTATCCCTTTATGCTATCCAGAAATTCTATATCATTTCGAATTAACAATATGTCATCTACATATAATATCAGAAATGCTACAGACCTCCCACTCACTTTCTTGTAAATACAGGTTTCTCCAAAAGTCTGTATAAAACCATATGCTTTGATCACACTATCAAAGCGTTTATTCCAACTCCGAGAGGCTTGCACCAGTCCATAAATAGATCGCTGGAGCTTGCACACTTTGTTAGCACCTTTTGGATCGACAAAACCTTCCGGTTGCATCATATACAACTCTTCTTCAAGAAATCCATTCAGGAATGCAGTTTTGACATTCATTTGCCATATTTCATAATCATAAAATGCGACAATTGCTAACATGATTCGGACAGACTTAAGCATCGCTACGGGTGAGAAAGTCTCATCGTAGTCAACCCCTTGAACTTGTCGAAAACCTTTCGCAACAAGTCGAGCTTTGTAGACAGTTACATTACCATCAGCGTCAGTCTTCTTCTTGAAGATCCATTTATTCTGGATGGCTTGCCGATCATCGGGCAAGTCAACCAAAGTCCATACTTTGTTCTCATACATGGATCCCATCTCAGATTTCATGGCCTCAAGCCATTTTGCAGAATCTGGGCTCATCATCGCTTCCTCATAGTTCGTAGGTTCGCCATGGTCAAGTAACATGACTTCCAGAATAGGATTACCGTACCACTCTGGTGCAGATCTTACTCTGGTGGACCTACGAGGTTCCATAGTAACTTGATCTGAAATTTCATGATCAATATCATTAGCTTCCTCACTGATTGGTGTAGTTGTCACAGGAACCGGTTCTTGTGATGAACTACTTTCCAATAAGGGAGCAGGTACAGTTACCTCATCAGGTTCTACTTTCCTCCCAGTCACTTCTTTCGAGAGAAACTCCTTCTCTAGAAAGGATCCGAATTTAGCAATAAAATATTGCCCTCAGATCTGTGATAGAAGTTGTACCCAATAGTCTCTTTTGGGTATCCTATGAAGACACATTTCTCCGATATGGGTTTGAGCTTATCTGGTTGAAGTTTCTTCACATAAGCATCGCAGCCCCAAACTTTAAGAAACAACAACTTTGGTTTCTTGCCAAACCACAGTTCATAAGGCGTCGTCTCAACGGATTTTGATGGTGGCCTATTTAACATGAATGCGGCCATCTCTAAAGCATAACCCCAAAACGATAGCGGTAAATCAGTAAGAGACATCATAGATCGCACCATATCTAGTAAAGTCCGATTACGACGTTCGGACTCACCATTTCGTTGTGGTGTACCGGGTGGCGTGATTTGCGAAACTATTCCGCATTGCTTCAAATGTAAACCAAACTCGTAACTCAAATATTCTCCTCCATAATCAGATCATAGAAATTTTATTTTCTTGTTACGATGATTTTCCACTTCACTCTGAAATTCTTTGAACTTTTCAAATGTTTCAGACTTGTGTTTCATCAAGTAGATATACCCATATCTGCTCAAATCATCTGTGAAGGTGAGAAAATAACGATACCCGCCACGAGCCTCAATATTCATTGGACCACATACATTAGTATGTATGATTTCCAACAAATCAGTTGCTCGCTCCATAGTTCCGGAGAACGACGTTTTAGTCATCTTGCCCATGAGGCACGGTTCGCAAGTACCAAGTGATTCATAATCAAGTGATTCCAGAAGTCCATCAATATGGAGTTTCTTCATGCGCTTTACACCAATATGACCCAAACGGCAGTGGCACAAATAAGTTGCACTATCATTATCAACTCTGCATCTTTTGGCTTCAACATTATGAATATGTGTATCACTACTATCGAGATTTAATAAAAATAGACCACTCTTGAAGGGTGCATGACCATAAAAGATATTTCTCATATAAATAGAACAACCATTATTCTCTGTTTTAAATGAATAACCGTCTCGCATCAAACAAGATCCAGATATAATGTTCATGCTCAATGCTGGCACCAAATAACAATTATTTAGGTATAAAACTAATCCGATGGTAGATGTAGAGGTAGCGTGCCGACCGCGATCATATCGACTTTGGAACCATTTCCCACGCGCATCGTCACCTCGTCCTTAGCCAATCTTCGCTTAATCCGTAGTTCCTGTTTCGAGTTGCAAATATTAGCAACAGAACCAGTATCAAATACCCAGGTGCTACTGTGAGCATTAGTAAGTTACACATCAATAACATGTATATCATATATACTTTTGTTCACCTTGCCATCCTGCTTATCCGCCAAATACTTGGGGCAGTTCCGCTTCTAGTGTCCATCGCTTGCGAGAAGCACTCGATCTCGTGCTTAGGTCCAGATTTGGGTTTTTTCTCTTGAGCAGCAACTTGCTTGCTGTTCTTCTTGAAGTTCCACTTCGTCTTCCCTTTACCATTTTCCTTGAAACTGGTGGTCTTATTGACCATCAACACTTGATGCTCCTTCTTGATTTCTACCTCCGCAGCCTTTAGCATTGCGAAGAGCTCGGGAATAGTCTTGTCCATCCCTTGCATATTATAGTTCATCACGAAGCTCTTGTAGCTTGGTGGCAGTGATTGAAGAATTCTGTCAATGACACTATCATCAGGAAGATTAACTCCTAGTTGAATCAAGTGATTATTATACCTAGACATTTTGAGTATATGTTCACTGACAGAGCTATTCTCCTCCATCTTACAGCTATAGAACTTATTGGAGACTTCATATCTCTCAATCCGGGCATTTGCTTGAAATATTAACTTCAACTCCTGGAACATCTCATATGCTCCATGACGTTCAAAACGTCGTTGAAGACCCGGTTCTAAGCCGTAAAGCACGGCACACTGAACTATCGAGTAGTCATCAGCTTTGCTCTACTAGACGTTCTTAACGTTGTCAGTTGCATCTGCAGCAGGCCCGGCACCCAGCGGTGCTTCCAGGACGTAATTCTTCTGTGCAGCAATGAGGATAATCCTCAAGTTATGGACCAAGTCCGTGTAATTGCTACCATCATCTTTCAACTTAGCTTTCTCAAGGAACGCATTAAAATTCAACGGAAAAACAACACGAGCCATCTATCCACAACAAACATAGACAAGCAAAATACTATCAGGTACTAAGTTCATGTTAAATTTAAGTTCAATTAATCATATTACTTAAGAACTCCCACTTAGATAGACATCTCTACAGTCATCTAAGTGATCACGTGGTCCAAATCAACTAAACCATGTCCGATCATCACATGAGATGGAGTAGTTTCAATGGTGAACATCACTATGTTGATCATATCTACTATATGATTCATGTTCGACCTTTCGGTCTCCGTGTTCCGAGGCCATATCTGTATATGCTATGCTCGTCAAGTTTAACCTGAGTATTCCGCGTATGCAACTGTTTTGCACCCGTTGTATTTGAACGTAGAGCCTATCACACCCGATCATCACGCGGTGTCTCAGCACGAAGAACTTACGCAACGGTGCATACTCAGGGAGAACACTTCTTGATAATTAGTGAGAGATCATCTTAAAATGCTACCGTCAATCAAAGCAATATAAGATACATAAAGGATAAACATCACATGCAATCAATATAAGTGATATGATATGGCCATCATCATCTTGTGCTTGTGATCTCCATCTCCGAAGCACTGTCGTGATCACCATCGTCACCGACGCGACACCTGGATCTCCATCGTAGCATCGTTGTCGTTTACGCCATCTATTGATTCTACGACTATCGCTACCGCTTAGTGATAAAGTAAAGCAATTACAGGGCATTTGCATTTCATACAATAAAGCGACAACCATATGGCTCCTGCCAGTTGTCGATAACTTCAGTTACAAAACATGATCATCTCATACAATAAAATATAGCATCACGTCTTGACCATATCACATCACAACATGCCCTGCAAAAACAAGTTAGACGTCCTCTACTTTGTTGTTGCAAATTTTACGTGGCTGCTACGGGCTGAGCATGAACCGTTCTTACCTACGCATCAAAACCACAACGTTAGTTCGTCAAGTTAGTGTTGTTTTAACCTTCGCAAGGACCGGGCGTAGCCACACTCGGTTCAACTAAAGTTGGAGAAATAGACACCCGCCAGCCACCTGTGTGCAAAGCACGTCGGTAGAACCAGTCTCGCATAAGCGTACGCGTAATGTCGGTTCGGGCCGCTTCATCCAACAATACCGCCGAACCAAAGTATGACATGCTGGCAAGCAGTATGACTTGTATCGCCCACAACTCACTTGTGTTCTACTCGTGCATATAACATCTACGCATAAAACCTGGCTCTGATACCACTGTTGGGGAACGTAGTAATTTCAAAAAAAATCCTACGCACACGCAAGATCATGGTGATGCATAGCAACGACAGGGGAGAGTGTTGTCCACGTACCCTCGTAGACCGAAAGCGGAAGCGTTAGAACAACGCGGTTGATGTAGTCGTATGTCTTCACGGCCCGACCGATCAAGCACGGAAACTACGGCACCTCCGAGTTCTAGCACAAGTTCAGCTCGATGACGATGCCCGGACTCCGATCCAGCAGAATGTCGGGGAAGAGTTCCGTCAGCACGACGGCATGGTGACGATCTTGATGTTCTACCGTCGCAGGGCTTCGCCTAAGCACCGCTACAATATTATCGAGGACTATGGTGGAGGGGGGCACCGCACACGGCTAAGAGATCAAGAGATCAATTGTTGTGTCTAGAGGTGCCCCCCTGCCCCCATATATAAAGGAGCCAAGGGGGAGGGGGCGGCCGGCCAAGGAGGGGCGCGCCAAGGGGAGTCCTACTCCCCATGGGGAAAGGAGGAGGGTGAGAGGAAGGAAAGGGGGGGGGGCGCCGCCCCCCTCTCCATGTCCTATTCGGACTAGGGGGGAGGGGCGCGCGGCCCAGCCCTTGCCTCCTCTCTTCCTCTCCACTAGGGCCAATGTAGGCCCATTAAGCCCCCGGGGGGGTTCCGGTAACCTCCCGGTACTCCGATAAAATCCCGATTTCACCCGGAACACTTCCGATATCCAAATATAGGCTTCCAATATATCAATCTTCATGTCTCGACCATTTCGAGACTCATCGTCATGTCCACGATCACATCCGAGACTCCAAACAAACTTCGGTACATCAAAACTCATAAACTCATAATATAACTGTCATCGAAACCTTAAGCGTGCGAACCCTACGGGTTCGAGAACTATGTAGACATGACCTAGAACTGTTTCCAGTCAATAACCAATAGCGGAACTTGAATGCTCATACTGGTTCCTACATATTCTACGAAGATCTTTATCGGTCAAACCGCATAACAACATGCGTTGTTCTCTTTGTCATCGGTATGTTACTTGCCCGAGATTCGATCGTCGGTATCTCAATACCTAGTTCAATCTCGTTACCGGCAAGTCTCTTTACTCGTTACGTAATGCATCATTCAGTAACTAACTCATTAGCTGCATTTCTTGCAAGGCTTATAGTGATGTGCATTACCAAGAGGGCCCAGAGATACCTCTCCGACAATCGAAGTGACAAAACCTAATCTCGAAATACGCCAACTCAACATGTACCTTTGGAGACACTTGTAGAGCTACTTTATAATCACCCAGTTACGTTGTGACGTTTGGTAGCACACAAAGTGTTCCTCCGGTAAACGGGAGTTGCATAATCTCATAGTTATAGGAACTTGTATAAGTCATGAAGAAAGCAATAGCAACATACTAATCGATCAAGTGCTAAGCTAACGGAATGGGTCAAGTCAATCACATCATTCTCCTAATGATGTGATCCCGTTAATCAAATGACAACACATGTCTATGGTTAGGAAACATAACCATCTTTGATTAATGAGCTAGTCAAGTAGAGGCATACTAGTGACATTAAGTTTGTCTATGTATTCACACATGTATCATATTTCCGGTTAATACAATTCTAGCATGAATAATAAACATTTATCATGATATGAGGAAATAAATAATAACTTTATTATTGCCTCTAGGACATATTTCCTTCAGAATATTCTCGTGTGTGCTTGTTTGCTTTATCACTAAGTAATTTTTATTTGCTGTTCTTAGTTGTTTTCTACCTTTAGTTATGGGTAGGAAACGCAAAATACCAAAAAATTTAGTTGTACCTACTGAACCAATGGTTGAAGAACCACTCAAAATCTATCACACTCCTGAAGCTTTTTACTTGGATCATCTTCGATCCCTTTGTGCTCGTGCTGAAACCCCAACTAGCTTAGTTGAGGGCAAATCTTTAGATGAGCATGCTTGTTATGTGCAACACCGTATATCTGAAAAGGGAAATTTTTACTGGATCAAATTCATCGTTTGCAATGCTATGCTTGGAGTTTATGTGAAATATATGATTTTATTTGTTGTTCTGAAAACCCTAAGAAACACCTTCCCAATCAATGTGAGTTTAGCGATAATGGAATCATATCTTCATATGCTAAGGGTGTCTATAATTACTATGATGTTCAACAAATTGAAGAATTTGTTGCTTTAAGGGTGCTTATGAAATTGCTTCTTTGATTGAAAAGTATGATGCTACTCTCTAAAAATCTGAAAAAATTTCCATACTTGAATATTGGTATGATAATTATTCTTCTAATGCCTATGTTAAACCATATATTGAGGAAGTTTCCGCTGTCCAAGAAGAGATTAATATTTTGCAGGAAGCTATGGAAGAAGAAATTGATGTAACTGTGAGCTCATTGGACGAAAAAGATGATGAGGAGAGTGAAGAACAAAAGGAGGAAGAGCGGATTAGCTACCCGTGCCCACCTTCTAATGAGAGTAACTCTTCAACTCATACAATGTTTAATTCCCCTTCATGCTTACCGAGGGATGATTGTTATGATGATTGTTATGAACCCGTTGATTCTCTTGAAATATCCCTTTTTGATGATGCTTGTTATGCTTGTGGCCAAGATGCCAATATGAATTATGCTTATGGAGATGAACTTGCTATAGTTCCTTATGTTAAACATGAAATTGTTGCTATTGCACCCACGCATGATAGTCCTATTATCTTTTTGAATTATCCCTACACTATATCGGAGAAGTTTGCCCTTATTAAGGATTATATTGATGGGTTGCATTTCACTACTACACATGATGATTTTGATAGATATAATATGCATGTTCTTGCTGATCCTACTTGCAATTATTATGAGAGAGGAACTATATCTCCACCTCTCTATGTTTCCAACATGATAAAATTGCAAGAAACTGCTTATACTATGCATTGGCCTTTACAATGTGTGCATGAATTGTTCTTTTATGACATGCCGATGCATAGGAAGAGAGTTAGACCTCATCATTACATGATATATGTTACTTTGTGCTCACTACTAAATCATAAATCATTGTTAATTAAAATTGGCTTTGATATACCTTGGGATCCGGGTGGATTCATTACTTGAGCACTATATGCCTAGCTTAATGGCTTTAAAGAAAGCGCTGCCAGGGAGACAACCCGGAAGTTTTAGAGAGTCATTTGTTTCTGTTGAGTACTTTTATATAGTTTAGAAACAAAAAAATAAAGAGGGGAACCCAAAACTTTTCAAAAAGGAAAGTGAAAGTGAGAAAGACAAGCATTGTTGAAGTGGGAGAGCTCCTTGAACTTTGTTCATACTCACGAAAACTTTGTGAATCTTAATTACAGAAACTTTTCATCAAAAATAATTATCCCCTTGTACAATTCCGTTGTATTATAAAAATAATGTGCTAAGGTTTGCCTTTAGGATGTTTACAATGCTTGTTGGTTTGTACGGTGCAGGACAGAAACTTTGGCTGCAGTGCGCGATTTTACATTTTTTACTGGAATGCCAAACGGTTCTGATTTTTTTGCACTGTCTTGCTATACAAATTGTTTATGTTTCCTAATTTTGGTAGAATGTTTGGGATAATAGAAGTATGGTGAATGTTCATATTGCTACAGACTGTTCTGTTTTTGACAGATTCTGTTTTTGATGCATAGTTTGCTTGTTTTGATGAAACTATCAATTCCTATCAGTGGATTAAGCCATGAAAAATTTATATTACAGTAGACACAATGCAAAAACAAAATATGAATTGGTTTGCTACAGTACTTAGAGTAGTGATTTGCTTTATTATACTGAGTTTTCTGTTGAAGTTTTGTGTGGATGAAGTGTTTGATCAAGGAGGTCTCGATATGAGGAAAAGGAAGAGAGGCAAGAGCTCAAGATTTGGGATGCCCAAGGCACCCCAAGTAAATATTCAAGGAGACTCAAGCGTCTAAGCTTGGGAATGCCCCGGAAGGCATCCCCTCTTTCTTCAACAAGTATCGGTATGTTTTCGGATTCGTTTCGTTCATGCGATATGTGCAAGTCTTGGAGCGTCTTTTGCATTTAGTTTTCTCTTTTATTTTATGCACCATGCTGGTATGAGATAATCCTTGGTTGATTTATAGAATGCTCATTGCACTTCACTTAAATCTTTTGAGTATGTCTTTATAGAATGCTTCATGTGCTTCACTTATATCATTTGAAGTTTGGATTGTCTGTTTCTCTTCATTTAGAAAACCGCCATTTGTAGAATGCTCTTTTGCTTCACTTATATTTGTTAGAGCGTGGGCATATCTTTTGTAGAAAGAATTAAACTCTATTGCTTCACTTATATCTATTTAGAGAGATGACAGGAATTGGTCATTCACATGGTTAGTCATAAAATCCTACATAAACTTGTAGATCGCTGAATATGATATGTTTGATTCCTTGTAATAGTTTTATAATATCAAGATGGTGATATTAGAGTCATGCTACTGGGTAGTTGTGGATTGTAGAGACACTTCTGTTGAGGTTTGCAAGTCCCGTAGCATGCACGTATGGTAACCGTTGTGTGACAAATTTGAAGCATGGGGTGTTTCTTTGATTGTCTTCCTTATGAGTGGCGGTCGGGGACGAGCGATGGTCTTTTCCTACCAATCTATCCCCCTAGGGGCATGCGTAGTAGTACTTTGCTTCGAAGGCTAATAAACTTTTGCAATAAGTATATGAGTTCTTCATGACGAATGTGAGTCCATGGATTATACGCACTTTTACCTTTCCATCATTGCTAGCCTCTTCCGTACCATGCATTGCCCTTTCTCACCTTGAGACTTGGTACAAACTTCGCCGGTGCATCCAAACCCCGTGATACGATACGCTCTATCACACATAAGCATCCCTATATCTTCCTCAAAACAGCCACCATACCTACCTATTATGGCATTTCCATAGCCATTCCGAGATATATTGCCATGCAACTTCCATCATCATCATACACATGACTTGAGCATTCATTGTCACATTGCCTTGCATGATCGTAAGATAGCTAGCATGATGTTTTCATGGCTTTTCCGTTTTTTGATGTCATTGCTACGCTAGATCATTGCACATCCCGGTACACCGCTAGAGGCATTCATATAGAGTCATATCTTTGTTCTAATATCGAGTTGTAACATTGAGTTGTAAGTAAATAAAGTGTGATGATCATCATTATAGAGCATTGCCCCATAAAAAAAGAGGCCAAAGAAGCCTAAATAAAAAAAGGGGGCCAAAGAAGCCCTCCCAAAAAAAGAAAAAAAAGAGAGAAAAGGGGCAATGTTACTATCCTTTTACCACACTTGTGCTTCAGAGTAGCACCATGTTCTTCATATAGAGAGTCTCCTATATTGCCACTTTCATATACTAGTGGGAATTTTCATTATAGAACTTGGCTTGTATATTTCAACGATGAGCTTCCTCAAATTCGCTAGGTCTTCATGAGCAAGCAAGTTGGATGCACACCCACTTAGTTTTCAGTTTGAGCTTTCATACACTTATAGCTCTAGTGCATTCGTTGCATGGCAATCCCTACTCCTCGCATTGACATCAATTGATGGGCATCTCCATAGCCCGTTGATTAGCCGCGTCGATGTGAGACTTTCTCTTTTTTGTCTTCTCCACATAAACCTCCACCATCATATTCTATTCCACCTATAGTGCTATATCCATGGCTTGCGATCATGTATTGCGTGAGGGTTGAAAAAGCTGAAGCGCGTTAAAAGGTATGAACCAATTGCTTAGCTTGTCATCGGGGTTGTGCATGATGGGAGCATTTTGTGTGACGAAAATGAAGCATGGCCAAACTATATGATTTTGTAGGAATAAGCTTGCTTTGGACTTGTTGTTTTGAAAAGACATGATTGCTTTATTAGTACGCTCGAACTATTATTGTTTTTATGTCAAATGATAGACTATTGCTGTGAATCACTCGTGTATTAATATTCATGCCATGATTAGACATATGACCAAGATTATGCTAGGTAGCATTCCACGTCAAAAATTATTTTTTTATCATTTACCTACTCGAGGACGAGCAGGAATTAAGCTTGGGGATGCTGATACGTCTCCGTCGTATCTATAATTTTTGATTATTCCATGCCAATATTCTACAACTTTCATATACTTTTGGCAACTTTTTATATTATTTTTGGGACTAACATATTGATCCAGTGCCCAGTGTCAGTTCCTGTTTGTTGCATGTTTTATGTTTCGCAGAAACCCAATATCAAACGGAGTCCAAACAAGATAAAAATGGACGGAGAATTATTTTGGAATATTTATGATTTTTGGGAAGTAAAATCAACGTGAGGTAGGCGGGCCCGCCCCAGGGAGGTAGGCGTGCCCTGGACCCTCGTGGGCACCCTGTAAGGCGGTTGACGCTCTTCTTTTGCCGCAAGAAAGCTAATTTTATGAGAAAAATCTGGGCGAAAGATTCAACCCAATCGGAGTTACGGATCTCCGGATATAAAAGAAACGGTGGAAGGGCAGAATCTCAGAACGCAGAAACAGAGAGAGATAGAGAGATAGATCCAATCTTGAAGGGGCTCTCGCCCCTCCCACGCCATGGGAGCCAAGGAACAGAGGGGAAAGCCTTCTCCCATCTAGAGAGAAGGTCAATAAAGAAGAATAAGAAGAAGAAGAAGGGGGGGGGCTCTCTCCCCCTTGCTTCCGGTGGCGCCGGAACGCCGTCGGGGGCCATCATCATCACCGCGATCTACACCAACACCCCTATCATCTTCACCAACATCTCCATCACCTTCCCCCATCTATATTCAGCGGTCCACTCTCCCGCAACCCGTTGTACCCTCTACTTGAACATGGTGCTTTACGCTTCATATTATTATCCAATGATGTGTTGCTATCCTATGATGTCTGAGTAGATTTTCGTTGTCCTATCGGTGATTGATGAATTTCTATGATTGGTTTGAGTTGCATGTTTTATTATTGGTGCTGTCCTATGGTGCCCTCCGTGTCGCGCAAGCGTGAGGGATTCCCGCTGTAGGGTTTGCAATATGTTCATGATTTGCTTATGGTGGGTGGCGTGAGTGACAGAAGCACAGACCCGAGTAAGTAGTTTGTTTGGGTATGGGATAAAGGGGACTTCATGCTTTAATGCTATGGTTGGGTTTTACCTTAATGATCTTTAGTAGTTGCGGATGCTTGCTAGAGTTACAATCATAAGTGCATATGATCCAAGAAGAGAAAGTATGTTAGCTTATGCCTCTCCCTCAAATAAAATTGCAATAGTGATTATCGGTCTAGTAAAGTAGTCAATTGCTTACGGGCAATTTCACAACTCCTACCACAACTTTTCCATACTCTCTATATTTACTTTATTGTATCTTTATCTAAACAGCCTTTAGTTTATATTTACGTGCTCTTTATTATCTTGCAAACCTATCCAACAACACCTACAAAGTACTTCTAGTTTCATACTTGTTCTAGGTAAAGCGAACGTCAAGCGTGCATAGAGTTGTATCGGTGGTCGATAGAACTTGAGGCAATATTTTTTCTACCTTTAGCTCCTCGTTGGGTTCGACACTCTTACTTATCGAACACTATTGCGATCCCCTACACTTGTGGGTTATCACATAAGTAGTATCTCTACTTGGTTTGAATTTTTTGGCTAGCAAAGATAGGGGCAAGCACCACATGTTGAAGGATCTATGACAATATGACTTCTATGTGAATATAAACAAACATAAATAATTATTTTGTCTTCCTTGTCCAACGTCAACAATTTTGGCATATAATAGTTTGATGAGGGCTCACAATCACAAAAGATTTCTAGGATAGTATATTTATATATGAATCTTCTCTTCCCTTATTAATTCTTTCGTGAGTTGCATCATTGACTAATGCTATGTTTGTCAATCTCTAATAAAATTTTCTACCTATACTTTTTCCTTATGTGGTGCTATCACCTACCATAGGATTAGTATATGATCTTATTGATTTATTTCCATTCTTTTATTTATTTACTTTTGTTTTTCCTTTCTTATTTCTTTTCTTTATTTGCAACATGAAAGTAAAGAAAGCAAAACTCAAACTAAACTTTATTATAACTTGCACACGATTACAATGATAGATCACTAAGCATAACTTTCAAAGAAGAAAGGATCGAACTAAACTTTTATTCATCTAAGCAAGAGATCGAACTAAAATAAGTAAAAGCAAAAAGATAGTGGGATGATATGATATCGGGGCACGTCCCCCAAGCTTGGCGGAAGCCAAGGGGAGTGCCCATACCCGATACTCAATTCTCCTTTGGTGATGAAGAGGGTGATGGTAGTGATGAAAAGGTAGAGGGGTTGTCTTCCGCCTCCTGCAGCTTCTGACAGAGAATAAAATTTTCCATCATCAACTCGCAATTATCTATCTCGAGTTTTATTACCCTCTTGCATAATGCCTCCGTGCTTTCATTTTTGAACCGAGGAGGAATCAATTCATCTTCGTCTCCTTCGGAGGTCCACCTATAGTGCTTCTCGTGCCCATAGGATTTGGGGTTTGTGATGAGGTCAACAACATAGCTCTCACCCTCAGAGTCTTGAGACGACATACTTTCAGATCTAACAGGAAAACAGCAAGAAAAGAGAAGAAAAGCTTTCTTCGCGATACGATGATCAACAGGTTCGGGAAGTATATATAGATTATTTTATCTTGGAGGAAAAGCATAAGGAATACAAACGGAGTACGGAAGGTGTCCCAGGTGGGCACAACCCACCTGGGCACGCTAGGCTCCCACCAGGGGACGTTTCCTGGAAGATTCTTTATTTCCAAAACTCTTAAATATTTCAAAACTCATAAAAAAATATTTTTACGGATTTTTCGGACTCCGTTTACTTATCGTATCACGTACCCCCTTATTTTCACGATTCTGGAGTACTCCAGAAGGACTCTTTTATGTGCTCTTCCGGTGTCAAAGTTTGGATAATATTACTTTCAACATTAATAGGCATACCTGAGATATAATGCTTTATTCGTTGCCCATTGACAACCTTCGGGTTAGTACCTTCAGAATCATTTATTTTGATGGCTCCAGACCGGTAAATCTCCTCGATGACATAGGGGCCATCCCATTTTGAGGTGTCCTTTGTTTGGGCTAGAGATAGTGATTCCTGGATTCTAGCACAGTCAAAATGGGATTCACAAACAAACAGGCAGATTCCAACATGAGATGCCTATAATCGGTTCTCGAACTTGCAGTGGACGCGGCCGGAAGCTGGAATCAGCGATTTTGTTGATTCCCGAGCTGCCACTTACCCCCTATCAGGCCAACTTCTACCCGTTATTACGATGGAAAAGCCACCGCGTGCCCAGCCCAACCTCTCCATCGACAGGGTCATCTTTTCGTTCGCACACATCCACACATACCGAACAGAGGCAGAAAAACAGAGAGGGGATGGCTCTCTAGGGTTCGCCCGCCGCCACTGTCTCCGGCAAGGCGTGTGGATCCGGTCTCCGCCGCCCCCGGCCATACACCGGACGCATCAGATCCGTCGCGCCGCCATCCCTTAGCACCTGCTGCCCCCGCTCTCAGTCTGCCCCTGTGCTCCACCTGCGCCGGCGCCGGAGCTTCAGCTGCACCACGCCGGAGTCCCCCCTTTCCCCCCGACTCCACCTCATCCTGCCCGACTGCACCAGCCCTGCCCCATCTCGTACCTTTGAGAAGGTAACTGTTCATCAGTCCCAAAAATGTATTTTTTTTGGTTGATTCTCTAAATTATGTTCTTATGTACGAACTGCTTTAGTAATAGGCCTTGATTGGAGCAGTAGCATTGTTCAAATTTAGTAAAATGTTAGATTTAGTAATAGGGCATGATTGGCTGGATATATGTAAATTGCCCTTATGAATGTCATATGTTATAGATGTCAAAAGCTAATTGGAGTCCAGAAATGACCACCATTTTTTGCAATCTCATTGCTAAGGAGAAGGAAAAGGGGAATAGGCCTACCAAATTTTTGAACCCTGCTGGATACAAGAATGTAGAAGTTGGCTTCTTTCAGCAGACCGGAAAACTTTACAGTAGGCTCCAGTTCAAAAATAAATGGGGCAGTTTGAGGACCTTGTATAGGGATTGGCTGATCCTAAAGAATACATCTACTGGACTTGGTTGGAATGATGAAACGAACACCGTGCTTGCTGATGACGAATGGTGGAAGAAGGTCGGTGAAGTAAGTCATGTTCGTAAGATCAAATTGTCTTGTTGTTAATATTGCACTAGATTTTTTTTTCTGACAAGTGCCAAATCAATTACTTATGCAAGAAAACAAGGACATCTTGCAGTTTCATAAATGTGGTCCTGAAAATCTGAACCATATGAGCATCATGTATGAGAAGATCAATTTTAAAGGAGAAACTTCTATGATGCCAGGTGGTGAGCATGAAGTGCTTGATCTTGAAGAAGATGAAACCGAGGAGGAAGAAGTGCAGACTACACAAGCCAAGAAGGCAAAGAAGGGGCCATGGAAGATAGATGGAAGCTCTAGTTAAAAGTATCCTGTTCAAAGGGACTTCAAGTGCATGGTTGACCACTTGATTAGTGAAGATGTTGCGATGAACTCACATAAGAATAGTGTTGCTACTGAAATTGAAAAGATTATGGAAGAAGTTCTGGCATGTGGAACCGATGAAACAAGTGATGAGTACTTCATAGCAACCAAGTAGTTTGCGAAGTTTGAAAATCGTTATTTCTTTAACAATATGAAGACTAGCGAAGGGAAGAAGAATTGGCTTAGGAGGATGTATGAAGAGCGAAATAGGCATTAGGATTACACTTTAGACGTGTGATCATGAATATGTTATTCCCTTCCTTTACGTTATGTCGCTTGAGACTTGTTGAACTATATTTCCTTTCTTGTTATGTCACTTGAGACCTGATGAACAATATTTCCCTTCATGCTTTGTCACTTTAGACTTGATCAACAATATTTCCTTTCTTGTTATGTCACTTGGCACTTGTTGAAAAATATTTCTACCAATTGTTATCGCTTATGTTGATCCTGACATACATGTGTTCCTAATATTTCTTGTTTATGTAGATGAGCACAAGTGATAGCCATAGTGAACAGTCCAAAAGTGATTCTGATGCTATGCCAACCTCAAGGAGGCAAAGGAGAAAAAAAATACATCATGGCTGCACTTGTTGGTATCATGTATAGTGAGAAGTATCTCATGAAAAAGAAGAGAAGAGTTCCGTTAATGACTGGACAACAGTGGGTTACTGAGAACTTGAGTACTCCAAAAGATTGCTATAACATGTTCAGGATGTACAAGCCTTGTTTTGATAGGTTGCATCGTACACTTGTACACACATATGGCTTGAAAGGAACAAGAAACATGAGTTCAGAAAAAGCATTGGGTATGTTTCTCTAGACGGTTGGGGGCCCTCAATCCGTAAGCCAAGTGGAGAATCATTTCACGAGATCAACTGAAGTTATACATCGCAAATTCAATGAAGTATTGAAATGCTTGAATGACATGGCTGTAGACATCATTCGACCAAGTGATCCGGAGTTCAGAGTTGTACATGATAGGCTTCGAGATGCAAGATTCGCACCTCACTTTGATGGTTGCATAGGTGCAATTGATGGGTCGCATATTCCTGTACTAGTTCCAAATGATGAGATCATCAACCATGTTGGTCGACATGGATACCCAACACAGAATATCATGGCAGTGTTTGACTTTGACATGAGATTCACTTCTATTGTCGCGGGATGGCCAGGGTCAGCACATGACACAAGGATATTCAGAGATGCTTTGGTGAAGTATGCAGATAGGTTTCCACATCCACCGATAGGTATCCATTTCATTTACATGCGCATGACAATATTGTTTTAGTTAGCTTGTTCATCCCTTGTGTAAAACTAGTACTTTATGCTGGGAGGTACTATCTTGTTGACTCGGGTTATCCCAATTGTGATGGATATTTAGCTCCATACAAAGGGCAAAAGTACCATGTGCCAGAATTTCGCCAAGGTCTCACACCTAATGGGAAAAAAGATACATTTAACTTTGCACATTCATCTCTACACAATGTTATTGAGCGTTCATTTGGTGTCTGGAAGATGAAATGGCGTATTGTATAGAAAATGCCAAGTTACCCTCCTGAGAAGCAAGCTCGAATCATCATTGCATGCATGGAACTTCATAATTGCATTAGAGAAAGCAATTTGAGAGACTTGGAGTTTGACAAATGTGATCGTGATGAGAACTACATGCCAGGGAATTTACAACCCCTACCCACTGGACATGTGTCCCATATTGTGGTTGGTGATGATGCGACCATGAAAGCAACTCATGAGGCGATTGTTGATGGATTGATGGCGGATCAAGTATAGTTTCACATATTATTTGATGAGACTATGATGATTGGTGCATATTTTGGATGATATGTGTACGTATGTACGACTGATGGTTAGTACATATTTTGGATGATATGTGCACGTATGTAAGACTATGATGGTTGGCCCATACGTGGATGATATATTTCGTATGGAAGACTACGAGGGTTGATTCTTTTTTGGATGTTACGTTTCATATGCATGTTTAGGATGATATATTCATACATCATGTCATTTCTCAAAATAAATATTCTATATATTGTGTTATTGTGCTAGTTCTCACTTTATCAAGTCAAAACTGATAACTTGTGCTTTAATCTGCATATAAACATCATAGTCAGTAGTCGAGGGCGTTACTGACATTTCACAACACCCACAACTCCTAAAGCTGACAACCAACAGGGTAAACAAACAGTCAAATTCTGATTCTCAGGAATCCAGAGCCACAGCTGATTCTCACGAATCCATAGCAAAGTGATTTTCAGGAATTGATACGTCTCCGTCGTATCTACTTTTCCAAACACTTTTGTCCTTGTTTTGGACTCTAACTTGTATGATTTGAATGGAACTACCCCGGACTGACGCTGTTTTCAGCAGAATTGCCATGATGTTGTTTCATGTGCAGAAAATAAAACTTCTCGGAATGACCTGAAACTCCACGGAATATCTTAGAATAAATAGTAAAAAATCCCCGTAAAATATGAAGACCAGGGGCCCAAAACCTATCCACGAGGGTGGGGGGCGCCCCCCCTCCTGGGCGCGCCCCCCTACCTCGTGGGCCCCCTGGTGGCCCTCCGACGCCAACTCCAACTCCATATATTGGCTTTCGGGGAGAAAAAAATCAGAGAGAAGAAATCATCGCGTTTTATGATATGGAGCCGCCGCCAAGCCCTAATCTCTCTCGGGAGGGCTGATCTGGAGTCCATTCGGGGCTCCGGAGAGGGGGATTCGTCGCTGTCGTCATCACCAACCATCCTCCATCACCAATTTCATGATGCTCACCGCCGTGCGTGAGTAATTCCATCATAGGCTTGCTGGACGGTGATGGGTTGGATGATATTTATCATGTAATTGAGTTAGTTTTGTTAGGGTTTGATCCCTAGTATCCACTATGTTCTGAGATTGATGTTGCTATGACTTTGCTATGCTTAATGCTTGTCACTAGGGCCCGAGTGCCATGATTTCAGATCTGAACCTATTATGTTTTCCTGAATATATGTGTGTTCTTGATCCTATCTTGCAAGTCTATAGTCACCTACTATGTGTTATGATCCGGCAACCCCGAAGTGACAATAATCGGGACCACTCCCGGTGATGACCATAGTTTGAGGAGTTCATGTATTCACTATGTGCTAATGCTTTGTCCCGGTTCTCTATTAAAAGGAGGCCTTAATATCCCTTAGTTTCCAATAGGACCCCGCTGCCACGGGTGGGTAGGACAAAAGATGTCATGCAAGTTCTTTTCCATAAGCATGTATGACTATATACGGAATACATGCCTACATTACATTGATGAATTGGACCTAGTTCTGTGTCACCCTATGTTATGATGTTACATGACGGACCGCATCCGGCATAATTATCCATCACCAATCCGGTGCCTACGAGCTTTCCATATACTGGTTCTCGCTTATTTACTTTTCCGTTGCTACTGTTACAATCACTACAAAATACCAAAAACACTACTTTTGTTTTCTTTACTTTTGTTACCGTTACCACCACTATCATATTACTTTGCTACTAAACACTTTGCTGCAGATACTAAGTTTCCAGGTGTGGTTGAATTGACAACTCAGCTGCTAATACTTGAGAATATTATTTGGCTCCCACTACTAGGGAAAACCCTATACACAGAGCTTTAGCAGTAGCGTGGGTCAAAAAAGCACGCTGGTGCTAATTAGCAGTAGCGCGCCTGAGGTAACCGCGCTGCAGATAAAGATCTAGCAGTAGCGCGTCTTGCTGTACAGACGTTGCTACTAAAATTCCCACGGCTTAGCCCATAAGCTACACATAGTAGTAGCGATCTATGACGAACCGCGCTACCGCTATGCTGTTTGTAGCAGCGCGTTTTAATATAAACTCGTTGCTGCTAAAGGTTATAAAATTAAATGGAAAGAAAATGGAAAGGTAATTGAAAATGAAAGAAATAGAATAAGGTGAAAGGAAACAAATAAAATGTGAAGGAAACTAAATGAAAAGGGAAAAAGAGAAAGGAGTAGCGATGGCGTGTATCAATGAACGCTGTAGCTAGGTAGCAGCAGCGCTTTTCTCGAACAGCCATCTGCTACTTCGACTTAACCACGGGTTTGTCCTTCCCACGACACTTTCCCCAAATCCAACTCTCTCCACTCCCGCCGCCGTCACCCGTCGGCCGCCAGCCTCCCGCACCCTCTCGCCGCCCGACCCCCGACCTCAACGCCGCCCCGCCCCGACCTCAACGCCGCCCAGACGCCGCTCGACCCAGATTCAACGCCCCCACCCCGACCTCAACGCCCCCCCGCCACCCGACCCGACCTCGGCGCGGCCGCCATCCGCCAGCGCCCGAGCCCCGACCCGACCTTGACGCCGCCTGCCCTCCTCGTCAGAGGCACCCGAGGTGAGCACGCCTCCTCCTCTCCCCTACCTCTGCCTAGGGTTTCTTTATATTTTAGTTGCATATTAAGTTTATTTTTATTTACAGTAAGTTTATTTTAGTTGCATATTAAGAACTACGTACTAATTAGGTATTAGAATATTTTTATTTATAGTAAGTTTATTTTTAGTAAGAACTAGTTGAATTAATAGAACTAGTTAGTAAGAACTTGTTGCTATTTTTTAGTTAAAGCAATTTGTTCCGCCTCGACGTGGACGATGCCTATCCCGCATCCTCGTCGTCGAGTCGGCGGAGGACGACACCTGCTTGACCAGATCGGCCATGTCCGGGACTGGGCTCCGCCGGGGTGGTACTGGGAGGCGCAGGTTGGTGAGGAGCCAGCTTGTCGTTGACCCGAACCTTCTTTGGTGGCGGTCGCGTGGGCCAGTGACGATCCAGAGGATTGAGGACTCCATGGAGGTGGTGCGTCACCGTGTTAGTGAGGAGGACGCGCACGTCCGTCGCTACTTGTTTGCGTTGGAGCACAGGTCGTTCTCCAATACCTGGCAGGTTCTCCAGGGATCTCACTGGAGCTATGATCCCGTGAATGTTCCTTCTCTGTGGGTGTCCACCGCCCGTGCCGATACCGGTCGTGTGCTAGGGTTTAGTTGTATTAGTGATGTTATATGTATGACACTATTCGTGATGTATTAGTGATAATATTCGACGATGTAGGGACGCATGAGATGATTTACTTTTGCTTATTGAATGCATGCTAATTTGAGTCCTATAAGATATTTTGAAATGTATATCTTGTGTTGCTCAATATCCAAGTGGTCGGTCATGTTTGCATGTTACACCTCCGAGTGGCCTATGTTTTGTCGGAGTGTTGATTCATTTCCGTTCGGCAAATTTCAGGCGCCGATATGTCCTATTTTAGCAAAGGTCATGCGGATTTTTCCGTGAATTTTGGCATGACTTGTGCCAGAATATGTAGGAAATATCGAGTGCCCCGGATTTGTGTGTTGAGTATCCTGGTAGTTGTCTTCGATCAATTTTCAATTAATCTTTTAACTATGAACATAGGAAATGTCTGACGACGAAAAGGATTTCGGTGTTTGCAAATACTGCGAAGACGAGCGCGGCCTGTGCGACGGAATCTTCCTAGATGATGATAGGCGCTTCAGCATCAAGCTGGGCGAGAACTTCGAAGTGGATCTGATGAAGTCATAACGACAAGTCTTTTTCGTAGCTAAGCATGACATCTGCTTCATTTGCTTGAACTTATATTGTTTTTACTATTCTACTAGCGTATCCCCTGCCATGCAAGAGTTTTTGTATTGGATAAGATAGGTTTCAGTCATACTGCGGAGGTAAAGAAAGTTTATTTGAAGACCGAGCATGGTTATATTTTCCATGCAAAATTATATAATTCAGACGACTACACCTATTTTGGATGCAAAACATGGCGAACACTATGCAAGACTTATGCATTTGAGCCTGATATGGTTATCACCTTTGATATTCGCCCGGAAGATGATATTGAAGGTAATACCGACATCCGGGTCGATGTGCGACGCCTCGATTATACCATTATGTAAGTTTCTCAACCATATTTATGTCTTTGATATTGTTTATTCAAAAATAGTTGACAACTAATTTGTATTGTCAGCTTATTTCGGTGCAAGCAAACATGTCCAGCGCTTGGTAGACAGGACCTACTACTGTCCCGAGGCTGAACTAAACTCCGAGGAGCTAAGTCATTATGTTTCATGGCTTGAGGATCTTGATACTGTCAAGGCAAATTTTCTTCCTAGATTTAGAAATGTTAGTACTGAAAACGTGCGACCAATAGTGTTCGTAATGAACTACAGTCACATCCATTTAGGAAGGATGGTAAGATTTTTACTATTTGTCCTCATTGCATCTTTTCCATACATTATTTTTGAAGCTAAACTTCATTGCTAAGTATGTTACCATACGATGTTCTTCAACAGGGACTCCCGATGAATGTTGTGCCTTATGGGATCGAGACTAAAAGTACCATGAGTATTATCAGCTTACGGCCAAGATATCCTACAGATTACTTTAGTGCATTCAAGATTAGCGACGGATGCTTAATAGTGCAAGACTGGACCAAATATGTGTTGGGGGAGCGCAGAGAAGTACTAGGGGGCAGCAAACAGAGGCGCTTTCCATGATTAGGAGACAGGTTCATCTGCATGCTCCAACTTGATCAAGGAGGAGAGCTACACATGTTTTATGTTGTTTTACCTAAGAGAGAGCAGCATGAGTGATTAGCTAGCTAGAAATGAGTTTCAGGATGATGATGTGCTACACTATTACTATGATGATAAAATAGCTAGTGTTGGTGGTAATGACTATGATGATTATTATTAGCTAGTGTTAGTGGTGATTAAATAAATACTGTTGGTGGTAATGACCATGATGATGATTAAATATCTTGTCTTTGGCGGATTAGATTCAAGTGGAGGCAACATGTGGTGCACATCGAAAGTACGACTAGTCCAAACTATATCAAGTTTGGATTAGTAGTATACTTTGACATGCACCACATATTGCCTCCACTTGAACCTAATCCACCTTCATTTGACACACTGTTATATGGACATAATGATGTAAACCTCATAACTAGTATTGTACCAATATTTGTATGATGGCGCATAAATACAATAAAAATAAAAATAAAAAAAGTACTAGTAGCGATGGGTAGAAAACACGCTGCAAGTAGTTACCTTAGCAGCAGTGTGGTAACGAACAAACGCTGCAGCTATTTGTCCTAGCAGATGGCGGCTGGCTGGCACTGCTGCTAACAATAGCTGCAGCGCTTTATTAGTAGCGCCTATACCCGCTCTCGATACATCTAAAACCCGCGCTGCTGCTAGCCTTTTCCCTAGTAGTGTCCCCTTGTGTCGAATCAATAAATTTTGGTTGAATACTCTACCCTCGAAAACTGTTGCGATCCCCTATACTTGTGGGTTATCAAGACCTTTTTCTGGCACTGTTGCCGGGGAGCATAGCTCTATTCTTTGAGTCACTTGGGATTTATATCTGCTGGACACTATGAAGAACTTGAAAGATGATCAAACTACTATTTTGCCCTCAACTATGAGGGGATGTAAGGAACTGCCATCTAGCTCTACACTAGATTCTCCTTCCGTTATAAGTAAGCTTGCGACACCTAAACCTGCTAATGCTATGAATTCTGATATGTCGCATGTTATTGATGATGCCACTTCTGCTATGCATGATACTTATGATGAAACTACTTCTATGCTTGAATCTCTAGATGAACAAATTGCTAGGTCTAGAGAAAGAGAAATTATTGAATCTGAATATGATGATGAGAGTGATGATGAAAATATGCCTGCTATTCCTGAGGGTTATCTTTTTGATGCGGAATCTTCTGCAGCTATTTGTGCTTGCCAGTATAGATATGAACTTAAGAGGTTGCTAGTTAAATGGAGTAAAGAATCTCTTAGAGATAGAATGAGACCCGACCCTGCTTTTGCTACTTCACCTATTTGTGTTCCCGATAAGGATTATTATGATTTTTCTGTTGATCCAGATATAATTACTTTGGTTTAATCTGATCCTTTTTATGGCTATGAATCTGAAACTATTGTGGCACACCTTACGAAGTTAAATGATATAGATGCCCTGTTTACTAATAATGAGAGATCGCGCTACCTTTATTTACTCAAAATATTTCCGTTCTCATTAAAGGGTGATGCTAAGATATGGTTTAATTCTCTTGATCCTGGTTGTGTGCGTAGTCCCGTGATATGATTTATTACTTCTCGCTAAATATTTCCTGCTCATAAGAAACAAGTTGCTTTGGGGAAATATACAACTTCGATGCAAATTGAAGAAGAGAGTCTCCCACAAGCTTGGGGAGGCTTCTCAAGTTACTAATGCTTTGCCTGATCATCCTCTTAAGAAACCTGAAATACATGATATCTTTTATAATGGACTAACGATGCTTCCAGAGATTACGGATAGTTGTGCTGGTTCTCTTTTAGGAAAGAACACGGATGAAGCTGAAATTCTATTGAATAATATGTTGACAAATGAAAATAATTGGGCACCTCCTGAGCCACCTCCTGAGCCAGCTCCAGAGCTAATTACCGAGCCTATTCCTAAACCAACTCCAAAGAAGAGAGGTGTTCTATTTCTCAGTCCCGAAGATATGCAAGAGGCAAAGAAATCTATGAAAGAAAAAGGTATTAAAGCTGAAGATGTTAAGAATTTACCTCCTATTGAAGAAATACATGGTCTTAATTTACCGCCTGTTGAAGAAGTATATGATCTTAATTCCTTATTCACTGAAGAACCTCCTGATCCCTATATCCCGACACAGGTAGTAAAGGTAAATTCTCTCTATAGATATGATAAAGCTGAAGTCCCTCTTACTAAAATTGCCAGTCAGTGATTGGATGAGTTTGATGACTTTATGTTTAAGCAAGATGACTTTAATGCTTATTTTGGTAGACAATTAAAACAGAATACCTTTATGATTAAACGCTTGGGTGATTTTATGGCTGATATTAGAGGTGAACTTAAACTTGTTAGCAAACATGCTTCTATGGTTACCACTCAAGTAGAACAAGTACTTAAAGCTCAGAAAGAAGTGCTTGATGAAATGAATAGTAAGAAAAATGATTATGTTGTTAGAGTGGCTACTAGAACTGGTAGAATGACTCAGGAACCTTTGTATCCTGAAGGCCACCCTAAGAGAATCGAGCAAGATTCTCAGAGAAATAATATTGATGTACCTAGTTCTTCTAAAAGGAAGAAAAAGAAAAATGACAGGACTTTGCAAACTTCTAGTGAACCTATTGCTGAATCACCTGAGAATCCAAATGATATCTCTATTTCTGATGCTGAAACACAATCAGGTGATGAACATGAACCTAGTGATAATGTTAATGATAATGTTCATGTTGATGCTCAACCTAGTAATGATAATGATGTAGAAGTTGAACCTGCTGTTGATCTTGATAACCCACAATCAAAGAATCAACGTTATGATAAAAGAGACTTCGTTGCTAGGAAACATGGTAAAGAAATGGAACCATGGGTTCAGAAACCCATGCCTTTTCCTCCGAAACCATCCAAGAAAAAGGATGATGAGGATTTTGAGCGCTTTGCTGAAATGATTAGACCCATCTTTTTGCGTATGTGATTAACTCATGTGCTCAAAACAAATCCTTATGCTAAGTATATGAAGTATATCATTACTAATAAAAGAAAGATACCGGAAGCTGAAATTTCCACCATGCTTGCTAATTATACTTTTAAGGGTGGAATACCCAAGAAACTTGGAGATCCAGGAGTACCTACTATACCATGCTCCACTAAGAGAAATTATGTTAAAACTGCTTTATGTGATCTTGGAGCCTGTGTTAGTGTTATGCCTCTCTCTTTATATCGTAGACTTGACTTGAATAAGTTGACACCTACTGAAATATCCTTGCAAATGGCTGATAAATCAACTGCTATACCTGTCGGTATCTGTGAGGATGTGCCTGTTGTGGTTGCGAACGTTACTATTTGGACGGACTTTGTTATTCTTGATATTCCCGAGGATGATAGTATGTCTATTATTCTTGGAAGACCCTTCCTTAATACTGCAGGGGTTGTTATTAATTGCAACAAAGGCAATGTCACTTTTCATGTTAATGGCAATGAGCACACGGTACATTCTCTGAGGAAACAACCTCAAGTTTATAGTATCAACTCTATTGGAAAAATTCCATCGATTATATTTGGAGGTTTTGAATTTCCTCTCCCTACTGTCAAGAAAAAGTATGATATTCTTATTGTTGGGGATTTTCATATCCCCGTTGAGGTAACTTAGTGTTATTCGAAATTTCTCCGGTTCCGTGTTATTCGGAATGAGTTTATTAACAAGACTTGATCAACCTTGTTAGTGGGTTCATTTTGATGATCACGAGATGGATGAAACTAGAAGCACAACCTTCTGTACCCTCTTTATATTTTCTGTTATTCAGTATAAATAAAGTAAAATAGTATTTTTCTGTCTGTCTCCTGACTTATCCGTGCAATACAAAAATATCCCGAAAATAAAAGTCCTCAGAATGCCATGCCAATTTAATATGATTTTTTCGGGAATATTTGAGAATTTACTGTTCAAAAATTACCACGGGGGGAGCTGCCACCTGGTCATGAGGGTGGAGGGCGCGCCCTACCCCCCTGGGCGCGCCCCCCTGCCTCGTGGGCCCACGGTGGCCCTCCTACACTTATCCCTGCACCCATCTTCTTCCTCTGCCTCACACAAACACGAAAAACCAACTCAAGCACGAGTTCCAGCCCCCATTGCCGTGATTTTCGATCTCCTTGCTCAAAGCACCTCTCGCAAAACTGCTTGGGGAGATTGTTCCTTGGTATGTGACTCCTCCATTGGTCCAATTAGTTTTTGTTCTAGTGATTTATTCATTGCAAATTTGTGCTGCATTGGTGACCATGTTCTTGAGCTTGCATGTCAAATTTATATGGTTCCAAGTAGTTCTAATGCTTGATATAGGCTCTAGGCACTTGTGGGAGTTGTTGCTATCAATTTTATTGAAGTTGGTTCACTTTTATTTGAAGTTACTAAAAATTTCAAATTATTTCAGAAAATAATGAAGAGACTTTTAAGGGGCTCGTCGAGCCGAAGCTCGAAGGAAAAACAGAAGGAAGAAGAGCAGAAGCCCAAATTTAATTTGCCTCGCACCGCGGAGGTCCGGTCGTGTGAATGGCCTTCCGATGACTTCTTGAGGAGAGCCGGGATTTATGAGGATTTCTATTTATTGATTGAGAATGCTGGCCTCACCGACTTCCTCCGCGACCAACGTCATCAGTATCTCTTACTCACAAATACTTTTGTGCAAGACTTCTACTTTTTCCCTAAGAAATCACCTCCAACAGTAGAGTTTCATTTATATGATGTTGTTAAAGAGATGACATTAGCTGAATTTTGCGAGGTTTGCAAAATACCCTTTGAGGGCACCTTAGATGAACCACACCGTAACGAAGTAGAAGCTTTTATTAACACTATCACTGTGGGAGAAACCAGTAAGGTTTCTGATGCAAGGATTACTAGCATACATTTTCCTGTTTTACGCTACTTTGCCTTATTTGCTAGTCGTTGCTTGATTGGACACGGGAACTTTGGAAACCTTAGTATTCCTGATATTATTATTTTGTTCCATGGTTTATACCGCAATAATTCTGTTAGTATGGGTGGAATTGTTGCTAGACGGTTAAGTCTGAACCGTACTAAGGGCCCTATCTTTGGAGGCATTTATGCTTCGCGCTTAGCTGAATATTTTGAAATGCCTATTAGGCATGAGAAGAAAGAAGACACATCGTTGCCCCATGCTTATTTAGATTATAAGAGTATGATAGCGCATGACTTTCTTGTTAAGAGTCGTGAAGGGGAGCTCAAATATAAATTATACTTTGATAAACATCACCTTGAGACTATTACTTTGCCTGCTCCCTCTTTGTTTAACTTGTCTGCAGGTCCTCACATCGTTCCGTGGGCAGTCGTTCAATCCTATCGGAACCCTATACCAGCCCCAGAACCGGAGCCACAAGATGATCCTCCACGACAGTCTGTCTATTCTTGGGATCCAGAGGTGGTTGCCAGCCAATGGCAGTCAGAGTCTTCTTCATCACAGTATGACCCCAGCTTCACCTACGGGTATCCGCCAGGCTACCCCTGGCAATAGACCAACTTAGGCCAAAAGCCTAAGCTTGGGGGAGTACGTATTTCCCACTGACATTATATTCATGTTCACACACACTCATTGCTAGATGTCGGTGCTCATACTCTTTCACTGTAATATCCATGCTAGTTTATTTTCTTTTTCCTTCTTTCTTCTTGTGTGTTTAATAAACCTTAAGAAAAAACAAAAAAATAGTAGTAGTTTATTTCTTTGCTGTAGTAATTAAAAAGAAAACCCAAAAATATTTCCCGTTCTTCTTTTGCTTGTTGGGAGCTTTCCCGTGTAAATAGTTTTATTTTCTTTTCTTTCTTTTGGGTGTCGAGAAGACTATATTGAAAATGCTTAGTGGCTCTTATATGCATGATAGTTTATTTAACTTAGATCCCATATTACTTGTCTTCTCTCTTGAGTTGAATGCTTGCAGATTCCAGCTTAGTCCAATGCACGTGCACTCTTATTATTATACACATCCTTCGGTCGTGCAAGTGAAAGGCAGTAATGATGATATATGATGGACTTATTGGGATGAGAAAAGCTGGTATGAACTCGACCTCTCTTGTTTTTGTAAATATGATGATTCATCGTTCCTGAGTCAGCTATTATGAAGTAAACATATTTGCAGTGACATTTAGAGATTATAGTTGCTTGTGCCATGCTTGATTAGCTATGAGTTATAATGGTTTACCTTGCGTGCCAACATGCTATTAGAATGATTATGATGTGGTATGATGGGATGGTATCCTCATTTAAATGAATTGAGTGACTAGACTTGGCACATGTTCACGCATGTAGTTGAATCAAATCAACATAGCCTTCATGATATTTATGTTCATGGTAGGTTATATCCTACTCATGCTTGTATTCGGTGTAAATTAATTTTAATGCATGTTGACGACTGTTGTCGCTCTCTCAGTTGGTCGCTTCTCAGTCTTTTGCTAGCCTTCACCTGTACTAAGCGGGAATACTGCTTGTGCATCCAAACTCCTTAAACCCCAAAGTTGTTCCATATGAGTCCACTATACCTACCTATATGCGGTATTTACCTGCCGTTCCAAGTAAATTTGTATGTGCCAAACTCTAATCCTTCAAATAAACATTCTGTTTTGCATGCTCGAATAGCTCATATGTCAACTAGAGCTGCCCTTATCTTCCGTGTTAGGCAGGTTACTCTCAAGAGGAGTGGACTCCACTCCTCATTCACGAGAAAATGGTTGGTCGCCGGGATGCCCAGTCCCATGATTTATGCAAACTAAATCAAAATAACTGCAAACAAAACTCCCCCTGGGACCCGTTGAATGTTGGAGGCACTCGTTGTTTCGAGCAAGCCATGGATTGATGCTTGTGGAGGAGGGGGAGTATAAACTTTACCATTCTGTTTGGGAACCGCCTATAATTTGTTTAGCATGGAAGATATCGTCGTCTCTTAGTTGTTATGTTGACAATGAAAGTATGCCGCTCAAAATATAATTTATCTCTATTTCAAAACCGAGCTCTGGCACCTCTACAAATCCCTGCTTCCCTCTGCAAAGGGCCTATCCATTTACTTTTATGTTGAGTCATCATCCTTCTTATTAAAAGGTGCTCACTGTCGTTTGCATTCATTATAATTGGTTTATATTGGGTATGACTTGACTGGATCTCTTTAATAATGAATTACAATGTTTAGTCAGTCCTTGATCTTTAAAGGTGCTCTGCATTTATGTTTTGCGGTCTCAGAAAGGGCTAGCGAGATACCATTCTGTTAAATCATGTTATGCTTATTTTGAGAAAGTATTGTCATCCGAGTTTTGTTATTATAGCTCGCTAGCTGATTATGCTATTGATATGAGTAATTGTGAGACCTATGTGTTATTGTGAGTATGGTTAGTTCATAATATTTGCTGAAACTTGAATGCTGGCTTTTCATGTTTACAACAACAAGAGCAAACAGTGTTTGTAAAAGTTTTTCTTTTTCTTTTTCAGTCTGTCAACTGAATTGCTTGAGGACAAGCAAGGGTTTAAGCTTGGGGGAGTTGATACGTCTCCGCCTTATCTACTTCTCCAAACACTTTTGCCCTTGTTTTGGACTCTAACTTGTATGATTTGAACGGAACTAACCCGGACTGACGCTGTTTTCAGCAGAATTGCCATGATGTTGTTTTATGTGCAGAAAAAAAAAGTTCTCGGAATGACCTGAAACTCCACGGAATATCTTAGAATAAATAATAAAAAATCCTCGCAAAAGATGAAGACCAGGGGGCCCACACCCTGTCCACGAGGGTGGGGGCGCGCCCCCCTCCTGGGCATGCCTCCCTACCTCGTGGGCCCCTTGGTGGCCCTCCGACGCCAACTCCAACTCCATGTATTGGCTTTCGGGGAGAAAAAAACCAGAGAGAAGAAATCATCGCGTTTTACGATACAGAGCCGCCGCCAAGCCCTAATCTCTCTCGGGAGGGCTGATCTGGAGTTCGTTCGGGGCTCCGAAGAGGGGGATTCGTCACTGTCATCATCACCAACCATCCTCCATCACCGATTTCATGATGCTCACCGCCGTGCGTGAGTAATTCCATCGTAGGCTTGATGGACGGTGATGGGTTGGATGAGATTTATCATGTAATTGAGTTAGTTTTGTTAGGGGTTGATCCCTAGTATCCACTATGTTCTGAGATTGATGTTGCTATGACTTTGCTATGCTTAATGCTTGTCACTAGGGCCCGAGTGCCATGATTTCAGATCTGAACCTATTATGTTTTCATGAATATATGTGTGTTCTTGATCCAATCTTGCAAGTCTATAGTCACCTACTATGTGTTATGATCCGGCAACCCCGAAGTGACAATAATCGGGACCACTCCCGGTGATGACCATAGTTTGAGGAGTTCATGTATTCACTATGTGCTAATGCTTTGTTCTGGTTCTCTATTAAAAGGAGGTCTTAATATCCCTTAGTTTCCAATAGGACCCCGCTGCCACGGGAGGGTAGGACAAAAGATGTCATGCAAGTTTTTTTCCATAAGCACGTATGACTATATACGGAATACATGCCTACATTACATTGATGAGTTGGAGCTAGTTCTCTGTCACCCTATGTTATGACTGTTACATGACGAACCGCATCCGGCATAATTATCCATCACCAATCCGGTGCCTACGAGCTTTCCATATACTGGTTCTCGCTTATTTACTTTTTCGTTGCTACTGTTACAATCACTACAAAATACCAAAAACATTACTTTTGCTGTCTTTACTTTTGTTACCGTTACCACCACTATTATATTACTTTGCTACTAAACACTTTGCCGTAGATACTAAGTTTCCAGGTGTGGTTGAATTGACAACTCAGCTGCTAATACTTGAGAATATTCTTTGGCTCCCCTTGTGTCGAATCAATAAATTTGGGTTGAATACTCTACCCTCGAAAACTGTTGTGATCCCCTATACTTGTGGGTTATCAGGAATCTGTAGCCCAAACAAAGGGGGCCTGAGAGGAGTTTTCCTGCAAAAAATCTAAAACAAGAGTTGTACAAAAGAACATATTCTCCGACTTTAAACTCACACTTTTGGATTCTTTTGTCATGCCATCTTTTAACTTTCTCTTTGAATAATTTTGCATTATAAGCTTGGGTTCTCCATTCATCTAATGAGTTTATATCAAATAACCTCTTTTCACCAGTAAGTTTGAAATCACAGTTGAGTTCTTTGATTGCCTAATATGCTTTATGTTCTAACTCAAGAGGCAAATGACAAGCTTTTCCATAAACCATTTTATAGGGAGACATACCCATAGGATTTTTATATGTTGTTCTATAAGCCCAAAGTGCATCATCTAATTTCTTAGACCAATTATTCCTGGACCTATTGATAGTCTTTTGCAAAATTAATTTTATTTCTAAGGTGATGCAATTCTATGGTTAACATCATACTTGGCAAGCATTTTAAGAAAGGCACCATGAATAAAGTGTGAACCACCATCAGTCATTAAATATCTAGGGACTCCAAACCTTGGGAAATAACTTCCTTAAGCATTTTAATAGAGGTGTTGTGATCAGCACTACTGGTTGGAATAGCTTCTACCCATTTAGTAACATAATCAACAACAACCAAAATATGTGTATACCCATTAGAGGAAGGAAAATGTCTCATGTAATCAAATCCCCAAACATCAAATGGTTCGACAGCAAGTGAATAATTCATAGGTAATTCTTGACGCTTACCGATGTTACCTATTATTTGACATTCATCACAAGATGACACGTACTTACAGGCATCCTTGAAGAGGGTAAGCCAATAAAATCCAGACTGCAATACCTTATGAGCAGTTCTATCTCCAACATGATGCCCTCCATAAGCTTTGGAGTGACATTTCCGTAGGATTTGTCCCTATTCATGCTCAGGTACACAACGTCTAATAATACCACCTACTCCTTCTTTATAAAGATGTGGGTCATCCAAAAAGTAGTGTCTTAAATCGTAGAAGAATTTTTTTCTTTTGTTGGTATGTAAAGCTAGGTGGCAAATATTTAGCAAGAATGTAATTAGCATAATTAGCATACCAAGGAGTACTATTAGCAACATTTATTGCAGCTAACTGCTCATCAGGAAAACTATCAACAATAGGTAGTGGGTCATCAAGCACATTTTCAAGCCTAGACAAGTTATCAGCTACGGGGTTCTCAGCTCCTTTTCTATTAATGATATGTAAATCAAATTCTTGTAACAAGAGAACCCAACGAATAAGTCTAGGTTTATCATCTTTCTTATCCATAATATATTTAATGACAGCATGGTCTGTGTGGATAGTTACTTTGGAATCAACAATATAAGGTCTAAATTTATCACAAGCAAACACCATTGCTAAGAATTCCTTTTCAGTAGTAGCATAATTTCTTTGAGCACTGTCTAGAGTTTTACTTGCATAATGAATAACATTCAATTTCTTATCAACTCTTTGTCCAAGAACATCACCAACAACATAATCACTAGCATCACACATAATTTCAAAAGGCAAGTTCCAATCAGGTGGTTGAACAATAGGTGCAGAAATTAAGGCTTTCTTGAGTGTTTCAAAGGCTTCTAAACAATCATCATCAAAAAGAAAAGGAATATCCTTTTGCAAAAGACTAGTAAGAGGCCTAGGAATTTTAGAAAAGTCTTTGATAAATCTCCTATAGAAACCAGCATGACCTAGGAAACTACAAATACCTTTGATGTCCTTAGGACATGGCATTTTCTCAATTGGATCAACCTTAGCTTGGTCCACTTCAATACCTCTTTCAGAAATTTTATGACCCAAGACAATGCCTTCATTAACCATAAAGTGGCACTTCTCCCAATTCAAGACAAGATTTGTTTCTTCACATCTCTGCAAAACTCGATCAAGATTGCTTAAAAAATCATCAAAAGACTTCCCATAAACAGAAAAGTCATCCATGAAAACCTCAAAAATATCTTCACAAAAATCAGAGAATATAGCAGTCATATATCTTTGAAAGGTAGCAGGTGCATTACATAAACCAAAAGGCATACGTCTATAGGCATAGGTTCCAAAAGGACAAGTAAAATTGGTCTTTTCTTAATCAGGTTGAGAAACAGGTATTTGTGAAAAGCCAGAATATCCATCAAGGAAGCAAAAATGTGTGTGCTTAGATAATCTTTCAAGCATTTGATCAATAAAAGGCAAAGGGTAATGATTTTTTCTAGTTGCTTTATTTAATTTTCTAAAATCAATTACCATTCTATAGCCTGTAACAATTCTTTGTGGGATAAGCTCATTCTTATCATTAGGAACAACAATTATACCTCCTTTTTTAGGGACACAATTAACAGGACTTACCCATCTACTATCGGCTATAGGATAGATTATACCTGCTTCCAGAAGTTTTAATATTTCCGTTCTTACAACCTCTTTCATATTCGGGTTTAACCGATGTTGGTGATCAACAACGGGTTTAGCATCAGGTTCCATATTAATTTTGTGCTGACATAAAGTGGGACTAATGCCCTTTAGATCATCAAGAGTATATCCAATAGCAGCTCGGTGCTTCCTTAGAACTTTCAATAATCTTTCTTCTTCATGTTCTGAAAGGTTAGCACTGATAATAACAGGATATATCTTCTTTTCATCAAGATAAGCATATTTCAAAGTGTCTGGCAATTGTTTTAATTCAAACACAAGATTACCTTTAGGTGGAGGAGGACCTCCTAGAGTTTAGGCAAATTGTGTTTAAGTAGAGGACGTTGTTCAAAGGAAATCTTATCTATTTCATCTCTTTCATGCATATGTAAATCATTTTCATGGTCTAGCAAATATTGTTCTAAAGGATCAGTAGGTGGCACAACAATAGAAGCAAGACCAATTAATTCATCCTTACTAGGCAATTCTTTTTCGTGATGATTTCTACTAAACTTGGAGAAATTAAACTCATGAGACTCATCACCAAAACTAACACCAATAGTTTGTTTCTTACAATCTATCTTAGCATTAACTGTGTTCAAGAAAGGTCTACCAAAGATAATGGGACAAAAGTCATCTTGTGGGGAATCAAGAACAAGAAAATCAGTAGGGTATTTTATTTTCCCACACAAGACTTCAACATCTCTAACAATCCCAAATAGTGATATGGTGTCTCTATTAGCAAGTTTAATAGTAACATCTATGTCTTCTATCTCTGCAGGTGATATGTCTTTCTTAATTTCTTGATATAAAGTGTAAGGAATAACACTCACACTAGCACCCATGTCACATAAACCATGATAACATTGATCTCCTATTTTAACTGAGATGACAGGCATGCCAACAACTGGTCTATGTTTATCCCTTTTATCGGGTTTAGCAATTCTAGCAGCTTCTTCACAGAAGTAAATAACATGTCCATCCATATGTTCTTCCAAGAGATATTTAACCATAGCAATACTAGGTTCTACTTTAATTTGTTCATCAGATTTAGGTGTTCTAATATAGCTTTTGTTAACTATAGTTGAAACTTTAGCATGTTCCTTTTCCTAACAGGAAAATGTGGTTTCTCAATATAAGCAGAAGGGACAACTGGATCAATATTATAAATTATAGTTCCTTCTTTAACTGGTACCGGTTCTTTAGTTTCTTCTTTAATAGGTGGGTGATATTTAAACCACTTCTATTTAGGGATTTCAGCATGAGTAGCAAATGATTCACAAAAGGAGGCTAATACCTCAGAGTCAAGTCCATATTTAGTGCTAAACATTTGAAAAGCATCGGTATTCATAAAATCATACTTAAGCTTAATACCTGACTCTTTACCTTCACCGAGTTCCCAATCTTCAGAGTTGCGTTTAATTCTGTCCAAAAGATCCCACCGGAATTCAATAGTCTTCTTCATAAAAGAACCAACACAAGAAGTATCAAGCATGGTTTGATCATTACGAGAAAGCCGATCATAAAAGTTCTGGATAATAATTTCTCTTGAGAGCTCATGATTGGGGCATGAATATGACATTGACTTAAGCCTCCCCCAAGCTAGAGCGATACTTTATCCTTCACAAGGTCAAAAATTATATATATAATCCCGATCGCGATGAACTAGATGCATAGGATAAATTTTTTGGTGGTACTCCAATTTCAAACGATTCCAATTCCATGATCCAATATCATCGCATAGCCTATACCATGCCAATGCTTTTCCCTTCAAAGATAAAGGGAAAACCTTTTTCATCACCTCATCTCCGGGTAAACCTGCAAGCTTAAACAATCCACAAATTTGTTCTACATATATCATGTGCATATCAGGATGTTCGGTTCCATCTCCCGCATAAGGATTAGCTAGCAGTTGTTCTATCATACCCGAAGGAATTTCATATTCAATATTTTCACTAGGTGCAGTAGGTTGAGGGGTTACTAATTGTGGTTCCGGAAATCACCTCGACCGGAACCACAATTAGTAACCCCTCAACCTACTGCACCTACTGAAAATCCCCGAACAAACCCCTCAAAGGATTGTTTTCCATAGTAACAAGTAATAATAAATTTCAACACACTATATAAATGTTTCCTTGCCAAATTCCACTTACCAAAGGTGCTTCACTCCCCGGCAACGGCGCCAGAAAATAGCCTTGATGACCCCCAAGTATGGGGGATCAATTTTAGCTCATTTTGATAAGTAAGAGTGTCGAACCCAACGAGGAGCACAAGGAAATGACAAGTAGTTTTCAGTAAGGTAATGTCTGCAAGTGCTGAAATTGTAAGTAGTGGAGTAGTTTGATAGCAAGATAATTTGTAACGAGCAGGTAACGACAGTACTAACATAAGTGCAGCAAGGTAGCCCAATCCTTTTGAGGCAAAGGACAAGCCAAAACGGTCTCTTATGATAAGCAAAGTGTTCTTTAGGGTACACGGGAATTTCATCTAGTCACTTTCATCATGTTGGTTTAATTCGTGTTCGCTACTTTGATAATTTGATATGTGGGTGGACCGGTGCCTAGGTGCGGTTCTTACTTGAACAAACCTCTTACTTATGATTAATCCTCCCGCAAGCATCCACAACTACGAGAAAAGTATAAAGAGTACATTCTAACCATAGCATTAAACTTTTGGATCCAATCGGTCCCTTATGGAATAGCGCATAAACTAGGGTTTAAGCTTCTGTCACTCTCGCAACCCATCATCTAATTTCTACTCCACAATGCATTCCCTTAGGCCCAAGTATGGTGAAGTGTCATGTAGTCGACGTTCACTTGACACCACTAAGGGAATCACAACATACATACTATCAAAATATCGAACACATATCAAATTCACATGATTACTTGCAACATGATTTCTCCCGTGACCTCAAGAACAAAAGTAACTACTCACAAATGATAAACATGCTCATGATCAGAGGAGTATTAAATAGCATAATGGATCTGAACATATAATCTCCACCAAGTAAACCATATAGTAATCAACTACAAGATGTAATCAACACTACTAGTCACCCATAAGCACCAACCTATAGTTCCAGTAACAAGATTGAACACAAGAGATGAACTAGGGTTTTAGATGAGATGGTGTTGTTGAAGATGTTGATGGAGATTGCCCTCCCCAAGATGGGAGAGTTATTGGTGATGATGATGACGATGATTTCCCCCTCCGGGAGGGAAGTTCCCCCGGCGGAATCGCTCCGCCGGAGCCCAAAACTGCTCCTGCCCAAGTTCCGCCTCGAGATGGCGGTGCTCCGTCCCGAAAGTCTTCTCCTTATTTTTTTCTAGGTAAAAATGACTTATATACCAGAAGATGGGCACCGGAGGGGCACAACCCACCAGGGCGCACTTGGGCTCCATAGCACGCCCAGGTGGGTTGTGCCCACCTGGTGGGCCCCCTCTGGTAGTTATTTTCTCCAATAATTCTTATATATTCCATAAAAAATCTCCGTAAATTTTCAGCTTGTTTGGAGTTGTGCAGATTAGGTAGCCTGACGTAGCTTTTTCAGGTCTAGATTTCCAACTGCCGGAATTCTCTCTCTTTGTGTGTACGTTGCAAATTATGAGAGAAAAGGCATTAGAATTGCTCCCAAAATCATTATTATGGATAAAAACATTATGAATAACAGTAAGAAAACATGATGCAAATTGGACGTAATAGATGCCCATATTGGTTCTTTCATATTGTACGAAGATCTTTATCGGTCGAACATTTATGACAACATACGTAGTTCCCTTTGTCTGTCGGTATGTTACTTGCCCGAGATTCGATCGTGGTATCTCCATACCTAGTTCAATCTCATAACCGACAAGTCTCTTTACTCGTTCCGTAATACATCATCTCGTAACTAACTCCTTAGTCACTTTGCTTGCAAGCTTCTTGTGATGCTGTATTACCGAGATGGCCCAGAGATACCTCTCCGTCGTACGGAGTGACAAATCCCAATCTCAATTCATGACAACTCAATAGACACCTTCGGAGATACCTGTAGAGCACCTTTATGATCACCCAGTTATGTTGTGACGTTTGATAGCACACAAGGTATTCCTCCGGTATCCGGGATTTGCATGATCTCATGGTCGAAGGAATATGTATTTGACATTAAGAAAGCAGTAGCAATAAACTGAACGATCATATGCTAAGCTAACGGATGGGTCTTGTCCATCACATCATTCTTCTAATGATGTGGTCCCGTCATCAAATGACAACTCATGTCTATGGTTAGGAAACCTTAACCACCTTATGATCAACGAGCTAGTCTAGTAGAGGCTCACTAGGGAGATGGTATTTGTTTATGTATCCACACATATATTTAAATTTTCGGTCAATACAATTCTAGCATGAATAATAAACCTTTTTCATGATTAAGGAAATATAATAATAACAACTTTATTATTGATTCTAAGGCATATTTCCAACACGTGGCTCATCCATACACAGCAGCCAAGCTTGCTCTCATCTACATGAGTCACATTTACAAGTTGCATGGGTTTCCATGAGCAATCATCTCTGACCGTGACCCAGTCTTTAGAAGTCATTTTTGAAAAGAGCTCTTTGCTTATGCAGGATCAGAATTGCGCATGAGCTCAGCAAATCACCCGCGGACGGATGGTCAAACCGAGCGTGTGAATCAGTGTCTCGAAACCTACCTCCGGTACTTCACTCAGACCTGCCCGTAAAGATGGAGCTACTGGTTACCCCTGGCATAGTTCTGGTACAATGCATCTCCCCATTCTGCTATCAGCATGTCACCTTTCAAGGCTATGTACGGTAGAGAGCCACGCCACTGGGGCATCACTCCTACCAACTCTGTGTCAGTTCCGTCCCTACACACTTGGCTCGACGAGAGGGAAGTGGTTCAGCAGGCACTACAACAACAGCTTAACCGCGCCCAACAGTACATGAAGAGTCAAGCTGATAAGAAGCGCACCTACAGGGTTTTTGCTGTGGGAGATTAGGTCTTTTTGAAGCTGCAACCTTATGTGCAAACCTCCGTGGCCACGCGAGCGTGTCACAAGCTAGTGTTTCGCTTCTTTGGTTCGTACAAGATCGTTCGCCGCATCAACGAGGTGGCCTATGAATTGCAGCTGCCAGTCACTTCACAAGTCCATCCCGTTTTCCATGTTTCCCAGCTGCGTCGTGCTCTACTTCAAGGTACACGAGCTTCCACGAAATTACCCATCAGTATTGATGTTCCTGTAGTTCCTGCGACAGTCTTACATCATCGATGGCTCAAGCGGCGAGGGAAAATGATCGAGCAAGTCCTGGTCTGGTGGTATAACCGCAACGCCCTAGCAGACACATGGGAAGATCGAGCAGAACTTCAAGCTCGTTTTCCCGACGCCGAGGCTTGGGGGCAAGCCTCCTCGCAAGGAGGGGATGTCAGAGTCCCTAACATGCAGGCTCCACCAACAGAAGCAACGCGCCCAACTCGCCAGCACAAACCCAATACGCTGACGAGTGGACCCGGTAGCGGCCAGCTACTTAATAGAGACGCATCGAGAGGATGGTCGTCGAGTGGATCAGGCAAAACGGCACGACACCGGCTCACCCACCTACCAGTTCTTCCTCCCTGCAATTCCCCATTCTTGTATCCAAAATTGTATCGCCACTGAATTCGAATTCCTTGTTGCTCGTTGATTGAGTGAGAAAACTAGTAGATTGAGTACTATAACAGTTTGGTGTTGAAGGGTTTGGGTCCTGAACAAGCTTTTATAGCTGGTGCATGAAATTCGTTATTTATTTTGGTGCCTCAAATCTACACCACACACATACTATTTCATTGTCTCTTGCCATCTCTACCACACTACCTGAGTTCAGATTAACGATTGCGAACACAAATTACACACAAAAACCTTTTCATATTGACCTGCTTTTTACTCTCCAGATAGACAGGACAAATAAGACAAGTGGAAGTTTTTATAAGGTTTTGCTGCTTTGATGGGCAGCACACACACTCTTTTATTATATCTCTTGCCATCTCTACCACACAACACATGTAGATTAGAATCTTATCACATGTCATCTGACTGTATTCCAGTTAGACAAGTGGAAATTTTTGAAAGGTTCTGTTGCTTCGATGAGCAGCTAGCAACTAACGTAAATATATACTCGAAGACTTGACTGGTATATGGGGTCTTGCTTTTCAATTGGCATTGTCAGAAACCCATCATATGGACTTTGCACCATCTGTATCTAGCTTAGGATGGAGTAGCTAAAGATGCTTCAAGTATTAAAATGTCATATGTAATACTCCCTCCATTCGAAAAAGTTTGTCCTACTAGATACACCCATTTGAGGAACAAGTTTGGGACAAGTTTTTTCGGACGGAGGGAGTACGCAAGTAGCATCAGGAAGCTTAGCAATCGATTTCTAGCTCTTAGTCAACTATTCTAACTTGACACCTCTTCGCTGGAGCATGAGAACGCGGAACAATGTGCAATGTATTCTATAGATAAGAGGAAAAAGGACCATATAGACTTTAAAGTAGTAAAGGGATCTGGCCGTTTGGTTAAAGAAAGAAACGGCGGTCTTGCCACTTGCCGTTTGGCTCAACTCTTCTGCCCCTTGTTAAAGGGTTGGCCAAGCTGCTCAATCATTCGTATCCCGTCCCATTCCAGCCAGCCGGTAGCTTCATCTGCATACCCCTTGCTGTTCTCTTTCTCCTGCTCTCAGGTAAGTGCCTTCGCCTTTGCAATGCAACCGTTAGCCATTTTCAGGTCTGATAAGTTGCAGATGGTAGAATATCTGAAAAAGAGTCTATTCACCTGTGTTCAATTGGCACAAATATTCATTGCTTATTAGCAACTTGCTTGATCTATAGTAGTATAGTGGTTTCTTCACAAAGTACCATGCGTTTCCCTTTTTATGAGCAACTACTTTTGTCCACCACGGTCCACAGTTGCAAAAGATCCAACCGCAGCATAGTTTGCAAGTCTTACTTTTTCGAGACAAGAGAAAATATATACCTGTTCTCATGCAGGAGTTTTCTGTTTCCTGGTAGCATGGAGGCCAAGCTACAATGCACTGGTGACGAGCCAAGTAAAATACCGTACCAGTTGCTAAAGCAGATTACAAATGATTTCGATAAGGAACGAATACTTGGGAGTGGTTCATACGGAACAGTTTACAAGGTATGGATAAAACCATGTTTTCTTCTCTCAGCTTTTCATGGCTGCGCACTGTCATTAAACTAGATCTAGATCACCACCACAAGGAGTGGATCATAGCGCCGCCGTCCGGGCACCGCCCTCGCGGAAGTCCAGCACCACGCCACCGCGATCCACCTCACAGCAGAGAGCCTCACGGCCGGTCGGAACCGCCTCATGACCCAATATGCCGACCAGTCGACCACCAGACAGGGGCCGCCACCCCGATTAAGGACGCTACAGCCCAGCAGCCGAGCGCCCACCGCCGCGCCGGATGGCCGCCGTCCCCATGAGCACGACGAACTGCCGACATGAGCGCCAGATCAAGGCACTGAGCACCAATCCCTCGTGCGTCGGACCGCCCCTTGAACCGTCCTGCTGGATCTCCCTGTCGCGTCGCCACCAGATCCACCGCCCGGGGCCGTCGCCCTGGCTTCCGCTGCCGTCCCATAAGTATGACGCGCCGGCCAGGGCGACGCGACACAGCAGAACTCCAGAAGGAGCTCGTCCTGCCGGCCTCATCCGGCAGCGGCCAGGGTCGGAGAGAGAAGGGAAGGGATGGGGCGGCGGCGGCTGCTGCGTTCGCTCGCCGTGGAGAGCTACGTGAGTGCCTTTTCAGAATCGGGACGTCTCCACTGCCAACGTTTTTTTTTTAAACCAGGCAAAAGACTTCCCATTTCATTGATAAAGAAGAAGTGAGAATTGCACGGTTTATTGACGGAAAATCGGGCTAAGACCGATACAACCCAACCCATAAAATGGGCACCGCCGACCAACCTGGCTAACATGCCAACAGATGGCCACACACGCGAACCACCGACAGCTCCGACTGGACGATGAGCTTCGCAAGGGGAATATGCAGGACTTGCGTCGACCGTGCCCTTCGCAAATGACCACTGAAAGCCTGTCATCGTCACAACTCACCACCTAGACTTCGGACATGCCAGGAAGATCCGACTACTGAAGCCCGAGCCGCGACCCGAGCTCCACCCACCACCATCATCGTTGCCAAACAGAAATTAGCGCCCCTAAAAACGGTCGCCTCAGCAAACCATGCGGCGAAGATGCCGCCATCCACCAGTCTTCAGGTTGTAGCCGGCTCCGAGACGATGCCTCCAAGGAGGAAGAAGACGTGAGGTCGCCTTCATTGCCCGATCCCGCGGATCTAAGGTTTCCCTTCGGAGCCAAGGCCGCGGCGAGAGGGGAAGAGCACCACACAACAGTGACGCTTCCAAGGAAGAGCACGATGCACGCGGTCGTCGCCGTCGCCGGATCCAGCAAGGACGAAGAAAGGATTTCTCCCAGTGATGCCCTACCAACAACTCCCCGTACCGGTCGGCTGCAAACCACCACCCACCAACCACCGCAGAGCACCAAGGGGGAGCACCTCCCGACCGCGCCCACCCCTGTTGCTGAAGCCGACGCCAAGCTAGTCGCAGGATCCCTCGATTCGCCCCAGGCACGCACCGCCCCCCTGGCCGAAGCCGCCACCACCAGATCCGGGCCGCCGCCCGGCAACTGTAGCCCTCCATCGCAGATGCGTGGAGTCCCCATCACCACACTGGATCTGGAACGAGCCTGGGACGACCCAAGGTCGCCAAGTCTAGGAGCCACCGCCCGGGTCGCGGAGGAGCCACCACGAAGCACTGGACCACCTCGCCATCGTAGGGGGCGGCCTCGCCGACGGACGAAGCACGCCACCTGCAAGCACGCGTCGCCGCACACAGCCACGCCAGGTCGCCTCGGCACCCGCCAAAGCAGCACCTAAGGTCAGCCCACGAGCCAAGGCCGGCCACCGCGGCGAGCAACTCCGCCACACGCAACCACCGAGAGGGCCACGCCCCTGCGCCACGCACGCGCGCGAACCAGATCCCACCGCCACCGACCGCCCACGGGCTTTGCCCGGAGACGTGCGTCGGCGGCGGCGGCAAGGGGGGAAGGAGGGGAGGGGGGCGGCGGCGGCTGCGGTAGGGTTTCCGACCGAGCCGCCCTGGGAGCGACGCGGGTGGTGGGGGGGGAGGGTACTGCCAACGCTTTTGTCTTAATGTCAAAAAGATGTAGTACTATGCTCAAGATAACCTAATTAATATGTAACAAAATAATTGTGTCCACTACTAGCACAACAATGATGCTGAATATTAACAAGAGATGTCGGACAGGGTGTGTATGAAAATGGCGGAGAGATTGCCGTGAAGATACTAAATAACATTCCAGTTGGATTAGATGATACAAAGTTTCTCAAAGAGTTCAACAATCTTAGGGGGCTTAAACATCAAAATATTGTGGAGTTAGTGGGCTTCTGCAATGAATCAGTGGAAGGACCTGCTATGTTCGAAGGAAAACAAGTTACTGCTGTAAGTCTGCGTACGGCGCTTTGCTTCGAGTATGTATCCAATGGTAGCCTTCACAAGCATATCTCTGGTAATTAAGTTGGCCCACTCTATCGCAGGAGAATTAATTTTTTTTAGCTCATGAACGTCTATGTTTTTGATTTGCATTTTTTGAGCATATTTTCTTCCTTGCTTTGTTGCAGATCAAAAAACGGGACTTAACTGGCACACACGTTACAGAATAATCAAAGGGATATGCGAGGGTCTAAAATATCTTCGTGAGGGACTGGGGTATCCTGTAATGCACTTTGACTTGAAACCGGATAATATATTGCTAGATAATAAAATGATGCCGAAAATCGCTGATTTTGGCTTGTCAAAGCTCTTCGGTGAAGAAAACACAACAAGGGCGATGAGTGCTGTCGGTACACTGTAAGTATTCTATTTGGCAGTTGGGTCTAGGTCATTGTAGAAGTTTGACCTGAGCTTGGTGTGTTTCAGTTCTTTTACTCTGAGAAGGTTTACTCATATTATGAAAAATATCAATATTTCAATTTTCAAATAACTATATGAGTTTAATTTTCAACATGAATCCATCTTTTTGTATCATCCGATTTCACAACTTGGGAAGCTTTATTGTTTGACCCATCTTTTAACGCCTTGTATAATACAAAGTGTTTAAGGGAGGTGCTTACAGAAATAAATCAGGCTTTTCCTAAGCACATGTGCTTATTTGTACAGGACAAATCTTGAATTAGGCGTATTTTCTATAGAAATAGGCACCGGTGCTTCAGAAGAACATGGTTTATTTTTCTAAGCACCTAGAATTGTACAAGGCCTAAGCCACAGGGAGTCATGGATGCCCCGTGCAGCACAATCTCACAGTATAGAAAACTTAAGACCTGCCCATAAGCCCTTGTCTCACCACCTTTCTCCTTCCTTGCTAGTCGCTAGTTTGCAAAAAAATGATTCCTTTCATATAATAAAACAATAAATGTTGTATAAGTGAGGTCAAAATTAACATATAAACAAAAACTATTGTAATCTTACGATCATTTCATAATTAAATTACGTTTGGAATTCAAATAGTTACATTCCTATTGATTCACTATGTAAAATTTGGCATAAAAATATAAATATATAGGTCGTAAGACAAGAAAATTTGCAGTTTATGTGTATTTTACACTATGTCTTTACGTTTGTAATTTTACATAACATAAAATATTTTTTACGATGATTATATATTTTCTTACGGTCTCTTTTTACGTTGAAAATAAGAAAAAACTTACGGAACGTAAAATTACGGTGCATAGACGGTAAAATAGAGGGGGGGGGGGTGAAGAATAACTATTCCTTACCCAGAGTGACGAATAGTCAATCCCTATATATGTGTTTCCATCGCAATGCATGAATATGATCTTCAGTTTGATTTACTTTATATATTTGCTTTAGAATTGAGAAATGCTTTTCTAAAAGAGAAGAATTGATCCCATGGCATGCAGCGGATATTGGCCACCGGAATACATAAAGTGTCAAATAATATCAAGTGAGTTTGACATATTTAGTTTGGGCGTTATCATTGTAAAGATAATGACCGGACATCAAGGCTACAATTCTACTGTTGAGATGATGACCCGGAAATCTGTTACGCTGGTAAGAATGCATGTTCTTTGTATATGTCAACTACAACATCAACAGTGTATTATGTGAACCATTGTGTGCTTTGTCATTCTAGCTTTAGTTCCAATGTTGCAGGTACAAGAAAGTTGGAAGAAGAAGCTACGTGAAACAGTGAGTCCCACGTCACTCGAAGTATACTGCAACCAGGTGAAAAGATGCATTGAGATAGCATTACATTGCTTGAAGCCAAACCGACAAGAAAGGCCTACTATACAGGATATTGTTTCTAGTTTGAACGAGACCGAAACAATGATAGGTGACCAATGGATGCAGAATGAACAGGTGCCATCACTCACGACACATATGACATTTCGGTTTGTCAGAAATTACCTTATATATTACTCCCTCCGTCCGAAAATACTTGTCAGAGGAATGAATGTATCTAGACGTATTTTAGTTATAGATACATCCATTTTTATGCATTTTTCTGACAAGTATTTCCGGACGGATGGAGTAGGTTTCTACAACTCATAGTGTAATGGGCATGAGTTAGTAATTGAAGCTCCTTAAATAGTTACCTTTTGGTAATATATGAGAGGTGCCCCAAAGAATAGCTGATTTTTTTGTTCACCACTTAAGTTGGAAAAAATGTCATTTGAATCTGGTATATATTTTCCCATCTAGTTAGGTCCATCCGAAAGATGCACGCGTTTTGCACAAATTAATCCCCAATTCGTAGCTTCCCAGTTCCAACGCCTTTGTTCCATGTAGGAAGAAGTCCAATTTAAACCTTAATCTTGTAGGGGTTAGATAAATCGAACCTGCAACTCCAAATCCCGGAAATTAGGACCCTGAACTAACAATTCCCGGTCTAAATCAAACCTTTCAGCCGTTTGCTGCCTAAAACGCTGATGTGGCAATGCTTGACCGGGATTCTTATTAGTGGTGGCCCAACAAAGCGGTGGGGTTATAAACTGAAGAAAATCATACAATAGTTGGTATAAACCTGAGACGAATACTTGGCATAAATCTGGGAGGAACATTTGGTACCATTTGGTACATATAAACTGCAGAAATAAACTATAGTACCGGGAGAAATATTTAGCATACACGTTGGACAGATTGCAAGGAATAAATCTAGGACATTTGGTACATATAAACTGTAGAAACAAAACCTGGGACATTTCATATATATAAACTGTAGAAATAAACCTGGGGCATTTGGTACATATAAACTGCAGAAATAAATCTGGGGGAATTTGGTACATATAAACTGCAAAAATCTTGGATATTCATAGTTCATAAATCTAGGAGATTACACCAAAGATGGCAATATTCTGCAACATCTGGCAGTGCATAAACATTACATGTTTGCGACATTAAACCAAACTTGGCAGTGCTTGCAAAATAATCAAAAATATTGAGGACACAGGACACATGACTTTGGCACTAGTAGTTGCCACTGCAAGTGAAATATGCATAACTTGGCACTGAAGATGCAGATCTTCCTCTGCCCCTTTTTGCTCCAGTTCTAGAAGCATTTGTTCCAAGCAGTGAAGATGAAGATTTTCCACCAGGAACTGAAGATGCTCCAGGTTGAAAGGGTGCAGATCTTTTTCTTGGAGGTTTGAACTTGTTTGATGGGGCTGCAGCTTGAGCAGTTCTTGCTACAGTAGGGGCAGCAGCTTGAGAACTTCTTGGTGCAGCTTGGGCAGCAGTATGAGTTCTTGGTGTAGCTGGGGCAGCAGGTTGAGAAGTTGGTGCAGCTGGGGCCACAGTTTGAGTAGTACTACCTTGTGCTTGCTGTAGAAATAAGTAAAATACAATATGAACTCAAATATTTATTTGAAATTCTATAATATTCATCTAAACTCTGTAGTATTCATATACAAGCAATCAAATTCTCTAATAAGTAAAATACAAAAAGAACACAAATATTCATTTGAATTTCTATATGATTCATCTAAATTCTGTAGTGTTCGTCTAAATCAATTAAATTCTCTAATATTCATCTAAAATGCAGGAAACATACCTCTGCTTTCTTGCTCTTAACTAGGTGTGCATTCTTTTTCTTTCCTCTCTCTGGATTCTTTTTGCAGCTAGCCTTATTGTGTCCAATGCTACCACACAATGAACACTTGATCACAGTTCCATGTTTGCTCATTTTCTTACCCTTCGGCTTCTCTGTTTCTTCCCTCTTCCTGTCATTGTTAGAAGGCATGCCCGGCATTTTCACATATCCAGGTGCTTGTGGCCTAGGATTTGGAGAAACTGGCCACATCTCCTCACCCTCAACAGGCTGCAAACAGTGGTCATATATTTTTTTCTGCACATCAACTGAATAGCAAGGGTGGATGAAATCATCTACTTTTTTTCCACACTTGTAGATGGCACTAGTTGCATGGCAGCAAGGAAGACCCGCCAACTGGAAGTATCCACATGAGCATGTCCATTTATCAAGATTTACAGTGTATTGTCTTCCTCTGCCATTGATGTGCTTCACTTCAAATCCATCTGTGCCATTCCAAAGCACTTCAACAAACTGTGTCCTTGCAATACTTGCCTTCAACTTCTTGAAAATGCCAGGACATATTGTCCCATTCCACTTCTCACTCTTTGCCCTTTGTTCTTGCACTCTAACAAGTATCTTCTTCCTGATTCTCTCTTGCATGAAAATTATTGGATAAAACCTTGCATCTACTATTGAGTGATTGAATGACTCACAGAGATTATTGTCGACGGACTCACAATTTGAGCCTAGCTGAAAAAATGCCCTTGCCCAATGCATAGGCTCTGTCCTCATAATGTCCTTCACTCCATCAGGTGTCTCTTGAGCAAGTTTTGCTTTGCGATAGTTGAAATCTTGCTTGTTAGAAGCTTTTGCAATGGCCCAAAATTTTTTCTGCCACTCATGAGATCTATGTTTCTTTCTCCAGTTCGCATATATGTGCCTAGCACACATCCTATGTTCTGCATTTGGAAGATAGTCTTGCATTGCATTTATTAATCCCTTTTGCTGATCTGAAATAACAACCCAGCCGGCTCCATTGTTGTTGATATCCAGATCTTTGATAAGCAGCCCAACAAACCACTTCCAACTTTCTTTTGTTTCCTTCTCAACTACAGCCCAAGCCACTGGATACATCTGGTTGTTGGCATCTCTTGCTATTGCACACAAAAGCTCCCCCTTCACTGCTCCTTTGAAGAAACAGCCATCGAGCCCTATTACATTCCTGCAACCAGCTTTGAAACCAAGTTGCATTGCATTAAAGCAAACATAAAAACTCTGAAATATGTTTTGATCCATGTTTGTTGGGTCCAAACATACTGCAATAGTGCTTCCAGGATTGCTCCTCAATAGTTCCAACTGGTAATCAAACACTCGAGTGTATTCGTTCTTCATACCACACATCAATCTGTCCATGACAAGCTTTTTTGCATGCTTACACTTAGAAGTTGACACATCGGCAAACATATCTTGGAGAACTGTTGCTTTCATGCTGTCAATCTTCCACATTGGGTTAGCTAGTATGAAGTGTTCATATCTTTGTGCAATCACTTTAGCAGTCACAAGTTTGTTTTGCCTATTCTGAGCACAATGGTGTTCATCATTGAAGGTAACCACTTGCATTCTTGAAGTTCTTGAATTTTTTGTTGCATATAATAGCCAAGGACAACCAGGCCATCCACACTTGGCCCTCACTCTATCTCACTCTGATTTTAAAAACTCAATACTCCTTTTTGTGACTATTCCATATCTTCTCAAAGCTTTGCAAATTTGGTTCTTGCTTCTGAACACCGTCGACAAACTGAAATGTGGTATTTCAGTGTCATTGTTGTATCTTGGGTACTTGCTCTTCCTCTTCACTATCTGCCCATCTGAATCTTCATCATAGCTGTAGTCCTCGTCGGATGAGTCATAATTCCAGTCATCTTCCTCCCCCTCGAGCTGTACCTCCATGTTTGCAACAAGATCAATTGGAATAGGACCTGTTGAATCCATGCCAATCCAGATTTTTGACTCTCTCATTCTTTTCTTAAACTTTCTGGCATGTCTTCTTAGTTGCACAACCTCAGAATCTTCTGCACTGTCCTCGCTATGTGGCATGTATTCAGTGTCGGAATCTGAATCTGAATCCGAATGGGTGTCTTCTCTGTCAGTAGCATCATCATTTCTCCTTATAATAATTGTTTGTTGCTTCACTGGGCTGGACAAACACTAGTGCAGAACCGGGCAATAGCACCGGTTCGTAAGGCCCTTTAGTGCCGATTACATAACCGGCACTAAAGTGTGGTCACTAAAGGCCCCCCCCCCTCTTTAGTACCGGTTCAGCATGAACCGGTGCTAAAGGGAAACCACGTGGCACGAGCCAGCTCTGGGGGCCGGGAGCCCTTTAGTACCGGTTGGTAACACCAACCGGTACTAAAATGTTTGGGGGTTTTTTGGTTTTATGATTTCTTTTTCATTTAATTTTGTGTTTTCCATTTTAATTCTCTTTCGTTTCACCCGAGATATATATATAATAACTCATGCATGCTCGCATCATACATCATCATATATAATAACAAGTCCTACTAGCTAATTAATCAAGCATCATCATACAACTTCTACTCATTATTAATAATAAGTCATACGATCATCATCCTCATAGTCATCGAACCCAACCCTACATAATTGTTCTTAGCACATGATCATCATGATCGGTAGGATCGGACCTAAACACACTTAAGGTAAAATAGCATAAAACAATATAGACCCTGACTCTCCATTATGAAGAATGGAGATCATCCTATCTCCAATTCTTGCGCCTCGCTTCCTTTTGCTTCCAAGAAGCTCCTTACGACTGTCCATACATTTTTTCCATCCTTTGATTGTCATGTCTCCACTTGTTTTAGAAATCCGGTATGGACAGTTGAGATTCGTAGGATGACCTGGATATATGTTCAAAACACGAAGGCTGCCGCCATTCTGATACATCAAATGAGGCACACAATCCTCTGGGATTCTCTGTTGAAAAACATAGTAATAACTTCATAGTTAGCAATGATGTACTAGTTTTAGAAGTATGCAAAAAGATGCACGGATGTCGTAATAGTAATAAAACTTACCAGGGCATCTCCATGGTAGTTACCGTAGTTCAACACGTGCACTAGTGGCACGTATTGACCATAATGTTGAGGAGTTCGATTGTAGATATTGTAATTCTTAATATCATTAAAAAATCCAACCAGATGAGTTTTCTCCTTGTAAGTTAACTCAGAGCCATCGGTGTAGTAAGTTCTATCTACCATCTTCTGCACATTCTTTGATACTTCAAAATAAGCTGTCAATGGAAATAAGCTGTCAACTATTTTGAAATGAAAAATATAAGTTCTATTAATAATTAACTATGTTTGAGAAACTCACATAGCGGTAGAACTGGAGGAGTATCAACAAGGACCAAATGTCCATATTGTCTTGCTCGATTTCACGATCACCAAGATCCATGGTGACAAGCATACCCTCATCAAAACCATATAATTTGCAAAATGCTTCCCAATTTTTGCAACCAAAATGGGTTACGCTCTCAGCATTATACAACTTTACTTCAAAATCCACATCATGATGGGTCCTTAGGTGAATTTTCTTCATTTCAAAATTTTCATGGTCTTCAAAATCCATCCTCTCCAAGACATAGCGTCTTGCATGGCATGGGATTAACTATACTCGAATTTTAAAAGATGAAAATTACACGTTGAAATAGTTGAAGTCATGCTTAATTATGAAAAAAAACACTTGTCGTCGTTGCGTACCGTTTCAACTTTGAACGTCTCCTCGAGCTTAATGCTGAAGCGCCGACCATCGTCCAGGTGAGGCCTGTCGCACTCACCTCGATCGTCGTGGCACCAGTCGCACTCCCCCGGGAGACTTTCGTCCTCCAATGATGACATTTTCTATACGTTCATAATTCAAAGACTAAATTAGATCATTATTATTCAACTAATCATATGCATATGCCTTGCATAGTGCTCTCCAATTTGAGCATTCAATAAGAAAAATCAAATCGCAAAATTAAGTAGTATTCAAAATAAACTACTTCTATAGTAAAATGAACCAGTTTTATTAAATCAACTAGTTCAACTACTAAGCACTTACTATAAATAGAATAATGTAGTACTTACTAAAAATAAACAAGTTTCCCTAGTTCTAACTAAGTCCATTAAACACTTTCTAAGTAGTCCATTAGTCCATCTAACTATATATTCAATTGACATTACTATATATTTAACTTTTCTATCTAATTCATCTAACATTCGACATTAATCTAACATTTATATAAACTCAAAATATATAAAAAATTAAATAAACAAAAAAACTCATTAACCTAGTTATATTAATTATTGAACTAGTTCAAATCTCATATACCTAAATTTTCTTACTAAAAATAAACTAGTTATATTAATTATTGAACTAGTTCTAATCTCTATATGTGTGTGTGTGTGCGGCCCGGCTCAAATGCCGCCGCACATCTGTCTGGCGGGCGCCAAGCGCGATGGGCGGGGCGCCAGCGTTCAGGCGGCGGGGGACGGACGACGCGCATGGCGTTTGGCGGACGGCGGCGGCGGCGGTACGTGAGAGAGAGAGAGCGAGATACGTGACGGACGGCGGCGCGGACGACGACGACGACAGCGGCGCAGCGGCGTTCGGCGGCGGCGGGGGCGACGACGACGACGATGGCGACAAGGCGGCGGCGACGGAGCGGCGCGAGAGAGGTTGACGAAAGAAGTGGGGAGATGTAACTGAAATTTCGTAAGTGCTGGATATATAGAGTGCGCTTTAGTACCGGTTGGAGCCACCAACCGTACTAAAGGCCAGCAAAGAGGCGGAAGAGCAGGCCTTTAGTACGGTTGGTGGCTCCAACCGGTACTAAAGGGTGATCTTTAGTACCGGTTGGAGCCACCAACCGGTACTAAAGGCCTCGCGCTGCCACCCCAAAGTTTAGTCCCACCTCGCCAGGCGAAGGGCAGCCGCACTGGTTTATAAACCCAGCAGCGGCTACCTCTTCGAACTCCTCTATATAGCAGGCTTGTGGGCCTAAATTCTGCGCGCTGCCCTGTGAGTCTGCTGGGCCTTTAAGGCCTGTAATTGCACTCCTGTGGCCTAGCAGGCCCACAGGCAGCGCTAATTTTTTTGTAGTTTTTTTCTTTTCTGCTATTTTTTCTTCTATTTCTTTCTGTGTAGTTTTTTGTATAGTTTTTTCTTTTCTGTTATATTTATTTTCTTCTATTTATTTGTGAGTAGTTTTTCATCTAGTTTGCCAAAATTCAACATTTTCAGAGTTCATTTTGTAGTGATTTTAAATTTCACGGTCATTTTGTAAACGATTGAAAAATAGCAAATATAATTTTTTCCTTTTCTGCTTTATTTTTTCTTCTATTTATTTCTGAGCAGTTTTTTCTTTTCTGTTATATTTATTTTCTTCTATTTATTTGTGAGTAGTTTTTCATCTAGTTTGCCAAAATTCAACATTTTCAGAGTTCATTTTGTAGTGATTTTCAATTTCACGGTCATTTTATAAACGATTGAAAAATAGCAAATGTAATTTTTTCTTTTCTGCTTTATTTTTTCTTCTATTTATTTCTGAGCAGTTTTTTCTTTTCTGTTATATTTATTTTGTTCTATTTATTTCTGAGTAGTTTTTTTATATAGTTTTTTTCTTTTCAGCAATAGTTTTTTTTCTTTTCTGCTATTTTTTCTTTTCTGCAAAACTTGATGGTCAAAGTCTGGAGTTATAACCAAAGTTAAAAAAAAAGAAATGCCGACGTGCAATTAGTTTTTGCCATAACAGAAGAAGTCCGAGTTGTACTAAGTTATTAAAATAAAAAGAGGTGCAATGCTCATTAATTTGCTTCAATCCTTTCGAATAGTAAACTGCACTGCGCATAGCTCCGTGCAATCTACCATATTCCGCAAGGCTTGAAGCTAAGCAACGTGAGCATTGAGCCTCTTCTTCATCGTCTCTGCACTCAGGGCTTATAAACCGCTCCTAGTCCCTCTCTCTTGGCGAGGTGGGACTAAAAAACAGCTTCCTAAGCAACTGTAGTACTGGCCACCCTTTAATACCGTTTGGAGCCACCAACCGGTACTAAAGGTGGTGCGCTTAAAACAGTTATAGCAAATGAAGGCAGAAATGGTTGAAAGTTGATGGCGTCGCTTTGAATGGTGCATATTGAATGCACAAAAAGTCTGGAGTTGTAATAATTTAAAAAAAATGAAATGCCTTTGTATAACAGATGAGTTTAATTTTGTCCGAAACCTGAATACTTCGAAAGAGATTGTCCAGTTTGTGAACAAAGTGCATCTAGTTTTTGCCGTAACCCTTTCTACTTTTTTGAACAATCTATGTGGGTGAAATGATGATACCATGCCAAGTTTCAACTTTTTCAGAGTTCATTTGTAGTGCTTTTCAATTTCCAGGTCATTTAGTTCTCAAAACAAATCATTGAATGCATGAAAAATAGCAAATGAAGGCAGAAATGGTTGAAAGTTGATGGCGTCGCTTTGAATGGTGCATACTGAACGCAAAAAATATAAGAGCATTTACATCATGATCTTATATTTCTTTACAGTCGAAATTGTCAATATGATCATATAACATCAAAAAATACTTTGATCATCAATGATCTTTGTGTGTACAATCTGAATTGTCAATATGAGTCATCAACGATTTATAAACCGATGAAGACTCATATTGAGGCCACAAATTCTACACATAGAGTTCAATGAAGACCAAGTGCTTATGATAGTTTAAGAAATAACATATTTAAGGTGGTAAAAGGCTTGTTAGGGGAGCGAGGTGGGACTAATTAAAACATCCTGCCACAACATCATTAGTACCGGTTCGTGGTACGAACCGGCACTAAATGGTGATGGTGGGGCCATAGCCTGACCGCAGGCTGACACAGCCTCTTTAGTACCGGTTCGTGGCATGAACCGGTACTAAAGGTTCGCCACGAACCGGTGCTATTGATCGGCCCCACGAACCGGCACTAATGTATACAATAGTACCGGCTCAAATTCAAACCGGCACTAATGTGCTTCACGTATGACCCTTTTTCTACTAGTGAAAACTTGTGTGATCACACCAGTTTCATCAAGCACTAGCACATCATGCTCATCTTCAGCCGGTTCTGCACTAATGACCTGATCTGGTTCTAAATCAGATAAATGCACAAGTTCATCGTCCTCAAAATCACTGCCACTCCTAGTGTCATGGCTGTCCTCGTCCTCATGGTACTCCACATACACATCTGCAACTCCACCCACACATATATAATCTGACATCTTCACACAAACACTGTCATTGTTAAGAAACAGCAACCCATTGAGAAGGTCTTTGCCAGGAATATGAAAATAATACTTCATGGATTCCTTCAACTCTACATGATCTTTCACAAAGCCTTTCACCTCCTGTAGTGATAGTTTGTCTCTCTCAATCTCTGAAAAACCTTCATCTCCTCCCACATAATCCAACTTCGGACCAATGTGGATGAACTCGCCACCAAAGTGAAATCGAACGTTCAATATGTCTACCGGGTCCATGATTTAGCTGGAAAAAATACAGATGAATATAATGTTATTTCCAACACAAATCAACTGCAAAATCTGACCAAAAGACCTAGCTTTCCAGCGGCAAGAACATCCCCAATTCTGCCCCTATGAACCCTAACCCTAATGCTGTGAAATCAACGAGTAAATTACTGCTAACGGGGGAGGAGGAGTTCGGGGACGTTACCTTCGCCTTCTTCCTTCCTCGCCTCGTCACGATCATCACTGCCGCAGCGATCACCCGGCCCTCGCCATTGCAATCGCCAGAAGCAGAGTCTAACGCCAGGGGACTCTAGAGATGGAGACGAGGTCAATTGGAGGGCCGCACTGGGCCGGCCCGTGCACTTTGCACACACGCGCACCGCCCTCTCTCCCCCCGATCCCTTTTTTTTTAGCTGTTCTCTCCCCCACGATCCCGATCTTTTTTTTCTAGGGTAATCCTGATATCCCCTTGTCACGTACGCAATCCCTGTTTGGGTTTCCTTGTAAGGTTTGATTTAGACTGGGAATTATTAGTTTAGGGTCCTAATTTCGGGGATTAAGAGTTGCGGGTCCGATTTAACTAACCCCTACGAGATTAAGGTTTAAATTGGACTTCTTCCTTCCATGTAAGTACGAACCAAATAGAAGCAGAAATTAATAACGAGAGATCTCCAAACTATCAGAACCTAGTTGTACGTTTGGAGTTAGGATTGCGAATGTGTCTGCTGTGCTGGCAACACATCATCCTATTTTCTAGTGTGGACATTGCTAAGGAAATGTTTACTTAACAGACATGCCGGAGACACGACCACAGACAGAGAAATAGATTAACAGAGTAGAAGGCGAAGAGTCATTTTTGGTGGTGGGGTTTGAGAATAGATTGGAGGGAATCATTTTCGATGATAGAAGGGTCACATCTCAACCTCTACATTCGAGACGTTGATGTCAAAATTTGCTGACAAATAGCAACAAATGTGACTTTGCATTGACGGGGAAAACAGCCAGCGCGAGTGCGATAGTACTCCCTCCGTCCGGAAATACTTGTCGGAGAAATGCATAAAAATGAATGTATCTAAAACTAAAATACATCTACATACATCCATTCCTCTAACGAGTATTTCTGAACGGAGGGAGTATATGCTAACCAACCAGCGCAACCACAATAACAATACCACAACAGTTAAAATGGTCCTGATGCTTATGAGGTGAACATGGAGATAAACTGAACAATTGAAGACGGGATTTACCATTTTCGAAGTTCAAATGAAGTTGAAGTAGTTCTTTATTGTACTTCCTCGACTTATCACCGGACAGCTTAGTGCGGATGGTGTTATGGACTCGACGGCCTTGCCTTGGTCTTGGCCTCGAAGAGGAAGCACTTGGAGGGCGCCCCACCACCCGAATTGGGATTTCTTTCTTTTTTTTTAAAGGAGGCTTACCTCCGATCTTTGCATCAATCAATGCATGCAGTCATATTATTAAAATCAAAACAATGTCTTAAGTTCCATGAAAACTCAAAGTCTGAGCAAGAAAGATAAACAAATCTGTAAAACGTCATACCGTGTGAGAAAGTGCCACATCCGGCTATAAAAAATATGCTACGATGCTTACACACCTAGCCTATTATTAGCTCGCCATCCAAATCGGCTAAGGGTAGCCCATGCTATCGTCTTCCATCGGCTGCACCCAATAACCATAATCTTCCTGTAGTCCGCATGAGTGAGTAACAACCACATATGGATCCAGACTGTAGCTCTGTAGATAACCTGCAAAAAATTAGTGAATTTTGTCCCATTAGAAGTCATATCATTTCGAGTGTTTCATATAGCCCATAATAGTGCACATATCCCTATCCGAATATATTTAGCTGTGTGTATGTCTACTCCATTAAGCCATGTCCCAAATAACATGTTTATACTCATTGGTGGATTAACGTTAAAAGCTATATGAATGGATCGCCATAACAGTTTTGCAAGTGGGCATTGAAAAAAGGGTGTTTAATTGTCTCATTTTGATCACAAAACATCTAAATTGACCGACCCAATTCCTTTTCATCAGATTATCTTTGGCCAAGATGACTCCTTTGTGGACAAACCACATAAAGATCTTGATGCGGAGTGGAACTTTAATCTTTCATATGTGCAACGACCTCGACAATGGCCCAGAATCAATTAAGGCCAAATACATGGATTTGACAGAGAATACTCCATTTGTGGTTAACTTCCAACTAATTGTATCCGGTTGATATGAAAGTTGAACATCCATCAACCTACATACCAGGTGTAACCAAGCATTTTCCAATGTTCCCCTACAAGAGATCTCCTAAATTGGATATCAAGTGGTACTGAGTTTAATACTGTGACGACATAATCTTCCTTACATTGCACAATATTATATAGAGAGGGGTATTGTAAGGCCAGGGGCGTCTCCCCTAGCCAAGTGTCCTCCCAGAACCTAGTAGAAGTACCACTACCAATTAGGAACTTCACCCGCCCGAAGAAAGTTACTTTTGTCTTCATTAACCCTTTCCAAAAGGATGAGTCTGTTGATCTTGCATTCACCTGAGCCAAAGTCTTAGTATGTAGGTATTTATTCTGCAAGATTTGTACCCACATGCCTTCGGTCTCCGTCGATAATCTGTATAACCATTTGCTAAGCAAACATCTATTCTTTACCTCTAAATTCTCGATCCCTAACCCGCCCTGGTCTTTAGGTCTACACATAATATCCCATCTAGCCAGTCTATATTTCTTCTTGGCCTCGTCGCTTTGCCAGAAGAAACGGGATCTGTATTGCTTGCCGTTATTGGGTGCGGGCAGAGGTTGGGAAGGTTCTATTGGCCTGCTTGATAACTGAAATACTCAACCCAAACCAAATTGCCAACCTATTTCACCATCAAACCATTTGCCCATTTGAACCAATCCAATTGACACCCACAACCCGAACACAGCCCACCCAGCCTGTTTCAGACCAAGCCATTAGCCAGCCTAGTTGGTCGGTCAAATATATATGGACCACATATGTATTGTGGCCACGTACCTGTATGGAGCATTTCCTACCCTTGAATTTTTGGCTCTTTTGTTTGCTTGATATATAGGAAAATGCTCAATATAACCTAGGCCCATGTAAACTCACTTTTTGAAACTTCGCAAAAAGTAAGTTTTGAGTAGAAACTTACCCATGTAAATTTCATGAAACCAATGACCATATATAACCTATGTGAAAGTAAGAAAATGACAGTTTAAGTTTCCCATTTTGTACCGGAACTTTCTCATTTTCTAATTTTCACACAGATCGCAAATAGTCATAACTTTTTATGAAAGTTTACATGCATGAGTAAGTTTCTACCGAATTCCTATGTACATGATTATTTTCGTAGTTTTTTCAATACTTAGAAATATAATTTCCACCAAGTTTGCAAAAGGGAGCTCACATGGACACGGATCCTGAAAATTCTCTCTTGATATATACTGTAGTTCTATCAAGACAGTGGTGAGAATTCGCCCATTCTTATAAGAAAGAACAACAGCATCACCATCAAGTCCAGATCTTCTTCAGGTTAGTGCTATCTATCCTATCTTTAATTAACTAGGATACTCAATCGGTTGCACTAGCTTCACACGAGTAGATTCTCTACTTGCAACTATCGAAATTACAAGGGACAGTGATGCTAGTATTTTCTACACTTACACAGGCAACTTTCGGTATGCGGAGCCAAGGGCAATGCCTTTCAGTTTACTAAAAGTCGTTACAAGCGATTTCTCTCGAGAGGAATTAATTGGCCGGGGTGGCTATGGAGGTGTTTACAAGGTATGATCATCATTTACATTAACAGATATACCCAGATAATGCCGTCACGCCTCTGGTCAAATTAAGACCCAGTTGTACTAATAAGTTAAACTTGTCGAGTTAATTAATAGGGAGTCTATGGGGATGGACAAATTGCTGTGAAGCTCTATACTTTAAAAGGAATAGATAATAAGCAGTTCCAGAATGCAATTGAAGTCCACAAGAAGTTCCATCATGAAAATGTCGCGCAATTAGTTGGCTACTGCTACGAGACAGAAGAAGTGGTTATTCCGTTCAACGGAAAGCATGTAGTGGTTGGTTTGGATATACACATGGCAATCTGCTTGGAGTATTTCCCAAATGGATCCCTTAATCGGTACATCTCAGGTATATATGACACCGCCAACATGCAGTGTGCGTTCGTGATTGATTTGCATGTCAACTGTACGGAAACAAAATATATTCTTTCGGATGCAATCTCTGTTTATTTTTACAGACGTGAAATCCGGACTGGACTGGTGTATGCGCTACCAAATAATTAAGGGCTTATGTGATGGTTTAAGATACCTCCATGAGGGTTTGGAGAGTCCTGTTATTCACATGAACCTAAAACCTAGCAATATATTGATGGATGAGAAGCTGACACCTAAAATAGGCGATTTTGGTCTAGCAAGATTCGGTGCAGGAAAGAGCGACAGGACAATGGATATGACTGGAGCACGGTGAGCTAAATGGCCTGGCCTAAGTTGTGAACTCTATTTAAATGGTCAATAAATTTTGCTTTACACTGAGTCACTGACAATAACTGTAATATTTCTTATCTGGCTACACAGTGAATACATGCCGCCGGAATTCATTGAAAAACAAGTAATATCAAAAAAGCATGACATATACAGCTTAGGCGTTATAATCATAAAGCTGATGACAGGGGTGAAAATGTATTTGAAATGTTACGATATGTCTTCCGAGAAGTTTATTGAGCTGGTAAGTATATGTTGTGTACATAGACATTTCTTCTGCGGATCAACATTAACTGTGTCAATTATGCTGTTGCATCAATTCCATGGCATTTTGTAGACGCTTGAAAATTGGAGGGAGAGGCTGCAGAAAACAGTGGATGCTACATTAATTGAAGGATATTGTGAACAAGTTAAGAAATGCTTGGATATAGCGTTGACCTGTCTGGCGAGTAACAGACGCAGAAGGCCTATCATCGGGGATATCGTACATACACTGAACGAAACAGAAACCTTGATTCCGCAAGTGGAAATTATCTTGGACTCGGAGCTGCTTGATTCAGAAGACTCTGATCAGCTTCTTCATGTTCATCCCTCAGAGCTCTACTTTCTCCCAGCCATGTCATCGGTAGAAGTACCAAGAAAGAAGGTGGCCATGATCTCCTCCTGCTCAGTGCAGTTAAATAACAAGGGAGATGACCGCGTTGCGTTCATGCTTGTGGCAAAAAGCCCCAAGAGGTACTTGACAAAGAAGCCACTATGTGGCGTTGTGCCTCCAGGATCCACCTACACCCTCGCTCTCACAATGCTCAAGCAGCAGCCACTTCCATCGGGCATTGACGGCGAGTTCTTCACACTGTATAGCCTTGCGGTGAATGAATATGACCTCCAGGACGAGGATGTTGAGAAAGATTCGATCTCCGTCAAGTACAACAACTTCTTTGAGAAAACTAAAGAGAAAGCTGGTGCTGGCCAAGAGGTAGTGCAAGAGATGACGTTGAAGGTTCTCTGTTGTCAACATCAAGAAGATGATCATGCGACATCATCATCTGAGGTAATTTATCTACTCCCTCCGTTCCTAAATATAAGTCTTTTTATAGATTGATGTTGTACTACTCTAGTCTGTCTAGGTTAGATACACGCGCATGATACTACTATTACCTGTGAAAGCTGGATCCTGTACGTGCATCTGTGGTCCGTCTGTCATTGTTTATTTCATTTTCCATTAATTTTTGTTGTTTTTTTTGCTTGGCTTGCGCGTGATCTGTGATTGATGTGGCTGGCAGCCCACTCGGCCGACAACTGAGGTAGGGATTTTCTTATCCGGCCTTTTGATCGGTCTTGTTTTGGGTGTTTTTGTGTTCCATATGTAAATTGAATGGGTTTTGGTGGACTTGAATGTTAATTTCAGGTCATAACCACGTCTGATGCTCAGCAAGTTTCCTCCATAGATGTGCACCCAACCGAGCCATGGTGAGTGCTAGCTACTTAATCTCTTGTGATTTCATCTGTCAGCCATTTGCTCACGAAATATAATTAATGTGCAGGATTATTACGACCAATAATGTGGGGAGCCTTCGTTCTTGGAACTACAAGACAATGGTACGTACATGGGGTGACTCAATCATATATGCAGTACGCGCGCAATAGCTAGAACTAGCAGTGGTCGATCAGATATTCATTCTCAATGTTACGTACTGATTCATGTATTATGTATCCCATCCCATGCGCAGGCAACGTTGAACTCGATTCAAGATGTCACAGATGAACCAGGCATGGATTTGCTTAATTAATTAATTAATCCGGTTCAAACAAGATTGATGGCTTACCCACGCATGGTATAATTCGTTGCTTGCACATGCATCACCATGCTTAATTAGATCATTCGTATATGCAGTTCATGTGGCTAAATTTATTGCACGGGAGAGCTGGCTCGTCTTCGGTGATTGCAACGGGGGTATTCATGTGTACAACTACGTTGAAAGCAAAGACGTAGCGAGCTTTGATGCTCACGATAGTTGCATCACAACCTTGGCTGTGCATCCAACATATTCATTTGTGCTGTCATCATCTGATGATGATGATCACTTGATTAAGCTTTGGAATTGGAGCAAGGATTGGGAATGCACACGGACATTTCAGGGGCACATTGACAGAGTGATGCAAGTAAAGTTTAACCCAGAGGACAAGGACAGTTTCGCTAGTGCTTCTAGGGATGGCACGGTCAAGGTTGGATATGATTCTTATTATTTATATTAATGTTTCCTTTAATTAAATTTGTCGGTGCCTTTATTTTTATATGCACTTACAGTAAGTGGCATTGATAATTGACAGATCTGGAGTATATGTTCTGATGAAATCGTCACGTTGAAATTGGATGGGTGTGTGGAAAACCTTCTTTGTATTGATTACTTTACACGCAATAAGAAGCAGCATCTGATTGTGGGCTGTAAGGACAGGATCGCACAGGTGCCTTCTTTTTCCTAGCCACGTGTGTGCACTCTTAACAGAAGACCACACTCAATTAATCCTAACTGCCATAAACCATGTACAATTGTTCAATGCCTTTCCTCTCTTTTTCCCCTGTTGTTGAATCAGATCTGGAAACTGGGAATGGGTCAATGTGTTGACAAGTTAGAAGGGCATGTGGACCATGTCAGTGTCGCCAATTTGCACCCTGAGCTTCCAATGTTAATTACAGGTTCACTTGATGGGACCGTACGCATATGGAACTCCACTACCTACAAGTACGTACTACTTCAATTCTTCTCCCTTTAGTTGCATATAGATGTATATAGCTCTATTTTCCACGTGTAAGACGATCTCTTGCTAGTATTTTTGAGTCTCTTACTAATTAGTAGTGCATGGCCTCCTTAACATTACAGGCTTGAGAACATAATTGGTTTCAACCTCGGTGCAGTTTATGCTGTTGGATGTATAAAGGGCTCAAGAAGGTAAGAGGCAGTGAAGTTCTTGTCCTTTATGTATGTTACTAATTAGGATTGATGGGTGATGTGGTATGTATGTTTTCTGAAAGGTGTCAGTGAAAAGAGAAACATACTAAACTGGGTAACTTTTTTAAGTTCAATCTACAAAACTTAACAAGTAGCTAGGCATGCATCATTACTTTCTTTTCTATTTTGCAATATATGTCTGCTACAGATTTCTGTTTTCCATATATCCTGACGCATCTGAACTTAACACTTACTCCCTCCGTCCCAAAATAAGTGTCCGCTAGTACAAAGTTGAGACACTTATTTTGGGACGGAGGGAGTATGTGTTAATACAACTACCTTCCCATGTGGTACATGTTTCATATTAATCATGTTTGATGATCTTAACAACTTTGCTCATCTTGTAATAAACTGTTAGATACTTCTTCACGAGTTTGTGCCATACTCAATATATCATATTTTCTTAAGTATATGCCAAGATATTTAAATTAATTGAGCGTAGCTGAAGGACATACTGATTGATTTCTGTAGGATTGTGGCCGGGTGTCACCAAGGAATAGCAACGATGGAACTTACTTCACCTTGAAGATTATGTTGGTAAATATTAGAAGTGGAACACACACATTTAAAGAGTATTGGATCTTTGTTAAATAATCTGAATTATATTTTTTCTCTTTCTAAGTGAAAACAATAAGTGAGTTAACTACTGCAAACATATTAAAGAAAATGTATACAAGCTTTTACCCCCGCGGGGTACATGAAGCTACCAAATCAGATATGGAATTCAGAGTAAGATTCTCTTTTTGCTCTGTGGAAGATTAGCTTCAGTTCATCTTTGAAAGCTTTTCTGCATGTGTAATTTCTTTGAAGATATGATAAATTATGGTGATCCATAAGGCAAGAGTGATGATTTTCATGGAAAATGGCTTGTCGGTTGCTTGCTTTAGAGTTTGGATATTACCTATGGTGTTACTTCCCAAACTGATGTCAGGGCATAAATATGGCCAGCAAACTTACAGTGAACGAAGAGATTGTCTGTTGTTTCCAATAAAGGGTTTCCCCTGCTTTATATTATAAAGCAAACATCCGATACATCCAACTCACTGGGGCCGCATCACAGACAAGCCCAAAAGAAAAAAAAAGCAAGAGAAATAAACGCTGACACCGACAGATCAACAAAGAAAGAAGACCGGCGACCGCTGCACCCTTCAAAGAAGTACCACCACGCTCCCAGCATCTCGAAGCGCCGCGCACCAAGCAACACCTTCAAGAAGGGATGCGACGCCGCCGCCGCTGTTGCTCGAACAAGTTCTAGGGTTTCCCCTGGTGCGCGGGGGATAGCGGGGAAGGGATATACCCGGCGCCCCTCAGGAAGGCCCGACGACGCCCGCAGGACTTACCACGTCGGTACCGGACAAGCCGATAGGGATTTCTCCCGACCCACAACCACCACCACGACCCCATGTACTATGAAATGCACCACCCCATCAGCCTGTGCAACCATGGTTACCTGACCACCCTCGCCACCTCTCTGGAGCTGCCAACACAAAACCTTTAGAGGTAAAGGAGACATCGACCACGGGAGCGACCATAACTCGATCGGAGGGAGGGCACAGCCTCCACCGCCGCAGCGGAGCCGACCGCTATCACCACGCTGCAACTCATCGACCGACGAAGTCCTCACCGCCAGCAGACCGCCGTCACCTCACCACCACCAGGGAGCGATGCCACCAAACGCCGAACCACCAGCCCGCCCAACCTAGATGGGGCCCAAATGGGCCCACATCTGGGATGGGCGGGCGGCGCCAGCCACCAGCGCCACCGCGCCGCCCCACAGCCAATGGCCGCACCGTCGCGTCGAGAGCCACCGTCATGGCACCACCGCCCCCAGGCCACACCGACGCCTGCTAAAGGGCACCGCCGCCAACCACCACCGCCCGAGCAGGAGGGGCGCGTGCGGGGAAGGGCAGACCCGCCGCCGCCAGCACCACACGGGCAAGGCCCGGCGGTGCTCGCTGAGTGCCAAGATTGACTGATTTCTTTCAAGAAGGAGATTAGATGGAGAAAGCAGCGCGCGGTCTTACATCAAATAGAGAGGGCGAAACAAACAGGCAAGCCGACCGGAGATGCATCATGGTATAGGGGCAGGTCGACGATGTTGTACATGAGCGTGTGAAGTGTTGGACTAAGGAGAAAAGAGGAGCTAGCAATGGGGGGCGGGGGCACGGGGTGCCAGCCACCATATCATGGAGAGGAGAGGAGCGGGCGAGCAACGCAGGGAGGCATCCGATGGGTGGGGGAGGGTCGATCCGCGTGATGGATGGAAACAAGAGGGAGAGCAAGTATAGTAAGGTCTATTCAGCAGGCTATAGCAGATGCCATGTCATTAAAATCCCAGGTGGAAGAAAGAGAAAGGAGGAGAGAGAGGGCAGCGAGCCCTACATGTGCAGCCCGGCTGCAGCAGCACAAACAAGGAAAAAGTTTGCATGCAACCTGCGCTAGCACCTCCCTCCCAATCACATGTCTCTTTTCACATGCAGACATTAAATGTTACAGTAATTAGTATAGCCAACTTATTATATGAGTGAGCTTTTGTATTTCTGCTCCCTCCATTCGGAAATATACTTGACATGGTTTTAGTTCAAAACCACATCAAGTATTTCCAAACAGAGGGAGTATCTTTGTATCTGACCGACTTAACTTGTTTTCCCCATCAATACCAAATATACAACTGGAAGAATTTTCGTTCTTTCTCTTTCTAAAAGCCAGCCACTGCGCGATCTCTTTTATATACATAGATACATACATGCATGCAGACATGCAGACAATATATACACGGCTGTTGGTCATTGATACATGTATGATCCATCTCATCATGCACAAAAAAAAAGCATTTACTTCATATTGCAAACTTGTGTGTTTTGCCTCCTCCTACACCAGCAATAACATACCAGGATGTTTCTAAGAGCTACTACTCACAATGCATCCTACCAAAGCGTGTTGTGAGCAACATGTTCCACTACAAAAATCAACACAACAAATAAGCTATCATCCATTCACTAGTAGAAAACAGGGCTTTCGTCCAGGCCAGTTCAGCCCATTAGTCCCGGTTCAATCCAGAACCGGGACCAATGAAGCTATTTGCCCCGGTTCGTGAGCCCAGGGGCCGGCCGGGCCACGTGGGCCATTGGTCCCGGTTCGTCTGGACCTTTTGGTCCCGGTTGGTGGACGAACCGGGACCAATGGTCCTGCCTGCCCACCACTATTGGTCCCGTTGGTGGCATTAACCGGGACTAAAGGCTTCCATTTAGTCCCGGTTCATGCCACCAACCGGGCTAATGGTGCTGCCTATATATAGCCCTCACAGCAAGAGCAGAGCACACTGCTCTGTTTTTTTCTAGCCGAGGGGGAGAGGGCTTGGTGGTGCTCTAGCTCACCTCCTATGCACACAAGGTGTTCGATGGAATGCCCGAGCCACACTACTTAAGGTTTCTCCTCTCCAAGCTCGACCGCCAAGCTCCATTTTCCTCAATATTTATCTAGGTTTAGCGGTCCGTCACGCCCCGTCCCCGTCTTCATCGCCGTCGATCACCCGCACCGATCTCATCGCCGGCACCACCGTGGTGAGCCTCTTGTTCTTATCTTCTTTCTGAAAGGAAAAATATTATTACTTGTTTGTTTAGATAGATACTTGTATTATTTTCTTACTTTTATTATTGCATCTTATATAGTGCGATGGTTTTGGTATCCGCCCCCGTCGGCCCTCGTCCTTTCTATGATTCGGATGTGGTATATATTATCTTTTCATAACTATTGGTTCATTTATTGTTTATGAAAATTATGCCGACCAACGTGACATAGATTTTATTTATCTAGGAGGTTGTTGAACCGGAAATTCCAACCGACCCTATTGTCGAGAGGTTAAATTTACTTGAATAAGAAAACAATTTCTTGAAGGAAAAAATAAAAAAAACTTGAGGAGGAGAAGATGATATTGGAGTTGCATGTTGCGGATGTTGTCGATGATCACAAGATCAAGATGGATGCAATGCGCTTGAAGATGAGAAAGATTAGAAAATATGCCATTCATACCGAGGCTTGGTATCATTATGTCGTTGGATCAGTTGTTACCTTGGTTGCGATTATGATCGCATTTGTTTTCGCATTGAAATATTTTACATAGTTTCAATGTATGGTTTAATTAATTTAGATGCTCTGCAGAGCTTTATGTTGTTAGATGAGAACTATGTATGTACTTTGGTTTTTATGTGATGATGAACTTCTATTAATTTGGTCACTTAATTATCTATTCATGATGTTCTGTAATGATTTTTGACACACTTAATTATATATAATGCACGCAGATGAACCGGCAATGGATGTACGGTGACAGACACACCTCCGAGTACATTAAGGGCGTGCATGATTTTCTTCAAGTGGCTGAGGCAAACAAGCAGAATGGTTTTATGTGTTGTCCATGCCCTATATGTGGAATACGAAGTCTTACTCGACCGGAAAATCCTTCACACCCACCTGCTTTACAAGGGTTTCATGCCACACTAGAATGTTTGGACGAGGCACGGAGAAATAGGGGTTATGATGGAAGACGGCGAGGAAGAAGAGTATGATGACAACTATGTGCCCCTGAATACGGTGATGCTATGAACATCAAGATGCACTGACGATGTGCACGATGGTGCTGCAACGGGCGAAGCTGCTGAAGATCAAGAGGAACCAGACGATGTGCCCGATGATGATGATCTCCGCCGGTCATTGTCGATGCAAGGACACAATGCGAAAGTCAAAAGGAGAAGTTGAAGTTCGATCGCATGTTAGAGGATCACAAAAAGGGTTGTACCCCAATTGCGAAGATGGCAACACAAAGCTCCGTACCGTACTCAATTCCGCAGTGGAAGGCAGAGAATGCTGTGCTCGATAAAGGATTTGAGAAGCTACAAAATAATGAAGAAGAAGCTTCCAAAGGATAACGAATTGCCCGACAGTACATACGCAGCAAAGAAGGTCGTATGCCCTCTAGGATTGGAGGTGGAGAAGATACATGCATGCCCTAATGATCGCATCCTCTACCGTGGTGCCTACAAGGATCTGAACGCATGCCCGGTATGCGGTGCATTGCGATATAAGATCGACGAGATGACCTCGTGATGTTGACGGCGAGCCTCCCAGAAGAGGGTTCTGCGAAGGTGATGTGGTATGCTCCTATAATACCACGGTTGAAACGTCTGTTCGAAACGGAGAGCATGCCAAGTTGATGCGATGTCACAGTGAGGACCGTAAGAAAGACGGAAGTTGAGAGCACCCACGACGGGTCGCAGTGGAGAAAAATCGAGAGAAAGTACTGGGATGAGTTTGCAAAGGACCCAAGGAACGTATGGTTTGCTTTAAGCGCGGATGGCATTAATCCTTTCGGGAGCAGAGCAGCAATCACAGCACTGGCCCGTGACTCTATGTATGTATAACCTTCCTCCTTGGATGTGCATGAAGCGGAAGTTCATTATGATGCCGTTCTCATCCAAGGCCCTAAGCAACCCGCAACGACATTGATGTGTACCTAAGGCCATTAGTTGAAGAACTTTTACAGCTGTGGAATGGAAACGGTGTACGACGTGGGATGAGCACAAAAGGAGGAATTTGACCTAAAGGCGTTGCTGTTCGTGACCATCAAAGATTGGCCCGCTCTCAAGAACCTTCGGGACAGACAAACAAGGGATACCACGCATGCACGCACTGTTTACTTGACACCGATAGTATATACCGGGAAGCTGCAGGAAGAATGTGTACCAGGCATCGCCGATTTCTTCCGACCAACCATCAATGTCGAAAGAAAGGCAAGCATTTCAAAGGCGAGGCAGATCACCGGAAGAAGCCCGCCATGCGTATCGGTGATCACGTGCTTGCTATGGTCAATGATTTACACGTAATCTTTGGAAAGGGTCCCGGGACTAGCTGTTCGAATGACGCCGAGAATCACGCACCCATGTGGAAGAAGAAATCTATATTTTGGGACCTACCCTCTGGAAAGACCTAGAGGTCCGCGACTTGATCGACGTGATGCACGTGACGAAGAACCTTTGCGTGAACCTGCTAGGCTTCTTGGGCGTGTATGGGAAGACAAAAGATACACCTGAGGCACGAGAGGACCTGCAACGCTTGCACGGAAAAGAGGGCATGCCTCCAAAGCAGTATGAAGGTCCTGCCAGCTACGCTCTTACGAAAGAAGAGAAAGAAATATTCTTTCAATGCCTGCTCAGTATGAAGGTCCCGAATGGCTTCTCGTCGAATATAAAGGGAATAATAAATATGCCAGAGAAAAAGTTCTAGAACCTAAAGTCTCATGACTGCCACGTGATTATGACAAAACTGCTTCTGGTTGCATTGAGGGGGCTTCTACCGGAAAACGTCCGATTAGCCATTGTGAAGCTATGTGCATTCCTCAATGCAATATCTCAGAAGGTGATCGATCCAGAAATCATACCGACGCTAAGGAGTGATGTGGCGCAATGTCTTGTCAGTTTCGAGCTGGTGTTCCCACCATCCTTCTTCAATATCATGACGCACGTCCTAGTTCATCTAGTCGACGAGATTGTCATTCTGGGGCCCGTATTTCTACACAATATGTACCCATTTGAGAGGTTCATGGAGTCCTAAAGAAATATGTTCAGAATCGCTTAGGCCGAAGGAAGCATCTCCATGGGCCATCAAACAGAGGATGTCATCGGGTTTTGTGTTGACTTCATTCCTGGCCTTAAGAAGATAGGTCTCCCTAAATCGCGGTATGAGGGGAGACTGACCGAAAAGGCACGCTTGGAAGGGACTCAATAATATGCAGGGACGGATATTCTTGGTCTCAAGCACACTACACAGTTCTACGAACTCTACCTTGGTGACCCGTATGTCGATGAACACAAGAACAGTTTGCGCCCAAACACCGGAGCAAAGTCGACGATCGGATTACATGTGAACACATCAGACTTTCAGCAGTTGGTTGGAAACACGCCTCGAGGTGGCAGCACTGTTTGTGATGAGCTGTACTTGTTGTCCAGGGACCATCTTCGACTGTAATAATTTGGAAAGGATACGAGATAAATGGGAATACATTTTACACGATTGACCAAGATGAAAAGAGCACCAACCAAAACAGCGGTGTCCGCTTTGATGCAGCAACCGACAAGGAAATGACACATATTATGGTTACATAGTAGACATATGGGAACTTGACTACGGAGTAGATTTTAAGGTCCCTTTGTTTAAGTGCAAGTGGGTCAATCTGTCAGAGGCGGGTGCAGGTAGACCCACAATGATGTAATGACAACAAGGATCTGAAAATCTTGGGTACACCGACGAACCGTTCGTCCTATCCAATGATGTGGCATAGGTTATCTATGTGAAGGACATGTCTACCAGACCGAGGAAAAAAAAAGATAAGGAAGTGAATACATCATACAATGAGCCAAAGCGCCACATAGTTCTTTCAGGAAAAAGGGACATCCCGGGAGTGGAGGGCAAGATGACATGTCTCAAGAGTATGAAAAGTTTCATGAAATTCCCCCTTCAAAGTCAAGGCTGACCCAAGCATCCTGATAAACGATGAAGATTATCCATGGTTACTGGCGCAATAAGCAAACAACATAAGTGAAGAAAAAGTGAAGACTTTCTCCCGCAACTATTATGATGATACCATGCCAACTTTGTAATGCATTTAGTATGATACCATTGTCCGCTTTATACATGCACATGCTATGCCAACTTTTTCAGAGTTCATTTGAAAACTATGAATTTGAAAATCTCGCCAACCGAAGGGCGCCACACCGTTTATAAGCCCGTCCTCTACACACCGCTTTTGTTGTAAGCGAAACAAAATAAAATAAATAAAGCAACAAAGAAAACAAAAAAAGTGTTTTCAAATTTGAAAACTAATGGCACTAACAGAAATTTTATAATTTTTCTAAAACTAAAAGCAAAAAGAATTAAAAATAAAGAAAAAACAACAAAAAATAAATAATGCGAAAACAGAACAAAAACAAAAAAAAATAAAATAGCAACAATAAGTATTTTGTTGTAAGTAGAAACAAAATAAAATAAATAAAGCAACAAAGAAAACAAAAAAGAGTTTTCAAATTTGAAAACTAATGGCACTAACAGAAAGTTTATAATTTTTCTAAAACTAAAAGCAAAAAGAATTAAAAAATAAAGCAAAAAACAACAAAAACTAAATAATGCGAAAAATGTAACAAAAACTGAAAAAATAAAAATAGCAACAATAAGTATTTTGTTGTAAGTAGAAACGAAATAAAATAAATAAAGCAACAAAGAAAACAAAAAAGAGTTTTCAAATTTGAAAACTAATGACACTAACAGAAAGTTTATAATTTTTCTAAAACTAAAAGCAAAAAAGAATTGAAAAATAAAGCAAAACTGGAAAAAATAGTGCACCATCTCTGGCCCCCACGGCCTGAATACGACTAGAAACCCTACATGGGCCAGGATTCAGGCCCGCAGAGGCCAAGTAGGCCCACAGCACATAGCTAGTGATGATTAGGCCTGAAGCTGCAGTTGAGAGGAGCTCGAGAGGGTGGGCGCAACAGCGCTTATAAACCACTCTCGAGCTCTCTCAACTAGCGAGGTGGGACTAAACTTTTGGGCGCGGGGCAGCACAAGGCCTTTGGTCCCGGTTGGTGGCACCAACTAAAGGGGGGAATTGGTCCCGGCTGGTGCCACGACGCCTTTGGTCCCGGTTGGTGGCACCAACCGGGACTAAAGGGGGGCATTAGTCCCGGGTCGTGCCACGAACCGGGACCAAAGCCTTTTCTATATAAGCAAAGACTTGGCGTTTTTTCAGATTTTATCGCCAGTTCCCTTCCCCGACGACGCCGCCAGGCTGCCCGAGCTCGCCCGACGACGCCTGTCAGGTTGCCCGTGCTCGCCGTCACCGTCGCCTCGCCCCTGCCCGTGCTGCTCGTCGCCGTCGCCCGCCTGCCGCCCGTGCTCGCTGTCGCCGCCCGCCCCTGCCCGTCCAGCCCAGCAGCGCCTCGCGCCGCCCGCCCGTCGCCTCGAGCTCCCCTCTCTGGGCTCGCCGTCGCCGCCGCTCCTCGCCGCCGCCTCGCCCCCCCCCTGCCCCGTCCGCCCTGCCGCCCTCGCCTGCCCACAAGAGTGCCGCCCGCCTCTTTTTTTTTTCTTTAATTTTTTCATATATATATATATATAATGTTTAAGCTCTTTTTTATTTTTATGCTCTGTTTTTTATGTTTTAATTTTTTGTTCATATGTGATGTATATGTGTATGTGGCTATAATGTATATGTGTATGTGAACAATGCAAAAGATAGTTTTTAGAAAAATTAGGATTTTTTTCTGTTCATAGATTTTTTGGTGATATTAATTATTGTAAATATGCAAATGTTTGTATATTCATATGAACAATGAATTAGGCAATACTACTTCATGTATTTTTAAGAAGGAAGAAGAAGAAAAGAATGAGAGGAAAAGGAAATAAGAAGATGAAGAAAGGAGAAGAAGAGGGGAGAGGAAGAAGAGGAGAAATAAATAAGAAGAAGAAAAAAGAAGAAAAAGAAGAGGAGAAGAAGAAAGGAATAGAGGAGAAGAGGAAAAAATAGAAACAAAATTCTGTTTTTTCTTCTTCTCCTCTATTCTTTTATTCTTCTCCTCTATTCATTTATTCTTCTCCTCTTTTTTTTTCTTCTTCTTTTTCTTATTCTTCTTCCTTCTTCCTTCTTCCTCTTTTCTTCCTTTTCCTTATTTTCCTTTCTCGAGGGATAAGAAGAAAAAGAAGAGGAGAAGAAGAAAGAAATGAATAGAGGAGAAAGAAGAAACTTTGACATGAGGGGGGGGGGGGTACCGATACCCCCTCCCCGATAACATTATTTTCCCATGTATATGTATGTTGCGTCGTTGTCGATATAACGAGGGTGTCGAGGATCACCGAGGGGTCGAGGGTCGGGAACTAGGGTAGAGGGTCGAGGGTCGTTAAGGGGTCAAGGGTCGAAGGTTCCTATAGTGTCAAAGTATTGAAGATATACATGGCTTCATCATTAGCCGGAAGTAACCATGGCATGATGGTACGAAGTCCTCCAAAGTTATTCTGGAATGGATTCCCGGATAGGATAATTTGCCTTTTTGTACGAATCTCAGCAAAGGCCTTTCAAATAACGATATTCGGAAGGTTCTTGCTGAACTTTGTACCAAAAAGCGAATTATCCTATCTGGGACTCCGTTCCAAAATAACTTTGGAGAGCTTCGTACCATCATGCACCTGTTACTTTCGCCTAATGATGAAGACATGGTTTTGTTGAATCCTTTGACACTAGGCAACCTCCCGACCCCTCGGCGATCCTCGACCCTTGACCTCGACCGCCGGGCGATCCACGACCTCTACCCTATCATGGGCGTCGATGCCCACGCCACTTGTGGGACATAGATGTAGTGTTCAACGCCACCCCCCCCGATAGTTTCAACACGTGGGGGGGTCGATACCCCCCTCCTTGAAGCGCCTCAAGGCCACCCCTAACCCTTGAAGCGTTGTCGAGGCCACCCCAAACCTTAGAGAAGCAGCGTCGAGGCCACTAATATGATTCCTTATTGTGATTAGCTAGCTAGTTCTACGCTTGCCACTAATATATCCATATTTGTCATGTTTGAATAATAATTGCCATGTTGTAAATATTTGTAGAAACTATGGACACCCCCGAGACGAAGCACAAGAAGCGTTGTTGAGGGACATAATCGCACAAGGAAGTGATGTCGCCGCTCGTTGATGTTTCTCAACGACAACGATGGTCTGAAAGGAGAGGGTGAAGAAGCAGCTGGCTATGATTTACATGGCTCGATGACCCAATGCCGTGCAAGAAGGAGAGCGTGAAGAAGTAGACCGTGAGGACGGCTCCGGTGATCACCAAACCGAGTCCGCCAGGTATATATATTAGTTAAGCCTGTGCTGACTAGCTCTCGCCTTTGTTTTGGTATGTACACATATTAATTAACTCTCGTCTTTGTTCTTTTTCTAGCCCTCCGGATCGAGCACAACTTCGTAAAGAGACGAGGCCCAAGAAAAGTTGAGCTCGGATGAAAAGTTTGAGATCATATAAATCGCGCGACGGCCAACCGATTGAACCCTACCGGACAAAGAAGGCATTTGTTGCTCGGTCAAGGGGTTCGGTTAGGGACAAGATCCCATCAACATCCACCAATGGTATAAGCCTAAGAACAAAGACCACGAGGCGTCTTATGTCAATGATATGCAGAAAATGATCTTTGGACCGAGCTGAAGTCAAATTTTACCCTACCGCTAGAGGATGATCCGGAGAAGCCAGATTAGAGCCATTAATCAAGTCTTTTGCTCTTAAGAAGATGGCAGAACTATTCAGGAATTGGAAGAAAGAACTCAATACGTATGTCGAAAAAAATGAGACACCAGAATTCAAGGGCAAATATGAGAAGATCGAGATGATTGGCCCGCATTTGTGGCCTACAAGACATCGGAAAGAGTAAAAAGATGTCGGCGACAAACAAGAGAAATGCTGCGAAGAAGAAGCTTCACCATCGCACGGGTCGGTGGCTACCTCGTAGCCTGACCTAAATGGGCCAAGGCTGAGAATGATCTGCTTGATAAAGGGATCGAACCGAGACAATGAATCGCCGCACCGTTGCGGACTTGGTTCTTCGGGCGGCGGATCCTTGGACCCTATAACAGGGAAGTGCATTTGGACGGACGAACAATTGGACATACCAGTCAAGAGGCTTCAACAATATGTCGACGCAGAGCAGCAAGGGAAGTTTGTTCCAGACAGGGAGAAGGACGAGCTCACAATGGCCCTCGGGAATCCTGAGCACCTGGACGGACACGAGGCACGCCAGTTCCGCTTCGTGGAAGGCTGGATTTCGGACGCAGGGGTTACAAAACCCATGAGAGGAGGAAGAAACCGAGCAGAGCCAAATGCAGGCGCTGCACGAAAGGGTAATGGGGCTAGAGGAACGAGAAGCAGCAGATCGCAGCAAACGACCGCGAAGCTTCCCCGGCTACCCCGCCATCCAGCGGAGAAGCAGCGTGGCTTCCACCGAGCTGCTTCAGCCAGAGCAACATGCCTTGACGGCTCCTGCCAGCTATCCCGTGGATGCTATAACGGATGCTGAAAATTGCCACCTTATGGCGCAATGGAGCAATTTGAAGGTCAAGGCGGCTGTTGGCTCTGTTTATCCTACTAAACCCAACTCAACTTTTCACTGCCGGCCGATTCCAGACTATGGCGAAAGGATCTCATCAACCTTCCGAACTGGACGCCTCCGCCTCCTCCTCCTCCTCCGGCGAGTCAGGGCACTCCGCCACCTCCACCGCCTCCTCCTCCGGCGAGTGACGATCAGGGCACTCGGCCGGCTCCTTCTCCGGCGCGTGGCGGCACTCCGCCTCCTTCTCCGCCTGCACCGGCGCGCCCGAGCAGCCAGCCTCCTCCTTCTCCGCCTCGTCAGCAAGGGCGGAAGAGACCCGCCGCTGCTCCGCTGCTCCGGCGTCGTAGTCCTTCTCCTCCGCCTCGTAAGCAAGGAAAGAAGACATCCGCCTCCGCTCGCTCTGCCGGCGTCTAGCAGTACAGCCAAAGGCGGAGGAGATAGATTCGGTCCTTCTCTGAAGACTCGGAGAAGTTACCGCGACGAGAGGAGCGAGGAGGAAAACGCGAAGATCGCGCATCAAGTGGATGACTGGTTTCAAGGGTTGAAAGCAAAGAGACATCCACCTCCGGAGGAGAAGGTAGATCCGGTCAAAGCGAAGCGCACTCTGCTGCCCCGACAAAACCACCCAAGTCTCCGCCGAAAGGGAACTATGAGCGCATTATTGGAAAGGCATTTGCGAAGTGGAGAGGTCGGGAAGTACTGTCGATGATCAAAGGATGAAAGAACGACGAGCTGGAAAACAAATTGCCCAGCTCGGCGAACAAGCAAGCAATCGTGCCCCCGCTGAAGGTGCACTCGCTAGCGACATCGCCGATCCGAGGATGGTGCCCGGTTATGGCAATCCTGCAGATTACCTGCCCGACGATGTACATTATGATTTTTTGGAGGTGCAGATACAAAGATACGAGTACGGGAAGCCTCTCGTCAAAGATGAAAGTTCTCTATCAACGATGATGCGAAGATTGCATGATTGGTACATGAAAACCTGCAAAGAGTCCGAGGGAGGAGTACTTTGTATGTGAGAGTTAAAAGGAGCATGACCTCCTTGGAATTGAACTGTTGCCTATTCCATTTGAGGAGTTCTATCAGTTTTTCAATCAATTGGCCCTCGATAAAGCAACAGTCACCTGCTACTGTCTGTAAGTAGTACTACTTGTCATTAAGTCTCTCTATATAACTCAGCCCTTTCATTGCATGTATTTATAATTATCCTCACTATATTATGCAGATTGAAGATCGCCGAATTGAAGAAAAGACAAGTGGATGATATTGGGTTCATTAACACATATCTCATAGATAAATCTGAGGTTGAATTTCGTAAAGAAAATACCGAGGCCAACTTGCTACAATCGTTGGTAATAAATGAACACAAAGATATAATACTCTTTCCTTACAACTTCAAGTGAGTGTTACTGTCTTGTGGCATATTCGGTTTCCTTATTAGTCCAGGTTATAGTAATGTAATATTGATGAGTTACGCATGTGCGCAGCTACCACTATATTCTCCTAGAGATTAAGCTTGAGAAGGGAGTAGTAACTGTCTTAGACTCAGCGAAAAAGATCCCAAGGAGTATGCGGACATGACTGAAATGCTCGAGAAGTAAGTTAAATCGACCATTATCCACCATATCAGCAACTTTGTTCATTTCTGATATCAAGTAATTGTTTTTTTTGTATGGCACGGCTTGCAGAAAATTCACCAAAAAAGCTCCAGGACTACCGAAGAAGCTGCAATTTAGACACCCGAAAGTAAGTACTATATAGTAGCATATTCCACGCATCTCCTAGTGATTCAAGCGCTAGTTTCATCAATACCATTTAGCATGCTTGCTAATTATCAGTTTGATTGACCTCTATTTCTTGTAAAGTGGTTGTGGCAGGAACAAGGGAATGATTTCTGTGGATACTACGTTTGCGAGTCCATCGGCAACACGAACTGTGAGCGGGGCTACTCCGACAAACAATATGAAGTGCGTAAATAAAAATATTCATAATTTTATTTTATTACCATCATTTGTGTTGAGTTTCATTCATTCATTCATATATATATATATATATATATATATATATATATATATATATATATATATATATATATATATATATATATATATGTATTGACCCCTTTCTTAAAATTAGATGTTTCGATGCGGATGAACTCCTAGCACCAGATCGCATGCAGCAATTCAAGAGGAATTGGCGGCATTCTTTCTTGACCACGTGATCGCTGAAGACGGAGAATACTATGTGGACCACGCGTCCGTATGTTAGGAGATTATATATTTGTAAAAGATAATTATTGTATATATGTAGCCGGTAGTGTCGGATAGATATATGAGAACTTGTTGTTCGACCAATCTCTCGGAGAAGGAGAGGTGATCGATATCACTTCTCTCTGTATGCATATATGTTCATGACGATCTTCTGTTTGCTTAATTACTAGCTAGCTAGCGTGTCTAGCTAGTCCTCTCTATACGTATGTATAGTACGCAGCGTCGACCAAGCACGGACAAAAAAGAGGACACTTTTCTCTATTAATTAGCTAGCTATAGCACAATATATGAAACCCCCAAACCCACCCCCTTTCAAAAAAAAAAACAAAAACACAGCCATAGAAATGCTGACGCGTGGATGCCTATTGGTCCCGGTTGGTGCCACCAACCGGGATCAAAGGCCCTCCTGCCTGGGCTCAGCGGACAGGCCACGTGGAGGCCCATCTGTCCCGGTTCTGGATTAAACCGGGACTAAAGGGTCAGGGCATTAGTACCGACCCTTTAGTCCCGGTTAATGAACCGGGACTAAAGGCCCTCACCAACCTGGACTATAGGCCCTTTTTCTACTAGTGATTTGTTATTCACAACTCTGAAAAAATAAGACTAACTAACTATCTCGACGAGAACGACTCCATCCTTCGTGATGGCCCAGGGCTTCACCACGACGACATCCGTCCTTCTTCATTCACACAAGCTAAGAGCCAGCGGCACTTGTGAATACAAAGCAAGCTAAGGCAGCAACACAAGAACCCATCAATCAGGCCCTCGACGAAACTGATGATCCACACCACACTATCCATCCGTCTTCTCGCCCCCATGTGGCTGCGAGTCCAAAAGGAAAAGGAGGAAATACGTGCGTGTGCCGAGGCGAGTATTCCCGGAATTGTCAAGGAATCCCTGCCATGTTTAGTTTTGTGGGGAAGGGCTGCCCGTGGTAATGTCCGTAAAAAAAGGAAAACATCGTATGTATAGAAAAAAAAATAGATGTATCTTATGTCGCACCGTAATTCCAGCTCCACGGATACCGCAGGCTCCTATTTCACGTGAAAATGAACATGGGTGTACAATGGGCACCCAGGTTTCATATCCCAAAAATTCATTTTTTTTAAAAATTTCAGATATTTCTTGGCGCTCCAATGCCTTTCCCCACTAGACCTCCGCTATTGTGTTCATCCAATTGAGTCTTCTGTTCTATACTTATGATTTGTATTAAAAATTCCTTTTCAAATTAAAATAATTATACATATGAAAATATATTCGATAAGAATATAGTTGTACAATTTTAATATTGTCAATATTGCTCGTCCATCAAGCGGCAAAAGATAGTATACCAAGTTGCACATTAACACCGTTAAAGCAAGCACATAGAAAGCAGAGTATATTGGATGGAGTCGTTCACCCAACATATATAAATCAGCTTGCTAACGCAGGGATTCCTTGACAATTCCAGGAATCACAACCAAAGTCACTTCTGTAGTTTCTGAAACCGATGACTTTGTCAGCTGGTAATCGTTTTCAGTTCCGGCAAATTTCACCCAAAAACAAAACAGAAGATTCAGATTGCACACAGACACAATGAGCAAGGCCATAGATGAGTCAAGCATGTTTTGGCACCAATGGCCCCTTTATTAAAGAAAAACACACAACGAAAACTTTCAGTTGCATGTACTACTTGCATGTATTCACGTCACAGCCGCATGAGAGTTTACGAAGTGTACAAGTGCCTTTCGGCTCCGCTGGATCATTGCAAGTTATCTCATTGCAGCATATTGTTGTATAATAAGTTTTCTCATGATCATGGCTGCAGTGGCATAGGTCGCACTGTCTTGACACGGTTGTCTGAGGAAAGTATGTTGCTGGTAGAAACCTTCTTGCTGGCTGTACTGGGATGCTGCTTGTGATGTTGGCGTCCTCTCCTGTTCACCATGTAGCATACATTCATAATTATAGTTCTTCTTTTTTGATAAAGGACATTTCATTGAATAGATATATCGAGGTGATACAATCATATCGAAAGAAAGCCCGGCCTCTGCATAGCTAGATGCACACAGCCAAAAAGTCCAGAGCACCCTAAAAATAAAATAATTTGATACAATGCCAAGCAATAAATCGTGTCCAGCCTAAGGAGCGGTAGATCCTATCCGTAAATCACACCGCCATCCATGGGGGTAGAAAACCTCCCTGGCCGTACGCTCCAGCCGTGTAGACGCCATCATAAAAATGTCCCTGTATTCCGGCTTCTGCAGGATAGACCAAGTACGGAGCCATCGTGTACAAACATGAATAACCTACATAGGAGACGAGACACATTTATTGTTAAAAACCACATCATTCCTGGTAAGCCACATTGCCCAGCATAAGGCCGCTGCTCCCACAAGAATATGGGCAGAAAATTGTTTATCTATACCCCGCAACCAGTTGCCGAACATATTCCGTGCACTACGTGGTGGGTATAAATTCGAAGCTACTTGGACCATAGCCTAAACTGCCCGAGCAACCTTGCACTCAAAAAATAAGTGTTTGATAGACTCGTCATGTTGGCAAAAGACACATGTCTTGGAACCATGCCAGTTTTGTCGTGCCAGATTATCTCTAGTTAGGATGACTCCTTTGTTAAGAAACCAGAGGAAAATCTTCACTCTTAGGGGGATTTTTAGTTTCCACAATTTCCTGTTATCTACAGGAACATCACAATGAACCATTGCATCATACATGAATTTGACCGAAAATTTGCCATTCTGATGCAAGTTCCATCGAAAAGTGTCCGGCTCATCTGACAGTTGAATGTCCTCCAGGCGAGTGAGTAATTCATTCCATGTTGTCAGACGAGTGCCCAAAAGATCCCTACGGAAAGAAATATCGGGGTTTTCCTGTCCTAATACTTGTTTGATCATGACAAATTTATGTCTGACGATCCGGTACAAGCTCGGATATTGCACCATTAGTGGAGTGTTCCCTAGCCAGGTATCTTCCCAGAAACGAACCTGAGCACCGTCCCTAACCAAGAAGGTCCCAAATTGGAAGAAGAATTCCTTGGCCTTCATGACACCACTCCAAAAATGTGAATCCCCAGATTTCCAATGAATTTGAGAAAAGGCATTGGATCCCACATACTTGTTGCGAATGATTTCCTGCCATAATCCATTCTCAGTGAGTAGTTTATAGACCCACTTGCTGAGAAGAGCGATATTTTTAATCTCAAGGTCTTGGATTCCCAGGCCCCCTTGGCTTTTAGGTCTGCATAATACGCTCCACCTAGCCAGTCTATATTCCTTGGTTTTTTTATCACACTGCCAAAAAAATCTGGATCTAAAGTAATCTAGCCGCTGTAGAACCCCTTTCGGCAGGTGGAAGAATGACAACATGTATAAAACCATATTGCTTAGGACAGAATTGATCAAGATCAATCTCCCCCCATAAGACAAGAGTTTGGCCTTCCAACTGGCTAAACGTTTCTCAAGTCTCTCTTCCAAATGCTTCCACTCAGCGATAGTTAAACGCCGATAGTGTATGGGGATACCCAGATACCTTATCGGAAACTGCCCGAGCTGGCATCCAAAAATGTCGGCATACTCGGGTGCAGAGTCTGCAGCATCTCCAAAGCAAAAAAGTTCACTCTTATGAAAATTAATTTTTAGACCAGAAAGTTCCTCAAAGGCACATAAGAGCAGCTTGAGATTTCTTGCTTTATCTAGATCATGATTCATAAAAAGAATCGTGTCATCTGCATGTTGTAGAATGGATAGACCATCTTCTACCAGGTGTGGAATGACCCCGCTAATTTGACCATCCAGCTTGGCCCGCTCCACAAGGGTAGCCAGCATGTCGGCCACAATGTTAAACAGAATAGGAGAAGCGGGGTCGCCTTAACGAAGCCCCTTCCTTGTCTGAAAATAGTTGCCAACGTCTTCATTAACTTTTATGGCCACACTACCGCCAGAGACAAAGCTCTCTACCTAGCGACACCACTTTTGTGAAAAACCTTTCATGCGTAAGGTTTGCAACAGGAAGGGCCACTTAACTTTGTCGTAGGCTTTCTCAAAATCAATTTTAAGAATGACATCGTTCATTTTTTTCCGGTGCAGTTCATGTACAGTTTCGTGCAGGACGACCACTCCATCTAAAATGTTACGACCTTGCATAAATGCTGTCTGTGTGGGTTTTACGACATGGTCAGCTACACCGTTCAACCGATTATTCGCTACCTTCGTAAAAAATTTAAAACTTACATTGAGAAGGCAAATCGGTCGATATTGTTGAATACGACTAGCCTCCTTAATCTTAGGCAGTAGGATAATTTCCCCAAAGTTTAAACGAGAGATATCAAGGTCCTCGGAATGCAATTGGTTGAACAACTGAACCAAGTCTGCCTTAATGACGTCCCAAAAGCATTGATAGAATTCTGCGGGAAAGCCATCTGGACCCGGCGCCTTGTTGTGTTCCATCTGAAACACAGCGTTCAATTTCCTCCTCGAAAAAAGCAGAGAGGTTAGGAATTCGTTTTCCGCTTCCGTAACTTGAGTGATGTCATGAGTAACGGATTCATCTGGATGAAAATTAGTCTCGCTGAAGGCCCAAAAGGTCTTTGTAAAACTTAGTGATAAAATTTCTAAGTGGTACGTCCCCTCTATTCGGCCTTCCTCCTGGTCAAGGGCTTAATATACGCTTCTTTCTATGTCTGCCATTGGCTAGTATCTGAAAGTATTTCAGATTATCATCACCTTGCACTAACGAATCCGCCTTTGCTACGTTGGTACCATTTAATCTCTTCTTCACGTAGTAGACGGGCAATCTGCTCGTTAAGATTGCTTTTTTGCTCGATCTCAACAGCAGACAGAGGCCTCGCCTCCGCTATTTTATCAAGGGAATCAATTAGGGTAGACAAACGCAATTTTTCTTTTTTGTAAATTCCAGCAGTATGCTTGGCCATCCTCGAAGGAATCGACGCAAGGCGCGGATTTGATTATTCCATCTTTGGATGGGTGTGTTACCGCGGGGCTGGCGTGCCCACACTTTCTTAACTAGCTCCTGAAATCCCTCTCTAGTGAGACATCCAAGTTCAAATTTAAACTGGTGGCGATTAGACTTCGGGATTGGTTGACCAAAATCGGTTAGCAACGGAGCGTGATCCGATAAGGCCTCAATTCTTTCAAGTGCCCGAACCGATGCTAGGGGATATTTGTACTCCCAATCAGTGGTAACTAGCAGCCGGTCCAGTTTTTCAAATGTCGGCACCGAACGGTTGTTGGCCCAGGTATACTGACGACCAGACATCGTGATCTCCTCAGATCGAGGCTGTCAATAACAGCATTAAAGAGGAAAGGCCACCTAGTGTCAAACCGCTCGTTGTTTTTTTCCTGCTGATATCGAAGGATATTAAAATCCCCCTCCGATTAACATGGGATGAGGATTGTTTCGACATGTATTAACCAGCTTCTTTAGAAATGCAGACTTAAACTCCTCTTGAGCGGCACCATATACAGCCACCAAACTCCAGATGAAGTTGTCGGACTTATTTCGAAGGTGGAATTTAATATGATACTCCCCCTTAGTCGTGGACAATAGTTGCAAGTATGTAGAGTTAATACCTAGCAATATTCCCCCGGACCTCCCGGTCGGCGGTAAGACGTGCCATTCGTAATCAAAACCACATGAAAAGTGGTCCAAATCACGTGTTGGAAAATCAAGTTTACCCGACTCGGTGATAGCCACAAAGTCCAACGAATGATCCTTTACACAATCGGCAATGTGTTTGTGTTTAGCCAAGTCACCAAGACCTCTGCTATTCCAGAACATGCCTCTCATGATGAACCAACTTTATGTTTAGAGACATTTAGTTTCTTAGAAGAGCGTCATCTTTTCTTTGCTGAGTTAGACTTATTCTTGCGCACTGATGCGACAAGCTCAAAAAGTGTAGTGTCGCGTACAGTATCATCAAGGTCTACTCCAATCGTGTCTTTAACCAGATGGGAGAGAAGCTTGCCTTCATGATTGGCATCAGCGTCCTCATCCTCCTTATCTGACACGAGAGGGTCAACAAAGCTCGAAGACTTGGGAGCAACCGTAAGCCGGTCTGTGACGCCCCCGATTCAATCGTACACTAATCATGCACGCAAATGTGTACGATCAAGATCAGGGACTCACGGGAAGATATCACAACACAACTCTACAAATAAAATAAGTCATACAAGCATCATAATATAAGCCAGGGGTCTCGAGGGCTCGAATACAAGTGCTCGATCATAGACGAGTCAGCGGAAGCAACAATATCTGAGTACAGACATAAGTTAAACAAGTTGCCATAAGATGGCTAGCACAAACTGAGATACATATCGAAGAGGCGCAGCCTCCTGCACTGGATCCTCCTAAACTACTCCAGTGGTCGCCGCCGCCGGCTGCACGTAGTAGTAGGCACCTCCGGTGTAGTAGTCGTCATCGACGGTGGCGTCTGGCTCCTGGGCTCCATCGTCTGGTTGCAGCAATCGAGTAGAGATAGGGGGAAAAGGGAGGAACAATGCAACCGTGAGTACTCATCCAAAGTACTACAAGCAAGGAGCTACACTACATATGCATGGATATATGTGTAAAGGGCCATATCAGTGGACTGAACTGCAGAATGCCGTAATAAGAGGGGATAGCTAGTCTTATCGAAGACTACGCTTCTGGTCACCTTCGTCTTGCAACAAGTAGAAGAGGGTAGGATGAAGTCCTCCAAGTAACATCACATAGCAATAATCCTACCCGCGATCCCTTCTCATTGCCACGAGAGAGCGACCACCGTTGTATCCGCACTTGGAAGGGTGTGTTTTATTAAGTATCCGGTTCTAGTTGTCATAAGGTCAAGGTACAACTCCAAGTCGTCCTGTTATCAAGATCACGGCTATTCAATAGATTAACTTCACTGCAGGGTGCACCAACTTACCCAAAGACGCTTGATCCCATTTGGCCGGACACACTTTCCGGGTCATGCCCGGCCGCTGAAGATCAACACGTCGCAGCCCCACCTAGGCTCAACAGAGAGGCCAGCACGCCGTGTAAACCTAAGCGCGCAGGGTCTGGCCCATTGCCTGAAAGCACACACAGACGTTATGCGACGTGGCCGAAGCGCACTCTAGCCTAGTGGCGTTCCATCCAATCCGGCGCGCGCGCTCGGTCGTGGACGTCACGGTGCCGGCAGATACCACGACGCCGGATACCCATAACTACTCCCGCCTAGATGGTTAGTGCGATAGGCTCAGAGCCAACTCAGATCAAATACTAAGATCTCATTAAGCGTGTTAAGTATCCGCGAACGCCGAACAGGGGCCAGCCCACCTCTCTCCTAGGCGGTCTCAACCTGCCTGCCGCTCCGCCACAAAGATCCATCCAGAGGGCCGTCGGGACACAGGTCCTTTCATCCCCAATCTGTGAATCACTGCGGGTGCTCCACAAGCCGACCGACTTTAGTCACCACATGTATCATGTATAAGTATAAGTATATACCGTGATCACCTCCCGAGTGATCACGGCCCGATAGTATAGCACAGCAGACGGACAAGAATGTAGGGCCACAGATGGAATACTAGCATCCTATACTAAGCATATAGGATTGCGTAACGGTAACAACAATAGTAACAAGGACAGGCTATGCATCGGGATAGGTATAACGAAGCAATAACATGCTACACTACTCTAATGCAAGCAGATAGAGTAGAATAGGCGATATCCGTGATCAAGGGGGGGGCTTGCTGGTTGCTCGGCAAGAGAGAGGGTCGTCAACTCCGTAGTCGAACTAGGCAGCAGATGGCCGGTCTCGTAGTCTACCGGAGAGAAGAGGGGGGAAGAAACAATGAATACCATGTAAACATATGCATATCGATGCATGACAAGACAAGTAACGATGCTAGGTGTGCCCTAACGTGGTATGAGGTGGTACCGGTTAAGGGGGGAAACATCCGGGAAAATATCCCCGGTGTTTCGTGTTTTCGGGCAGAGGAGCCGGAGGGGGAAAGTTGCGGGTTCAATAGTTTAGGGGTGTGTGGCGGACGAACGGACTGCGTATCCGGATTCGTCTCGTCATTCTGAGCAACTTTCATGTTGAAAATATTTTAATCCGGGTTACGGATTAAAAGATATGATTTTCTAAAGATTTTATTAATTTTTGGAATTTAATAAATCATTTAATTAATTCGAAAAATGGATTTATGACGTCAGCATGATGTCATGCTGACGTCAGCAGTCGACAGAGTTGACTTGGTCAACCTGACATGTGGGTCCAGTGGGACCACCTGTCATTCTCTGTTTAGGTTAATTACAGATTAGTTAATTTAATTACTATTTAATTAACCTAACTAGTTAATTAAATCAATCAAACCGGATTAATTAACTTAATTAATTCATTAGATAATTAATTAATTAATAATTAATTTTATTAAATCATTTATTATTATTATTATTTTTTAATTCCTTTTTTTAATAAAACGTTATGGGCATGGGGCCCATCTGTCATAGGCCCCAGGGGCCACGCGGGTTAACGGGCACAGGCGCCAGGCGTGGCGCCTGCACCCGAACGGAGGTGACGGAGGGCGCAGGCGCGGCGGTACACGGCGCTGCTGGGGGAGGCGCCGCCGCGACAAGGAGGCCGGTCGTGAGTGGAGGAGAGCGGAGGTCGCGCCGGAGCCGGGCGATGGGGCGGAGGGGACCGAGCCGAGGGCGCGAAGACCGGGCGAAGCGACATCGTCGCAGCAGCGGGCGGGGCGGACGGGCCCGTGCTGTGTGGCGTCGTCAGCAGACGGCAACGGCGCAGCGGGCGGCCGGGCAGGACGGGGAAAGGCCACGGCGGAGTGACCTCCGGCGCTGGTGTGGGCTCACAGGCTGCAAGGCCGCCACGACGGAGTTGGCGCCGAAGGCAAAGGAGGGCGACACGCACGCACAGAGGAGGAGAGGGAGGAGGGAGGTGGCGGCTCACAGGGGAGCGGGAGTGGCATGGCAGTGGGCTCGTGGGTGACCCGTGGGGAGGAGGACGGCGACGAAGAGGGTGGCGAGGCGGCGATCCGGCGGGGTGGCTCCGGCGATGGCATCGAGCGGCGGGGGCGGAGCCTGGGCCGAGGCGGTGTGCTTGGCGGCGACGTAGTGGGTGGGCTCCGGACGCCGGCGCGTCTCGGGCGGGCGACGGACGCCGACGGGCGCGAGATCGGGGTCCTCCCCTCGATCCCGATCCAAATCGAGGGAGAGGGAAGGAGATATTTTCATGGGGGGTGGGTGTCGGTGGGGGTCGGGCCTCACCGGGGAACATGGAGAGAGTGGGGGGGGCTGGGCCGTGGGGTGGGCCAGCCTGCTCGAAGTTGAGGCCACTGGGCCACTTGGCCCAATGAAGGGGGATGTCTGTTTTCTTTTCCTTTTTTTTGTTTGCTTGTTTTCTGTTTTCCTTTTTATATATTTTCTTGTCTCTTTTTTTATTTGTAGTTTCTTTTATTTTCAGTTTTATAAAATTGCCACTAGTGCCTAATTTTGTATTTACCAATAAACTACTACGAGATTAATTCTTAACCCATAATAAAATAGTGTTAGCATTTTATAAATTCAATAGGCATTTGTTTAATTGTTTTCACTATTGTTTTAATTGTTTTAGGCCTTTAAACATTTTATCAAAGTTTGGTTTCTCCACCATAATTACCTATGCATTATTTGGTTCACTCGAACATTTAAATTTTAATATTTGAAAACTTTTATTGTTTGCTCGATTTTGAATTTGAAAGTCGAACTAGGTTCCGAAATAACGCGAGTTTATCCACAAAGAATCGAGGTGACGTGGCATCATTAGTGGGGATTACTGTAGCTTAATTACCCAAGCGTCACAATTCTCCTCCACTACAAGAAATCTCGTCCGAGATTTAAGAGGGAGTAAGGGCAAGTTCTGGTTACGATATTCTAACGGATCTTCTCAAGAAGTTAATCCCTTTCGTTGATGTCTTCAATCCTTTATTCCGATGCATCATGATAAACTTGTCATCATTTCTTCGGGAACTCCATCGTACTTACGAAAAGATAAGGGGCAGCTCACTACGACATAATGCTTTTGAGGGAAACAATCTGGGGTTAACCCATGAATGAGCATAAGAGTACCTCTCGAATTGAACCGATAAAATATGTCGAGAGTAAGGTACGAAGGTTCAATAAGAGGTTCCAAGCGGATAGATAGTTGCTCGAAGTCTGAACCGGAGTGAGAAAGGGGTTCAGAGCAACGAGAGTAAGTATTGCGTCGATACCGAATAGAGCATTAGGAAGGTGACCCGTGAATTACATACGAAGTCAAGCGTGGGAATAACTTTGGAAACCGGGGGGTGTCTGGGAGAGTCGGGTTTCGATCCCGTGGAACTGTGGTTATGGGCCCACCATGTGGGTTAAAAGTAGGAAGGCGGTGACATCTTGCACGGTCATGATAGCAAGACATGTCAGAGGTTAGCCTATCAGTTATGTTGGCAACAATGTCGATACCAAGGGCGAGGGACGAAGAGAACCGTTTTCCTGCTCGTTGAACGAGGCGGACCATTAGGGAAAGTTCTTGTCCATCGATGGTTACCGAAATGTCAACAACAAAAGTAACAGGGTCTCACTGGCAGAGTTGTATACCAGGTGTTTACATAAGAAGTAAATTATTACTGCTTAGGTTATATAGATCACAAGAAAGGTCAAACAAACCAATGGAAAGGAAAATGTGATCATCACGTTAAACAGAACAATGGAAAGGAAAATGTGTTTAAACACATATTTCAGGGGTATATCCTTCCCAAGGATAAGCAGAGCATGATATCCATGGCAGGATATAATGTAGAAAACTCTTTAGGTAGGGGAGAGAATTTTCATGACATTACCCATACATCGGTGTTTGTAAAATTGAGCAAGAAACATTTATCATTGGGCTTCAAATGTTCTTGTTGAAAATCGGAGTACCACAGACATGCTTCGAGATAGCATTGACATGGTGTTTCAATCAAGGGCCAGACTTTGGATATAGGAAGGATCCATTAGGAACAACTTAAAGTCTTACAATTTCCTCCAGGAAGAATGGTTATCTTGCAAAAGAAATTATAATGATAGGTCCTCCAGCCGGGGTGTTAGGCATGACATCATGTTACCGGGTCATCAAAGGATCAACATCATGACCCTTGGAAAGTTGTCCCAACCATCATAACTGACCGAGATTCATATCCAATTGGTGTCATAATACCTCGCCCGAAGTCCGAGCGGAAAAGGTGCAACACAAATCAACGAAATGGCATTGCAAGATTCTCGGGAAATGAACTATGGGAGCGGGTTCCTGAAGCAATAGTTCATCATTAAACCAAGGTGAGGATGAGGAGGTGGCTGATGGGCTCAGCGACAATTCATCGAGAATTCCAAACGGATGGATTTCCACGATAATGTGAACAAGAAGATGACATTTGTTAGATCAAATGATATAATGGGACATGCTCGAGGAAAACATACATAATTAAACATTGGTTGCACGGTGCACCCGAAATATGGGTTGGGTTGCACGACCAATGTTAGAATGGTGATTCAATTATCGGAAGACTTAGAATGAACTATCGCTCATTCACTTCAAAGCAATAGGGTTGCTAGAAGTTTTGAATTCACACGTCATAGCTCAATTGTCGGTAATCCGGTTGAAAACAATAACGGGACCAAGGAATGAACGAATATGGCAAGAAGTATTATGATATCAAGAATTCTTAAGAGGTGGTGAAATTCTCACCACATTCTTGACAAAAAGAGATGGTAATACTTCCGAGGTAAGGAAGATCAACTGCTGGGTAGCAGGGATCTCAAGGTTTACACAAAACACGAACAAGTTGTGTTGAACGGAAGGCAATAAAGTGGTCGATGAGAACAGGAATCATCGAGGGGCAAGGATGGTATTACCCATCATGAATTCAATTGAATTCCTGGAAGAGCTCATAAGGTCGATGATGATCACGACACAATTGTCGAGAGATTTCATGCAGATGTAATCAATCAGCGACGACATCAAGTCAAAGGAATGATGAAGCAAGAGGTTATTGGAACCACAGTTACGACACAAACTCGAACTCAAGCTTGTTGTTTAAGGTGAAAGGGGTATGACGAGGAAAATCGACGTAAGCTTAGCTATCGTCGCAAATTGGTGCTCCGAGAATAAGGACCAGGTAGCACAGTTAGAATCGTCACGACAAAGATATAGCCAAACAGGCTAGGAATGACGTGATTGAGTTCAAACTCGTAAGTAATGAAGGTTACCAAGAGTTGCTTAATCGCGATGCGGACTCGAGTCAGTTATCGGTGTCTTTGAGTGTTTAATAACTCAGAGCCCATGAAAAAATTGGAATCAATGAGAATGTAGCACTTGATCAAGAACTCATAAGAAGTTATGCAGTTTCGTGATAATCTTGAGATACCAGGGGGTGATACTCGACGATAAATCAAAGTAGAGGTTGGACTGGGGTATTACTCTGCAGAAGGCAAGTGCTTAAACTTGCACGAGAAATGGTATTTAAAGGAGAACATGGTCGGAAACCATGATCATAAATGATCGAACCACGGATACAAGATGAACTTATAACAAGGGGGTAACTACTTTTACGAGCAGCTTCCATGATAAGTTATACATCGTGTCCATGGGCATGAACGCAAGGTTCAAGGTCGACTCCCACTTCTTCAATGTATAACCTTCCATTCACTTCTCGCTTTGATAAAAGCATTAGTGTTGAAAGTTTTACCTGGTGAAATACCAGAAGAGTATGACTCGTGAAAACTTCCGAGTTCACACATATTAAGGAAGGCATAGGTTCAACCCATCAGGGTATCGTGGAAATATATACCACAAGCTACAATAGTAAATACCACCAGCTCGAAAGCTGAGCATGGTTGAGGAAGCAGAGGATGCAATTTACCAAAGGCATTATGTATCGGAGAAGGAACTCACAAAGTGATTAATTATGAAGGAAACTGTCGGATAATAATCCAACAGTGGATATGGCGATCCACAATGGGGCTGATATGAGTATCGATACCCAATCAGAGGAAGAAAGATTGCAAATGCATCGGTTTATAGAACAGCTCAATAGTTCAACGCTTAATTAGCAAAGTAATTATGATTTTCAATCAAGGGATCAGAAGCAATGCTCTGATTAGGGGTGGATAAGTTGAATAGCCTTAGGGTACAATCAAAGTCAATGGGATTGGTCGAGAACCAATTCCAGTTAAAAGAATGGCAGCTCAGCCGGAAAGGTAATTTATAAGGTTCAATAATGATTGCGTGTATTCGCAAACATATTGAGTCAACAGACTCAAAATGATAATGACAAGGAATGTCAATAAGACTACGAGACTTAGGGGATTAACCATAATGCGAGCAAGCAAGAATTTCAAGAGCCAAAGGCTCCAGAGGATTTTCGGAAGATTGAATAGTATTTTGAAGACTTTTATGAAACTCATGAACAACTGGGGATGAGCGGATACTCGGTAAGTGCGAGAAATTATCCGTAGGGGTATTCATGTAGCAAAGAACTGCAAGGCAGTAGGCATAAAGAATTCTCGGAATATCGAAGAGTATTTCAGGACATCTTGTAATAACAAGAGGAACTGGGGATGACAATATGAACGATAGGTGTAAGTAGTTATCCAGAGGGATTTATCGATGGAAGTGAATTGCAAAAGCGATGGCACATAGTCTCGAGAGCACATTGTAGAGTATCTTCGGAATCTTCTGGTGCAGCAGGCGGTCATCGGTAACAAGTGGCTCTCCGGGAGAAAGTACTTGCGAGAACCTAAAGTTAGTTTTGTTTTTAGCAAAATCATTTAACCCGAATAGAAGAGAGCTCAGAGTCCCAGAGTAAAGGTCGAGGAGTAAAAGATCCTAGTACCACCCAATGGCGACGTGTGCCCGTAAGACACACATCCATGTTAGTAAAAGTTTTTGCAACGTCTAGACTCGACTTCGGCCAAGGAGTGTGGAAGGGGGGTTCCTACAGGCAGTCGGCTCTGATACCAACTTGTGACGCCCCCGATTCAATCGTACACTAATCATGCACGCAAATGTGTACGATCAAGATCAGGGACTCACGGGAAGATATCACAACACAACTCTACAAATAAAATAAGTCATACAAGCATCATAATACAAGCCAGGGGCCTCGAGGGCTCGAATACAAGTGCTCGATCATAGACGAGTCAGCGGAAGAAACAATATCTGAGTACAGACATAAGTTAAACAAGTTGCCATAAGATGGCTAGCACAAACCGGGATACAGATCGAAGAGAAGCGCAGGCCTCCTGCCTGGATCCTCCTAAACTACTCCCAGGTCGTCGCCGTGGGCTGCACGTAATGTGAGCACCTCCGGTGTAGTAGTCGTCATCGACGGTGGCGTCTGGCTCCTGGGCTCCATCGTATGGTTGCAGCAATCGAGTAGAGATAGGGGGAAAAGGGGGGGGGGACAATGCAACCGTGAGTACTCATGCAAAGTACTCGCAAGCAAGGAGCTACACTACATATGCATGGATATATGTGTAAAGGGCCATATCAGTGGACTGAACTGCAGAATGCCAGAATAAGAGGAGGATAGCTAGTCTTATCGAAGACTATGCTTCTGGTCACCTTCGTCTTGCAACAAGTAGAAGAGGGTAGGATGAAGTCCTCCAAGTAACATCACATAGCAATAATCCTACCTGGCGATCCCCTTCTCATTGCCCTGAGAGAGAGCGACCACCGGTTGTATCTGGCACTTGGAAGGGTGTGTTTTATTAAGTATCCGGTTCTAGTTGTCATATGGTCAAGGTACAACTCCAAGTCGTCATGTTACCGAAGATCACGGCTATTCGAATAGATTAACTTCCCTGCGGGGTGCACCAACTTACCCAGACGCTTGATCCCATTTGGCGGACACACTTTCTGGGTCATGCCCGCCACGGAAGATCAACACGTCGCAGCCCACCTAGGCTCAACAGAGAGGCCAGCACGCCGGTCTAAACCTAAGCGCAGCAGGTGCAGGCCCATCGCCTCGAGCACACACACACGCGTTGCGTTTATGGCGGAAGTAGACCTAGCCTAGTGGCGTTCCAGTCCAATCCGGCGTGCGCCGCTCAGTCGCTGACGTCACGAAGTGCTTCGGCTAATACCACGACGCCGGGATACCCATAACTACTCCCGCGTAGATGGTTAGTGCGTATAGGCTCGTAGCCAACTCAGATCAAATACCAAGATCTCGTTAAGCGTGTTAAGTATCCGCGAACGCCGAACAGGGCCAGGCCCACCTCTCTCCTAGGCGGTCTCAACCTGCCCTGTCGCTCCGCCACAAAGATCCATCCAGAGGGCCGTCGGGACACAGGTCCTTTCAGCCCCCAATCCGTGAATCACTCGCGGGTGCTCCACAAGCCGACCCGACTTTAGTCACCACATGTATCATGTATAAGTATAAGTATATACCCGTGATCACCTCCCGAGTGATCACGGCCCGATAGTATAGCACAGCAGACGGACAAGAATGTAGGGCCACAGATGGAATACTAGCATCCTATACTAAGCATATAGGATTGCAGGTAAAGGTAACAACAGTAGTAACAAGGACAGGCTATGCATCAGGATAGGTATAACAGAAAGCAGTAACATGCTACACTACTCTAATGCAAGCAGTATAGAGTAGAATAGGCGATATCTGGTGATCAAGGGGGGCTTGCCTGGTTGCTCGCAAGAGAGAGGGTCGTCAACTCCGTATTGAACCGGGCAGCAGCAGCGTCGGTCTCGTAGTCTACCGGAGAGAAGAGGGGGGAAGAAACAATGAATACCATGTAAACATATGCATATCGATGCATGACAAGACAAGTAACGATGCTAGGCGTGCCCTAACGTGGTATGAGGTGGTACCGGTTAAGAGGGGAAACATCCGGGAAAATATCCCCGGTGTTTCGTGTTTTCGGGCAGAGGAGCCGGAGGGGGAAAGTTGCGGGTTCGATAGGTTAGGGGTGTGTGGCGGACGAACGGACTGCGTATCCGAATTCGTCTCGTCATTCTGAGCAACTTTCATGTTGAAAATATTTTAATCCGGGTTACGGATTCAAAGATATGATTTTCTAAAGATTTTATTAATTTCTGGAATTTAATGAATTATTTAATTAATACGAAAAATGGATTTATGACGTCAGCATGATGTCATGCTGACATCAGCAGTCAACAGAGTTGACTTGGTCAACCTGACATGTGGGTCCAGTGGGACCCACCTGTCATTCTCTGTTTAGGTTAATTACAGATAAGTTAATTTAATTACTATTTAGTTAACCTAACTAGTTAATTAAATCAATTAAACCGAATTAATTAACTTAATTAATTCATTAGATAATTAATTAATTAATAATTAATTTTATTAAATCATTTTTTTATTTTTTTTATTTTAGTTCCTTTTTTTTAATAAAACGTTATGGGCATGGGGCCCATCTGTCATAGGCCCGAGGGGCCACGCGGTTAACGCAGCACAGGGCGGCGTGGGCGTGGCGCCGTGCACCAACGGAGGTGACGGAGGCGCGAGGCGGGCGGTAGCACGCAGCGCTGCCAGGGAAGCGCCGGCCGCAGCAAGGAGGCCGTCGGCGAGTGGAGGGGAGAGCGGGTCGCGGCCGAGCCGCAGGCGATGGGGCGGAGGATCGGAGCCGTGGTATGGCGCACCGGCGAGCGGCGACATCGCCAAGATGCGGGCGGGGCGGACGGCCCAGTCTTGTGGGCGTCGTCTGGCGGCAACAAGCGCGGCCGGGCAAGCGATGGGAGAAAAGCCACGGCGGATTGAGCTCGGCGCGGTGTGGGCTCACAGGCTGCAAGGCCGCCACGACGGAGCGGGCGCGCCAGGCCTTGTGATGAAGGCGACACGCCGCGCTGAAGAGGAGAGGGAGGAGGAGGTGGCGGCTCACAAGGTAGCGGGAGTGGCATGGCAAAGGGCTCGAGGCGACCCGTGGGGAGGAGGACGAACAAAGAGGGTGGCGGCGCGGCGATCCGTGGGTGGCTCGGCGATGGCGTCGGCGGGCGGGCGGAGCTGGGCAGCGGTGTCGCGGCGGCGGCGTAGTGGGGGGGGGGCGCCGGCGCGGGTCTGGCGGCGACGGACGGCGACGGGCGCAAGATCGGGTCCTCCCCTCGATCCCGATCCAAATCGAGGAGAGGGAAGGAGATATTTTCGTGGGGGTGGGTGTCGGTGGGGGTCGGGCCTCACCGGGGAACATGGAGAGAGGGGGGGCTGGGCCGTGGGGTGGGCCAGCCTGTTCGGAGGTTGAAGCCACTGGGCCACTTGGCCCAGTGAAGGGGTGTCTGTTTTCTTTTCCCTTTTTTGTTTGCTTGTTTTCTGTTTTCCTTTTTTATATATTTTCTTGTCTTTTTTTTTATTTGTAGTTTCTTTTATTTTCAGTTTTGTAAAATTACCACTAGTGCCTAATTTGTATTTACCAATAAACTACTACGAGATTAATTCTTAACCCATAATAAAATAGTGTTAGCATTTTATAAATTCAATAGGCATTTGTTTAATTGTTTTCACTATTGTTTTAATTGTTTTAGGGCCTTTAAACATTTTATCAAAGTTTGGTTTCTCCACCATAATTACCTATGTATTATTTGGTTCACTCCGAACATTTAAATTTTAATATTTGAAAACTTTTATTGTTTGCTCGATTTTGAATTTGAAATTCGAACTAGGTTCCGAACTAACGCGAGTTTATCCACAGTAACCGAGGTGACGTGGCATCATTAGTGGGGATTACTGTAGCTTAATTACCCGGGCGTCACACGATCGAACTCCACTTGTTTTAGAGACTTGGCCGAAAAATCTATCTCGTTCGTATTACGTCCTAGTGACACCCCAAGTCTAGTGATATTTGAAGATACTTTGGAATTGTCAAAAGACATAAAAGATTTGCGAGAGGAAGTACCTTCAAAGTCGAGGTTGCGTGCAGCAGTCCTACGCATAGCCTTCACCATAGAATCCTCGTCGGTGGCTGCTGATCCATCAGTCCCGACATGATGACGCCCGCTACGCCTCAACGACGAAGGAGTAACAACGGCCTCGGAGCCCGTCTCACCAACTCCGAAAGGCGGTGTAGACGGATCAGGTGATGAAGTAGACTGCAAGGGCTGCATCTCGCCCTCCACCTCGGCGATCGCCTCAGCCGCCAAAGCTCCACCTGGCGAAGAAAATTAACCAGATAAACTAAGTGTGTACACACACTACATCATCTCGCTGACATCTCTTTGTACGTATAGCAGGAGAAATCAAGATTCATTTTTTTCTCAAACAAACAGGAGAGCTGCGTATCATTTCAATAAAAAAGAAATATGTACATGGGTGAGGGCAAGAACTCACTCGATCCAAACACATCACAAGACACAACCCTAAGGAAAAAACTAAGAAATATGTACTATCAAGTCAAAAACACCTAAACTGATTGATTAATACAGCAAGACCCAATTTGATTATTTATGCAAATCAGTTTATCCATAAGATTCATATGGAATGGTAAGATTGGTATGAATATGATAGACATACCATGGACTTGATCGCTGGTGCACAGAAGCAGAAGGCACATGAGGGTGACAAACATCTGCGAAGATTTTGCCATCAGTATATCTTATAAGAAAGAAGAAGAATTCACTTTCGGGTTTGTGTGTTTGTGTTGTGAATGGCTAAGATATAGAGAATGGGAATATATACACATACATGACATGGTGCAAGATGGCAGCCAATTATTGTTTGCGCCAAAAAAGATATGCATTTATTGAATGGATTAATTTATTTTATTACAAGTTTTAGAGTGGTTGGGCTTTTTTAGAACCGTTCGTTGATGTCGATCTAACGGCAGACAAATACGAAGTACTGGGTAGTACTCCGATGAAAGTACGCGAAAGTACTAAAACGAGTGGGGCCGGTACTCGTGACAAGGTGGGGACGCGTTTTAATATAGGGGCAGTTTAGTCCTAGGAAAATTTGCACGCGCCGCCCCTCTCGTCGAATGCATAACCGCCGCCATGGTGATTCACATTCCACAATTACTCATCGGCGGCCATCTCCTCCCTCTCCTCCAAGTCCACCTCAGTCATCTCCCCCACCCACCGCACCCCTCTTACACGGCAGATCGAGCTGATGGCCGGCGACGAGAACACCGACTTCGTGCAGATCGCCGGCGGCGACCAGGTCAAGTTGGCCAGGTTGAGGGAGATCCGTTCTTGGTTTGACAACACAAGGCAGATGAACTGGACGGCAATGGCCACTCTCAAGAATATGACGAAGAAGGAGAGGGCAAAGCTTTGGCCCCCGCCCGCACAACCGATTGACAAGATCGAGATCCTCCTCTGGGCGATGGAGCAGGCCAATTCGTCCAGCGAGTGGACCAGGCGGAGGTGGTGGGCGTTCAGATCCAGGGTAGAGCATCCACTGGATCAGGAACCCACCGTGCACGAGGTGCCGTTGCAGATTGTGCAGCCTCCAACCGAGTCACCGGAGACTCCGAAGCGCAAGATGAGGAGGACAGTGGTCGCGACCTTGCTTCCCCGCCGTTCTCCACGCTTCCCTCGCTGCTCTCCTCGTCTGAACGGCGGCGGTAGCTATGTTTAGAGTAAGCTTCCCCACTCCTCATCTTCCTACTGCTCGTGCTTACATCGTGGTGATACTGATCGTAATAGCTCAGAGAGGGAATGCTAGATGGCATTTTAATCTCAATGAATTGCATGAATATTTGAGTACATGGATTTGGAGGATGGATTATGATGTATGTGAACCCTAGGCATCATATGAACCCTAGGAAAAATTAGTAATGTTCTAGTGGTAGACACTGAAATATTTCGGTACACACCGGTAGGCACTGAAATATTTCGGAACTTCCCTAGGCAAAATTTGTAATGTTGTAGTGGTGGACACTGAAATATTTCGGTACACACCGGTAGGCACTGAAATATTTCGGTACTGCCCTAGGCAAAATTTGTAATGTTGTAGTGGTAGACACTGAAATATTTCGGTACACACCGGTAGGCACTGAAATATTTCGTTACTACAATTTCAGTACACACCGATGCACATGAATTATTTCAAGATCTGCAGTTTCAATACACACTGAAATATTTCAATCTCGCAAATTGTATACAAAGTTGGCATTTTGTCATTTATGTGTGAATCAATCCATGCATCATATGGCATAACTTTGTACATGAGTTTGGGTCAATTTCATGTCTATTTATTGTTAAAATTATTGTAATGCCATGAAACACAAGACAAGTCACTGACCCAAGCTTGCAAAGATGACATATCAATGTTGCTGATATGCACGTTTTCACCAAGTCATGTGTTTGAATTAAAACTGAGCATTTTTTCTTGATGGTATCAATGGATCTAGAACTCCTATGAATTTGCTCATGTTGGATGTTTTATTCTCCATCATTTGTACTAGCATTCCGTGCGATTAGATGCCATGACAAGACCCTGGCATATTTATTTTCTTGCCTCCAACATCACATGTGTGTTTTGCGAGGAAAAACCTGGAGTTCACCAGTGGCTGAAGTTGTGAGGCTGGGAGGCTGATGGTGCTGCTCTTGGCTGATCCTTCTTCTTTCAGTTTTTGTTCGTCATTTATCAAGCCGTTGGACCAGGGCTACTTCCCTATGTGTTGTTAATGTATTAAGTAGTTCCTTCGAATTTGTAGTATTAGTTAGTTTGAATGTGGAAGTACCTTAATTTTTGGAACGAAATGTTGCTATGTAGGACCAAGGGTTTCATACCTTAATCTTTGGATAATTAATTATGTGAACTGTTAGATGTGGCGCTGTAAACGCCTCTACCATTGATACTATAGTTCAACATGTCGGTCCAATTAGAGACCAGCCACTACCATATAGAACAGTTAGCATTTCATACTACAACGTGGCACGTACAAAACATCACACAGTGGAAGCACATCCCTAAGCACCTTGCATTGTACAAGGTCTTAGAGACCAGCCTCTACCATATATAACAGTTACCATGTCACACTACAGCATATAAAACATCACACAGTGGAATAATCATAGCTAGTAGAGCATTAGGTACCAGTTAATAATAGTTGCAATCCATCACAAGCAATAGTACCTAGATATGAGTAGATATAGGTACGGTAATACACGACAAGTACTCGCAAACAAGAGCTGACATAACAAGTTCATTTCACATTGATACATGGCCCACCCTAGTTCTAAATCAGGTGGATGGTGATCATCATCCTCAAGTCATGGCGACGGGTGTTCGCAACAGTGAGTAGGATGGCCTGTCCTACCGAAGATTCTTGGCACGAAGGAACTTCTTCCACCCTGCCTGCTCAAGACAAGTCGACCGTCCGTGTCCATTTGCATAGGCATAGCTGGTGATGGAGCCCGTTCTGGTAAGGCGTAGTCCAGCAGCCATGCCTTCTTCGCCCGGGTCGATGCCACAGCTATCAAGTAACCTCTTAGGTAATTTATGAAAACAGTTGACATGATATATGATCATGTCACGTGCAATTATCAACAAAGCATACACTTCAAGACACATATATCATTGGATTCAACACTGAGCATATATATCATCACATCACTACACTATACGCCAAGTATCAAATTACTACAGTAATTAGGCATATCATTAGATTACTCCGTACACTAAGCATATGATCGCATATTACTACACTACATGCATGTCATGAATTCTAAACATGGCCTCTCATCACAGTACTACAACATGCATATCATATGAAGTACTACACTAACTAAGCATGCATATCATGTAATTACCACACTAAGTAACATACCATGATATGCCGTTTAACATTCGTCCTTGTGAGGCGGGTCACGAATGGCTTCCCTAGGTAGTCTTCACGTAGCGGAAGCATGTCCCAGAGGTTGCTCATCGTGATGACCACAACTCTCTTCTATGTGATGGTAGTTTAGATGATCGATATCGACTTGTAATATGAAGACAAACTCGCTACTCGCGGTCTCGAGACTACTAATGTTCTATCTTTGTTCGGTCACCTTTTTTCAAAAAATGGCTTAAGTTAGACCAAATGGTCCCTTCGGTGATGCGGGCATTTTTTCGACCACCTCCAAATCACCTCAGTTTTGGCACACATGATCTCTTCCACAAACAAAACTAGGTTTCCAAGTTTTTGTATTTTTTAAATTTTTTTGAATTTATAATGCCCTCTAGACTGACTGCTGAAAACATCGGTCTATGCCTCAAGGGGGCATTGTAAAATATATTTTTTCAAAATTTTCTTGCATACACATGTTTTGCACATGTGGGTGACCATGTACAAGAAAATTTGGGTGATTTGGAGGTGGTGGAAAAGTTCACGTTTTTTCAAAAAATGGCTTAAGTTAAGACCAAATGGTCCCTCCGGTGATGCAGGCATTTTTTCGACCACCTCCAAATCACCTCAGTTTTGGCACACATGATCTCTTCCACAAACAAATCTAGGTTTCCAAGTTTTTGTATTTTTTTAAAAAAAATTGAATTTATAATGCCCTCTAGACTGACTGCTGAAAACATCGGTCTATGCCTCAAGGGGGCATTGTAAAATATTTTTTTTCAAAATTTTCTTGCATACACATGTTTTGCACATGTGGGTAACCATGTACAAGAAAATTTGGGTGATTTGGAGGTGGTGGAAAAGTTCACGTTTTTTCAAAAAATGGCTTAAGTTAGACCAAATGGTCCCTCCGGTGATGCGGGCATTTTTTCGACCACCTCCAAATCACCTCAGTTTTGGCACACATGATCTCTTCCACAAACAAATCTAGGTTTCCAAGTTTTTGTATTTTTTAAATTTTTTTTGAATTTATAATGCCCTCTAGACTGACTGCTGAAAACATCGGTCTATGCCTCAAGCGGGCATTGTAAAATAATTTTTTTCAAAATTTTCTTGCATACACATGTTTTGCACATGTGGGTGACCATGTACAAGAAAATTTGGGTGATTTGGAGGTGGTGGAAAATTCACGTTTTTTAAAAAAATGGCTTAAGTTAAGACCAAATGGTCCCTCCGGGAATGCGGGCATTTTTCGACCACCTCCAAATCACCTCAGTTTTGGCACACATGATCTCTTCCACAAACAAAACTAGATATCCAAGTTTTTGTATTTTTTAAATTTTTTTTGAATTTATAATGCCCTCTAGACTGACTGCTGAAAACATCGGTCTATGCCTCAAGCGGGCATTGTAAAATATTTTTTTTCAAAATTTTCTTGCATACACATGTTTTGCACATATGGGTGACCATGTACAAGAAAATTTGGGTGATTTGGAGGTGGTGGAAAAGTTCACGTTTTTTCAAAAAATGGCTTAAGTTAGACCAAATGGTCCCTCCGGTGATGCGGGCATTTTTTCGACCACCTCCAAATCAGCTCAGTTTTGGCACACATGATCTATTCCACAAACAAAACTAGGTTTTCAAGTTTTTGTATTTTTAAATTTTTTGAATTTATAATGCCCTCTAGGTATTGCTGAAAACATCGGTCTATGCCTCAAGGGGCATTGTAAAATAATGTTTTCAAAATTTTCTTGCATACACATGTTTTGCACATGTGGGTGACCATGTACAAGAAAATTTGGGTGATTTGGAGGTGGTGGAAAAATTCACGTTTTTTAAAAAATGGCTTAAGTTAGACCAAATGGTCCCTCAGAATGCGGGCATTTTTTCGACCACCTCCAAATCACCTCAGTTTTGGCACACATGATCTCTTCCACAAACAAAAGTAGGTTTCCAAGTTTTTGTATTTTTTAAATTTTTTTTGAATTTATAATGCCCTCTAGACTGACTGCTGAAAACATCGGTATATGCCTCAAGGGGACCTGCATGCAAGAGTCGGGGACCTGCATGCAAGAGTCGGGGACCTGCATGCAAGAGTCGGGGACCTGCATGCAAGAGTCGGGACCTGCATGCAAGAGTCGGGGACCTGCATGTGAATCTTGATTCATCAAGGCCTTGACAGCTCTCGGCACAATGCTGCCGCCCGATTTGCATGCAGCAAAGATGAGCGTGCATGGAGGTTTTTCAAAGATTTCCAAGCACACCCGAGTGGGCCCGCTTATTTAAAAAATACGTCGGTCATTATTGCTCTGTAAATGAAGAATATGCATGATGATTATGAATATGCATGACAACCATAGTTAGGGTGAAGAATCATAGTGCCCAATTTGTCGAAATACATCATCATTCTTAAAGTTGGACATCACATGATACACACGAAAAGTGGAAACGAAGATGTCGAACTAATACAAGAACATGGCAGTACAACCGCACTTCACTAAATTACTGTCACGATGAAATAGAATGTAAAGACCACGTCACACAAAGCTGAATGGCACACGACTTTCTCTGGCTCATCGTCGGTTCATGCTGTATGTAGATATTGTTGGGGAACGTAGCAGAAATTCAAAATTTTCTACGCATCACCAAGATCAATCTATGGAGATTCTAGCAACAAGAGGAAGGAGAGTGCATCTACATACCCTTGTAGATCGCTAAGCGGAAGCGTTCATGTGAACGGGGTTGAAGGAGTCGTACTCGTCGTGATTCAGATCACCGATGATCAAGTGCCGAACGGACGGCACCTCCGCGTTCAACACACGTACAGCCCGGTGACGTCTCCCACGCCTTGATCCAGCAAGGAGAGAGGGAGAGGTTGAGGAAGACTCCATCCAGCAGCAGCACAACGGCATGGTGGTGATGGAGGCGTGGCAATCCCGCAGGCTTCGCCAAGCACCAAGGGAGAGGAGGAGGAGGAGGGCGGGGCTGCACCAAGAGGATAGGTTCTCTGTGTTATGGGCAGCCCCTGGGCCTCATATATATAGGGAAGGGAGGGCTGCGCCCCTCTAGGGTTTCCACCCCTAGGGGGCGGCCAGCCCTAGATGGGATCAAGGGAGGCGGCCAAGAGGGAGGGAGAGGAGGCGCCCACTAGATGGGCCTTAGGGCCCATCTGGACTAGGGTTTGCCCCCTCCCACCCATCCTTGCGCCTTGGGCCCCTTGTGGGGGGCGCACCAGCCCCTTGGGGCTGGTTCCTCCCACACTTGGCCCACGCAACCTTCCGGGCAGGTGGCCCCACTTGGTGGACCTCGGACCCTCCGGTGGTCCCAGACATTACCGAAATCGCCTCAAACTTTTCCGGTGACCAAAACAGGACTTCCATATATAAATCTTTACCTCCGGACCATTCCGGAACTCCTCGTGACGTCCGGGATCTCATCCGGACTCGAACAACATTCGGTAACCACATACAAGCTTCCTATATAACCCTAGCGTCACCGAACCTTAAGTGTAGACCCTACGGGTTCGGAGACATCTGAACATGACCGAGACGTTCTCCGGTCAATAACCAACAGCGGATCTGGATGCCCATGTTGGCTCCCACATGTTCCACGATGATCTCATCGGATGAACCACGATGTCAAGGACTCAATCGATCCGTATACAATTCCCTTTGTCTAGCGGTATTGTACTTGCCCGAGATTCGATCGTCGGTATACCGATACCTTGTTCAATCTCGTTACCGCAAGTCTCTTTACTCGTTCCGTAACACATCATCCGTGATCAACCCCTTGGTCACATTGTGCACATTATGATGATGTCCTACCGAGTGGGCCAGAGATACCTCTCCGTCTACGGAGTGACAAATCCCGCCTCGATCCGTGTCAACCCAATGGTCACTTTCGGAGATACCGTAGTGCACCTTTATAGTCACCCGATTCGTTGTGACGCTTGATACACCCAAAGCACTCCTACGGTATCCGGAATTGCACGATCTCATGGTCTAAGGAAGAGATACTTGACATTGGAAAAGCTCTAGCAAAACGAACTACACGATCTTGTGCTATGCTTAGGATTGGGTCTTGTCCATCACATCATTCTCCTAATGATGTGATCCGTTATCAATGACATCCAATGTCCATGGTCAGAAACCGTAACCATCTATTGATCAACGAGCTAGTCAACTAGAGGCTTACTAGGGACATGGTGTTGTCTATGTATCCACACATGTATTGCTGTTTCCGGTCAATACAATTATAGCATGAATAATAAACGATTATCATGAACAAGGAAATATAATAATAACTAATTTATTATTGCCTCTAGGGCATATTTCCAACAGTCTCCCACTTGCACTAGAGTCAATAATCTAGTTCACATCGCCATGTGATTAACATCGATAGGTCACATCGCCATGTGACCAACATCCAAAGAGTTTACTAGTGTCTTAAACTAGTTCACATCACCATGTGATTAAGTCTCAATGAGTTCGGGGTTTGATCATGTTTTGCTTGTGAGAGAGGTTTTAGTCAACGGTCGAACCTTTCAGATCCGTGTGTACTTCGCAATTCTCTATGTCATATTGTAAATGCTGCTTTCATGCTCCACTTGGAGCTATTCCAAATGGTTGCTCCATTATACGTATCCGTTTTGCTACTCAGAGTCACTCGGATAGGTGTTAAAGCTTGCATCGACGTAACCCTTTACGCCGAACTCATTATCACCTCCATAATCGAGAAACATGTCCTTATTTACTCTAAGGACAATTTTGACCGCTGTCCAATGATCCCCATTCCTGGATCATTCTTGTACCCCTTGATGACTCATGGCATGGCACACTTCCGTCGATACACAAAGATAGCATACTATAGAGCCTACGTCTCAAGCATAGGGGCGACCTTCGTCCTTTCTCTCTTTTCTGCTGTGGTCGAGCTTTTAACTCTTAACTTCATACCTTACAACTCGGCAAGAACTCCTTCTTTGATCGATCCATCTTGAACACTTTCAAGATTATGTCAAGGTATGTGCTCATTTGAAAGTACTATTGAGCGTTTTTTATCTATCCTCATAGATCTTGATGCTCAACGTTCAAGTAGCTTAATCCAGGTTTTCACTTGAAAACACTCAAATAACCCTATATGCTTTACAGAAAATTCTACATCATTTCTGATCATCCATATGTCAACAACATATACTCATCAGAAATTCTATAGTGCTCCCACTCACTTCTTTGGAAATACAAGTTTCTCATAAACTTTGTATAAACCCAAAATCTTTGATCATCTCATCAAAGTGCACATTCCAACTCCGAGATGCTTACTCCAGTCCTTGAAAGGATCGCTGGAGCCAGCATACCTCTTAGCATCCTTAGGATCGACAAAACTTTTTGATTGTATCACATACAACCTTTCCTTACGAAAACTGGTAAGGAAACTCATTTTGACATCCATCTGCCAGATTTCATAAATGCAGCTCATGCTAACATGATTCCGACGGACTTAAGCATCGCTACGGATGAGAAAATCTCATCGTAGTCAACTCCTTGAACTTGTGAAAAACTCTTCGCCACAAGTCGAGCTTCATAGACGGTGATCTTACCGTCCACGTCCGTCTTCTTCTTAAAGACCCATTTATTTCAATGGCTTGCCGATCATCGGGCAAGTCCACCAAAGTCCATGCTTTGTTATGATATATGGATCCTACCTCGGATTTCATGGTTTCTAACCATTTTTCGGAATTTGGGCCCACCATCGCTTCTCCATAGCTCGTAGGTTCATTGTTGTCTAGCAACATGACCTTCAAGACAGGATTACTGTACCACTCAGAAGTAGTACGCATCCTTGTCACCCTACGAGGTACGGTAGTGACTTGATCCAAAACTTCATGATCACTATCATAAGCTTCTACTTCAATTGGTGTAGGTGCCACGGGAACAACTTCCTGTGCCCTGCTACACACTAGTTGAAGTGACGGTTCAATAACCTTATCAAGTCTCCACCATCCTCCCACTCAACTTTTCGAGACGAACTTTTCCTCGAGAAAGGACCCGATTCAAGAAACAATCCCTATTGCTTCCGGATCTGAATTAGGAGGTATACCCAACCGTTTTGGGTGTCCTATGAAGATGCATTTGATCCGCTTTGGGTTCGAGCTTATCAACCTGAAACTTTTCACATAAGCGTCGCAGCCCCAAACTTTTAAGAAATGACAGCTTAGGTTTCTCTAAACCATAGTTCATACGATGTCATCTCAACGGAATTACGTGGTGCCCTATTAAAGTGAGTGCGGTTGTCTCTAATGCTTAACCCATGAACGATAGTGGTAATTTGATAAGAGACATCATGGCACGCACCATATCCAATAGGGTGCAACTATGATGTTCGGACACACCATCACACTATGGTGTTCCAGGCGGTATTCGTTGTGGAACTATTTCCACAATGTCTCAATTGTGTACCAAACTCGAACTCAGATATTCATCTCTATGATCACATCACGACATTTTATCCTCTTGTCACGAAGATCTTCAACTTCACTCTGAAATTACTTGAACCTTTCAATAATTCAGACTTGTGTTTCATCAAGTAAATATACTCAACATCTACTCAAATCATCTCGTGAAGTAAGAACATAACGATATTCATCAGATGCCTCAAAGACTCATTGGACTGCACACATCAAAATGTGTTACTTCCAACAAGTTGCTATCTTGTTCCATTTTATGAAACCGAGGCTTTTCAGGTCATCTTGCCCATGTGGTATGATTTGCGTATCTCAAGTGATTCAAAATCAAGTGAGTCCAAACGATCCATCTGCATGGAGTTTCTTCATGCGTATGCACCAATAGACATGGTTCGCATGTCTCAAACTTTTCAAAAAACGAGTGAGTCCAAAGATCCATCAACATGGAGCTTCTTCATGCGTTTTACACCAATATGACTTACATGGCAGTGCCACAAGTAAGTGGTACTATCATTACTATCTTATACTTTTGGCATGAAAATGTGTATCACTACGATCGAGATTCAATAAACCATTTATTTAGGTGCAAGACCATCGAAGGTATTATTCAAATAAATAGAGTAACCATTATTCTCCTTAGATGAATAACAGACATGCGATAGACATAATCCAATCATGTCTATGCTCAACGCAAACACCAAATGATAATCATTCTGGTTTAATACTAATCTTGATGGTAGAGGGAGCGTGCGATGTTTGATCATATCAACCTTGGAAACAATTCCAACACATATCGTCACTCACCTTTAGCTAGTCTCCTTTATTCCGTAGCTTTTATTTGAGTTACTAACATTTAGTAACCGAACCGGTATCTAATACCCTGGTGCTACTAGGAGTACTAGTAAAGTACACATTAACATAATGTATATCAAATATACTTCTATCGACCTTGCCTGCCTTCTTATCTACCAAGTATCTAGGGTAATTCTGCTCCAAAGGCTGTTCCCTTATTACGAAGCACTTAGGTCTCGGGTTTGGGTTCAACCTTGGGATTCTTCACTAGAGCAGCAGCTGATTTGCCGTTTCATGAAGTATCCCTTATTGCCCTTGCCCTTCTTGAAACTAGTGGTTTCACCAACCATCAACAATTGATGCTCTTTCTTGATTTCTACTTTCGCGATGTCAAACAACGCGAATACCTCAAGGATCATCATATCTATCCCTGATTTGTTATAGTTCATCACGAAGCTCTAGCAGCTTGGTGGCAATGACTTTGGAGAAACATCACTATCTCATCTGGAAGATCAACTCCCACTCGATTCAAGTGATTGTTGCACTCAGACAATCTGAGCACAAGCTCAACGATTGAGCTTTTCTCCCTTAGTTTGCAGGCTAAGAAAATCGTCGGAGGTCTCATACCTCTTGACGTGGCACGAGCCTGAAATCCCAATTTCAGCCCTCGAAACATCTTATATGTTCCGCGACGTTTCGAAAACGTCTTTGGTGCCTCAACTCTAAACCGTTTAACTGAACTATCACGTAGTTATCAAAACGTGTATGTCCGATGTTCGCAACATCCACAAACGACGTTTGGGGTTCAGCACACTGAGTGGTGCATTAAGGACATAAGCTTTCTACTGTCCGCATAATCGCTACTTTCAACTTTCAACTATATTTTCTCTAGGAACATATCTAAATAATGGAACTAAAGCGCGAGCTTTCGACATAATTTGCAAAAGGTCTTTTGACTATGTTCAAGATAATTAAGTTCATCTTATGAACTCCCACTCAGATAGACATCCCTCTGGTCATCTAAGTGATTACATGATCCGAATCAACTAGGCCGTGTCCGATCAACACGTGAGACGGACTAGTCATCATCGGTGAACATCTTCATGTTGATCGTATCTACTATACGACTCATGCTCGACCTTTCGGTCTCCGTGTTCCGAGGCCATGTCTTCACATGCTAGGCTCGTCAAGTTAACCCTAAGTGTTTCTGCGTGTGTAAATCTTGCTTACACCGTTGTATGTGAACGTAAGAATCCATCACACCCGATTAACACGTGGTGCTTAGAAGCGACGAACTGTAGCAACGGTGCACGCTTAGGGAGAACACTTCTTGAAATTTTAATGAGGATCATCTTATTTACTACCGTCGTTCTAAGTAAACAAGATGCATAAACATAATAAACATCACATGCAATTATATAGTAGTGACATGATATGGCCAATATCATATTGCTCCTTTGATCTCCATCTTGGGGCTCCATGATCATCATTGTCACCGCATGACACCATGATCTCCATCATCATGATCTCCATCATCGTGTCTCCATGAAGTTGTCTCGCCAACTTATTACTTCTACTACTATGGCTACCGGTTAGCAATAAAGTAAAGTAATTACATGGCGTTGTTCAATGACACGCAGGTCATACAATAAATAAAGACAACTCCTATGGCTCTGCCGGTTGTCATACTCATCGACATGCAAGTCGTGAATCCTATTACAAGAACATGATCAATCTCATACATCACATATCATTCATCACATTCTTCTTGGCCATATCACATCACATAGCATACCCTGCAAAAACAAGTTAGACGTCCTCTAATTGCTGTTTGCATGTTTTACGTGGCTGCTTTGGGTTTCTAGCAAGAACGCTTCCTACCTCACGCAAAACCACAACGTGATATGCCAATTGCTATTTACCCTTCATAAGGACCCTTTTCATCGAATCCGTTCCGACTAAAGTGGGAGAGATCGGCACCGCTAGCCACCTTATGCACCAAGTGCATGTCACCGGTGGAACCTGCCTCACGTGAAGAGCGTAAGGTCGGTCCGGCCGCTTCATCCCACAATACCGTCGAAACAAGATTGGACTAGTAACGGTAAGCATATTGAACAAAATCAACGCCCACAACTACTTTGTGTTCTACTCGTGCAAAGAATCTGCGCAATAGACCTAGCTCATGATGCCACTGTTGGGGAACGTAGCAGAAATTCAAAATTTTCTACGCATCACCAAGATCAATCTATGGAGATTCTAGCAACAAGAGGAAGGAGAGTGCATCTACATACCCTTGTAGATCGCTAAGCGGAAGCGTTCATGTGAACGGGGTTGAAGGAGTCGTACTCGTCGTGATTCAGATCACCGATGATCAAGTGCCGAACGGACGGCACCTCCGCGTTCAACACACGTACAGCCCGGTGACGCCTCCCACGCCTTGATCCAGCAAGGAGAGAGGAGAGGTTGAGGAAGACTCCATCCAGCAGCAGCACAACGGCATGGTGGTGATGGAGGAGCGTGGCATCCCGCAGGCTTCGCCAAGCACCAAGGGAGAGGAGGAGGAGGAGGCGGGGCTGCACCAAGAGGATAGGTTCTCCTGTGTTATGGGCAGCCCCCAGGGCCTCATATATATAGGGGAAGGGGAGGGCTGCGCCCCCTCTAGGGTTTCCACCCCCTAGGGGGGCGGCCAGCCCTAGATGGGATCAAGGGAGGCGGCCAAGAGGGGAGGGAGAGGGAGGCGCCCACTAGATGGGCCTTAGGGCCCATCTGGACTAGGGTTTGCCCCCTCCCACCCATCCTTGCGCCTTGGGCCCCTTGTGGGGGGCGCACCAGCCCCCTTGGGGCTGGTTCCCTCCCACACTTGGCCCACGCAACCTTCCGGGGCAGGTGGCCCCACTTGGTGGACCCCGACCCTCCGGTGGTCCCAGACATTACCGAAATCGCCCAAACTTTTCCGGTGACCAAAATAGGACTTCCCATATATAAATCTTTACCTCCGGACCATTCCGAACTCCTCGTGACGTCCGGGATCTCATCCGGACTCAACAACATTCGGTAACCACATACAAGCTTCCTATATAACCCTAGCGCCACCGAACCTTATGTGTAGACCCTACGGGTTCGGAGACATGCGACATGACCGAGACGTTCTCCGGTCAATAACCAACAGCGGATCTGGATACCCATGTTGGCTCCCACATGTTCCACGATGATCTCATCGGATGAACCACGATGTCAAGGACTCAATCGATCCCGTATACAATTCCCTTTGTCTAGCGGTATTGTACTTGCCCGAGATTCGATCGTCGGTATACCGATACCTTGTTCAATCTCGCTACGGCAAGTCTCTTTACTCGTTCCGTAACACATCATCCCGTGATCAACCCCTTGGTCACATTGTGCACATTATGATGATGTCCTACCGAGTGGGCCCAGAGATACCTCTCCGCTCACCGGAGTGACAAATCCAGTCTCGATCCGTGTCAACCCAATGGTCACTTTCGGAGATACCGTAGTGCACCTTTATAGTCACCCGATTCGTTGCCAGACGTTTGATACACCCAAAGCACTCCTACGGTATCCGGAATTGCACGATCTCATGGTCTAAGGAAGAGATACTTGACATTGGAAAAGCTCTAGCAAAACGAACTACACGATCTTGTGCTATGCTTAGGATTGGGTCTTGTCCATCACATCATTCTCCTAATGATGTGATCCCGTTATCAATGACATCCAATGTCCATGGTCGGAAACCGTAACCATCTATTGATCAACGAGCTAGTCAACTAGAGGCTTACTAGGGACATGGTGTTGTCTATGTATCCACACATGTATTGCTGTTTCCGGTCAATACAATTATAGCATGAATAATAAACGATTATCATGAACAAGGAAATATAATAATAACTAATTTATTATTGCCTCTAGGGCATATTTCCAACAGATATCACAGTTCAGCCTCGAGATCCTACACAGAAGAATAGAATAAATCACATGGACATCAATTATGAGTAAAACACATGCAAAAAAAAAAATATGAACATATTCCGTACCTCTAGCAATTTAGCGCATTTACGTCGATTGTGACCTGGTTTCTTGCAATAGCCACAGATATTCTGTGATCTTCACTTCTTTGTCTTTGCCTGCAGCCTTTTCTTCGGTGCACCTCGTCCCGGCACATGCACGGGATCCAGAACCTTATCAACTTTCTGCGAAAAGCGGCATCAACGGGCCAAACCTAATGCTGTTATGCTGAGCATTAGTTGACTCCTTGGTGTCAGCTAGTTCAAAACTTGATTGCTTGCCATGATGTTGTGCTTGCAAAAGCATCTTTAGACGGTGATAGTCCTCATCGAGTGGCATGCCCGAAACTTCTTGGCGTGACTACAATTCCGCAACTCATGGTACCTCTGCAGGCTTAGCGAATAGTCATACATATGGTTTTTCTGGTAGGTGCGTATGCACATTTTGCATTCATAGTCCACCTAGTGGGAACGCAACAACCGGGCAGAATTGTTTGTTTTAGAATCCCCAATATGTAAAAATGTGGGAACATGGTGTGCCTGCGATTCCAGCTTACGGCAAGAACAACTCACCCCATGCAACAGACCTCCTTGCTCTTCAATGCGCACTCCAAACTTTTATCCATTCTTTCCTGCTTGGACACAACATAAGTGGAATCTTCTGATCCATCTAGTATCTCTCTAATCTGACATTTGCTGACAGCATCTATGCTCCATAAGACCATCTTAAAGACCCTAGGTGTGAAAACTGTTGCGGCGTGTTTCTCAAGCGGCGAAGCATTTTCCTCTGTAAATGAAACGGACTGCAAGGCTTCGGCGCCATGGAGAGCTTATAATCCGTCATGACGCAAGGCAACGCTCATAGTGCTCTAGCATTTCAAACAACGACATCTTACCCTCAAGATGCGTATGTAGCACAGAGTTCAAGCTCTCACTCCTTTGATTGCTGCTCAATCCTAGGAAACAACGCCCCTCAAGATATGGAGCACACCACAACTTTCTCATTTGATACATCTGATGCAGCCAAGACTCCTCACTGGTTACTTTATTCCGTTGTAAGAATTGTATCCATTTTATCTCATGCTCTTCAATGGAAGAAGTATCATAAATGAAAGATCTGAATTCCTCCTTTACGTCGTCATCATGCAGATGGCGACAATGTTCTGCTGAATGTGCCATATACATAGTCTATGGTTTGAGTCCGCCGACCACCCTTATTGCTCTCTGCATTGCAAGGTCCCCATCTGTGATCACAGATATCGATGCTTCGTGCCATGCAATCAGAAAAGGTCCGCAACATCCACTCGTATGCCTGGCTTGTTTCATGAGAAATTATACCACAACCAAATATAACAGTGCTGCGGTGGTGATTCAACCCGACAAAAGGCACGAATGGCAGATTGTATTTGTTGGTTCAGTATGTGCTATCAAAAACAATGACGTCTCCGAAAGCCTCGTAGTCAAGTCGCGATTGACTATCAGCCCGAACAGTCCCTTCAGATGGCCATGCTCGTCTACCAAGTACTTGAAGAAAAAATCCACATCTCGCTCTCGCCGCCATCATGTGCATGATCATCGCTTTAGCATCACCGCACTGATTGTCTCCTGCTTATTAGCATGGCAGAAATTGTAAATGTCCTCTTTATGCATCCAACCTTATCAAATCCACCGTATTGAAAGCACAAAATATCCATAATACGGTATTTACGGATCCCACATTTTTCCATGTCCGCAATGTCCGCTTTCTGCTCATCGCTAATTCGTCTGTGCAAACGTAGCAGACAAGAAAGATCCCGTGGGGCTAGAGGATGGCTGTGCTCATCAATGAAATCCTTGACAAACCACCGACCGGTTTCCTCCTGTCTCGTAATGACCAATTTAGCATTACACCCAACACGAGTTAAACTTCGTGGCCTCCTCTTTCTATCTTCCATCTTTCTTTTCATGTGCTTATCTTCGCGAAACCCTTGACGACTACACACAATTTTCCTTAAAATTATGTATTTGTTGGATCCATCCCACTCAACGTAGCTTTTCCTCACACTAAAACCTTTTTCAAGAGCATATTTGTTGTAGAATTCATAGCCTTCAGCCTCACTATCAAACATCTTGTCGACAACATTTACATACTCGAACATACTCTCATCACTTGCATACGCCATGTCTTCCTGCATATGACATGTGAGGGAAACCAATCATCAACATCTTTCTGTTTATCAATGTTGCAGGTGTAAAATAGCTCATAGGCAAAGACAAGTGCATGGAAAAGACTTTGCTGGTTTGACATGTGAGGGAAACCAATCATCAACGTCCAACAAGTAGTATCTCATCTTCCTTTAAACTATATTTCATGCGCTATGCAAACCTAAAGTGATGATGACTTTAATAAACTAAATTAAGTGAACTATGGAACTAGTATCTCATCTTCCTTTAGTATATCTCATCTCAAACGTCAACATCTTACTTAAACAAACATGATGCGATTAGCTCAAGAGAAACTATGCCACGATGAAGCTTTCCATTCGTTGTCCTAGTCAGTACCCGAATCTTGTGGGGTTGAGGTTGTACTGCATGCACGGTGGAGGGGCGAAACGGCCAAGAGAACGAGCAGAACGCCAAGCCGAATTCATACCTTAAGGATGGTACGCGCGAAGAGATGGGATCGCCCGCCGCGGTCGCCGCCGATTCAGCCGGCGCAGATCCGGCCTTCTTCTTCTTCTTCAGTGACGGCGTGGGGGGCTGGGGTTGGTTGGGTGGAGGACGAGGACGATGAATTTATTCCTCTCGCCGGGCAGGTCGAGGACGGAGAAGGTCAGGAGCGGCGGCGGCATTTAATAGATCGGAGGAGGATTCTGAACTGGATCGAGTAGACATGGATCTGGTCCTCAGGTGATCGGTTCAAGAAAAGATATTTCCCCCTGGACCATTATGCCCTTATCGCAATTAACATATTATATTTAATCAACTAAAATTCCCCGCAAGATCTGACGGCTAATAAAAATCAGACGTGATCAGACATGTAAGTACTGCTAAGTACTCCGAGTACTAACCCAATCACCGTAAAACAGCTCTTATTTTATTCCTTGCCATTAATGCTCCCTCAGGTATTTGTGTCTTGCATGTACGTTTAATACAGATTAGTGCAATTAAGGAAAGTAAAAAAACTACTTAAATTACAGATTTATATTACATGCTGGATGTACTGATTGACCATGCTAACGGTATTGCCTTCTATTTGTTGATGATCGAAAACTTTCCAATTGCTTTTGTTCCCACTGCATGTTGAACCATTCAGGAAAAACAGCTGGACGATGGACAATTCATTTAGGAAAACCATATCTTCTATTTTTCTACATATAATAGATAAGAAAAGGCCACTAGAACTACGATCTTGTGTTCATCCAATTCCGTCCTCCTGTTCTATACTTGCGATTTGTACTAAAAATGTTTTTCCATCAAATTAAAATAATTAAACATATGAAAGTATATTCCATAAGAATATAGTAGTACGAGTTTAATATTGTCAATATTGGTCATCCTTCAATGGGCAAAAGATAGTATATCAGGTTGTACATTAACACCATTTAATCAAGCACATAGAAAAACAGGACGGGATGGAGTGTTCACCCAACATATAAATCAGCTTGCTAGCGCAGGGATTCCTTGACAGTGACAACAAGTAGATCGAGTGCATTGACCATGCATCCCATTGGGCATCCATAGCATGACTAGGGCCGTTCGCCACAATCCTAGGCTACGGTGAGGTCACATATTCCAAGATGTTGTGGGACTTAAATTGGGTAGCTCTCATCAAGACATAAGAATATATGCAAAGAAAAGTAAGAGAGAACTACATATTACAACCCCGAGAGCGTGTTCGGATCCCCTCCACTCCTTTAGATCCTTGAATCCACACTCCTCTCCTGGACTGATGGCTCCTTCCGCCAAATAGGGAGTTGATAACACGTTTGGCAACTGACTCCACTCCAATTTCAGCAGGGAACATCGCTAGTGGGTGGTTCCGGCCGTAAGGGTGCAGGGAGCAGCGCTAGTGGGTTCAATGGCCAGGGGGTCATTGCAGGAGAGAGAGAAATTTGGATCGCGCGGGAGGTCACAGGGAGTCGCCCGCGGAGTTAGGAATTAGCCACTCTGCCGGATTAAACTAAATCCAGCTCCGCTCCACTCCTCCTACTCTGAGGAGCTGCAGCGTTCGGCGCCACTCCGCCCGCTCCAGGGACGGAGCTGCGGAGCGGAATGTATCCGAACAGGGCCTATTACAACCAAAGTCTAATATACAACCCTAAAACTGACTATTTTACAACCTCGAACTTGCAAAACCGGACAAGAATCAACTCTGAACTGGTTTCAACCATGTTCTGACTAGTTTCCGCCATGAGGCTCTTCAGCCATGGAAAAGGGATCGGCCCGAGATTTTATTTTCCTTCTTTCTTTCTTTTTTGCAGATACATACATTTTTCAGAAATTGCAACCAAAGTCATTGCTGTAATTTCTGAAGCTGATGACTTGGTCAGCTGGTAATCGTTTTTAGTTTTCCCAAATTTTACCCAAAAAACGAACAGAAGATTCAGATTGCACACGGACACAATGACCAAGGCCATTGAAGAGTCAAGCATGTTTTGTCACCAGTGCTCCCTTTATTAAAAAAGTAAAAGAAAAGAAAAGACCAATAGACCTGGAAGAGGATTTGTGGCTCTCGGATGCCACATACACCTATATGAATATAGTATAAAAAATATTAGGAATTTCAAAAAAATGAAAATTTTGGGATATTAAACATGGGTCCCTGTTGTACACCCGTGTTCGGTTTCGTGGGGAAGGGCTGCCCATGGTAATGTTAGTAAAAAAGGAAAAATCGTATGTATAGAAAAAAATAGATGTATCTTATGTTGTATCGTAATTCCAGCGCCACGGATACCACAGGCACCCATTCCACATGAAAATGAACACGGGTGTACAACAGGCACTCAGGTTTCATATCCCAAAAATTCAGTTTTTTTGTTGTTGCAATTTTCAGATATTTCTTGGTGCCCCAATGCATGTCCACACTAGACCTCCGATATTGTGTTGATCCAATTCAGTCTTCCTGTTCTATACTTATAATTTGTATTGAAATTTCCTTTTCAAATTAAAATAATTAAACATATGAAAATATATTCCATAAGAATATAGTTGTACAATTTAATATAGTCAATATTGCTCATCCTTCAAGCGGCAAAAGGTATATACCAGGTTGCACATTAACACCGTTAAAGCAAACACATAGGAAAACAGGAGTATATTGGATGGAGTCATTCACCCAACATATAAATCAGCTTGTTAGCGCAGGGATTCCTTGACAATTCCAGGAATCACAACCAAAGTCACTTCTGTAGTTTACGAAACCGATGACTTGGTCAGCTGGTAACCGTTTTCAGTTTCGCCAAATTTCACCCAAAAACAAAACAGAAGATTCAGATTGCACACAGACACAATGAGCAATGCCATAGATGAGTCAAGCATGTTTTGGCACCAATGCCCCATTTTTTGAAGAAAAACACACACAAAAAACTTTCAGCAGCATGTACTACTTGCATGTGTTCACGTCACAGCCGCATGAGACTTTGTCAACAACACAAGTGCCTTTGGGCTCCGCTGGATCATTGCAAGTTATCTTATTGCAGCATATTGTTGCATAATAAGTTGTATCATTATCATGGCTGCAGTGGCATAGGTCGCACTGTCTTGATACGGTTGTCTGAGGAAAATATGTTGCTGGTAGAACCCTTCTTGCTGGCTGTACTGGGATGTTGCGTGTACTGATGTTGGTGCCCGCTCCTCCAGTTCATCATATAGCATACATACATAATTATATTTCTTCTGGTTGAAAATTAACCTGATAAATTAAGTGTGCACACTATATCATCTCGCTGACATCTCTTTGAACTTATATAGCAGGAGAACGCGAACTTCATTATTCTTTTTGTCAAACACGCAGGAGAGCTGCGTATTACTCTGACCCAAACACACCACAAAACACAACCCTAAGGAACAAACTAAGAACTCATCAAACAAACTAAGAAATATGTACTATTATGTCAAAAACACCTAAACTGATTGATCAATACGACAACACCCAATTTGATTATTTATGCAAACAAATCAGTTTATCCACAAGATTTATATGGAATGGTAAGATTGGTATGAATAGGATAAACATACCATGGACTTGATCACTGGTGCACAGAAGCAGAAGGCACATGAGGGTGACAAACATCTGCGAAGATTTTGCCATCAGTATATCTTATAAGAAAGAAGAAGGATTCACTTTGGGGTTTGTGTGTTTTGTGTTGTGAATGGCTAAGGTATAGAGAATGGGAATATATACACATACATGATATGGCGCAAGATGGCAGCCAGTTGTTGTTTGCGCCAAAAAAGATATGCATTTATTGAATGAAAAATTTATTTTATTGCCTGCAATTAATACTCCCTCAGGTATATATGTCTTGCATGTAAGTTTAATACAGATTAATGCAATTAAGGAAAGTAAAAAACTACTTAAATTACAGATTTATATTACATGCTGGATGTACAGATTGACCATGCTAACGGTATTACCTTCTATTCGTTGATGATCGAAAACTTTCCAATTGCTTTTGTTCCCACTGCATGTTGAACCATTCAGGAAAAACAGCTGGACGATGGACAATTCATTTAGGAAAACCATATCTTCTATTGTTCCACATATAATAGATAAGAAAAGGCCACTAGAACGACGATCTTGTGTTCATCCAATTCGGTCCTCCTGTTCTATACTTGTGATTTGTACTAAAAATGTTTTTCCATTAAATTAAAATAATTAAACATATGAAAGTATATTCCATAAGAATATAGTAGTACAAGTTTAATATTGTCAATATTGCTCATCCTTGAATCGGGAAAAGATAGTATATCAGGTTGTACATTAACACCATTTAATCAAGCACATAGAAAAACAGGACGGGATGGAGTGTTCACCCAACATATAAATCAGCTTGCTAGCGTAGGGATTCCTTGATAGTGACAACAAGTAGATCGAGTGCATTGACAATGCATCCCATTGGGCATCCATATCATGACTAGGGCCGTTGACCACAATCCTAGGCTATGGTGAGGTCACAGAGTCCAAGAGGTTGTGGGACTCAAATTGGGTAGCACTCATCAAGACATAAGAATATATGCAAAGAAAAGGAAGAGAGAAGTACATATTACAACCCCGAATTGCCACCAAAGTCTAAGATACAACCCCAGAACTGACTATTTTACAACCTCGAACTTGCAAAACCGGACAAGAATCAACTCTGAACTGGTTTCAACCATGTTTTGGCTAGTTTCCGCCATGAGGCTCTTCAGCCATGGAAAAGGGATCCGCCCGAGATTTTATTTTCCTTCTTTCTTTCTTTTTTGCAGATACGTAGAGTTTTCCAGAAATTGCAACCAAAGTCATTGTTGTAATTTCTAAAGCTGATGACTTGGTCAGCTGGTAATCGTTTTCAGTTTCCTCAAATTTTACCCAAAAACAAACAGAAGATTCAGATTGCACACGGACACAATGACCAAGGCCACAGAAGAGTCAAGCATGTTTTGTCACCTGTGCTCCCTTTATTAAAAAAAGAAAAAGAAAAGAAAAGACCAATAGACCTGGAAGAGGATTTGTGGCTCTCGGATGCCACACACACCTATATGAATACTAGTAGAACGCTCGTGCGTTGCCACGGGCTTTTGACAAAATTTAAGATTCTACTCACGGAGCTAAATAACTAACAACAATGTCGTCTCAGCTAATATATTTTTTAATAATCGGCTAACACACATCATACTATCAAACACAATAATGTTATATGGATCGTATTTGTGACGTTTTGGTCTCATATAGATGAATGAATAAAACAAAAACCCATTCTAACTAAAGTTTTTCTTAGGTGAAGTGGGTTGTGTTGTATTCATTCATCTCAACATGTTTTGAGTCGAATAAAATAAAACTATTCGCACAAGCCTCCTTCGCTAGCCAATGAGAAGCTCCATTAGCCGAGCGTCTCACCCATGCCACCCAGAACTCCTCCGTTGATCGCATGGACTCCTTTACCTCCTCAACAATAGGGCCATTGATTGATCTATCAAATTCTTAGCTTCTTAATAACTTACAGCATCTACTGCTGACCCCCCTACTTTCTCCCTAAACGTCTGAAACGTCCGCCCCGGTCAGTGCCTGGTCAAAAAATGAGTGACCCAACCGTACCCTCACTTTATCCCTAAATGTCCGGACTGGCCGATATACCTTGGACCCATCTCAAATCTAGGGGCAGGATGGGCTGCAGTCACGCCCGGGTACCCGCTCGGTCCTACCTGCAACGACCCAATCTTTCTTTCTCACCTCTCTCACGTGGAGCATGGAACGATGCTAGTGCAGGGGAGGAGGTGCCTCGCGACGATGATGAGGTGAGCAGAGGAGGTTGCTAACAGCGTGGATGATGGTGGCGGAGGCGCCGACCTAGGGGAGGCGCCTGACGACCTCGTGCGACCACCACATGTACCTGCTGGCCAAAGCCGCATGCAATCGTGGGCGCGCTGATGGGTCGCCGCAGCCTTGTGCTGGCTTGTGTGTTGGCCGTCGGCGAGCGAGCGTGCTGGCCTGCGGGTAGGCGGGCGAGCATGATGGACGCCCCACAGCCGCATGCTGTCTAGCCTAGCTATGGGGATGCCAACCGCCGTAGCTGGCGCAACCACGGCCTGGCCGTCGTTGCCGTCGTGTGCGGGCGGTCAGTTGGGACTTAATCTTGATTTCAATGTTTCTGCATGTTTGTTTTTAGTGATGCATGCAGTTTAGATTGTCTAGGGAAGTGTATGTAGGCCAATGAAGCTTCAGTTGTGCACGGGAAGAAGGCGAGATGCCAGGCTGCCGTAAGCACGGCGAGACGGTGTCTTGAAGCTACAGTGCAAATGTTGAGGCTACGCGTTATACACTAAAATATATCCAACGCATCATTACTATAAAACAGAATGAAAGTAACACCGAACTTTATATTATATCATAAGAACGAAAATGAAAGGTCATAAATTGTTATTTAAGATATGTACGTTTGCCGTGCGTTGCCAAAGGATAACAAATATATAGACATTGATCAAAAAGCAAAGGGCCATCAACTCTACTTCGTCAACTTGGACTACTATATGTTTGCTTATTTCATATTTTGTTAAATGTCCAGAAAAAATAACATTGCATATATATTATACACATCTTAATCTTCAATAAAAACATAAAGGTGATTAACAAACTCCATGTTCATAAAACTACAATAAATTAGTCTAATTGGTATTGTCAGCTAAGAAGATCAACGACCTTCTTGAGCAGTACCAAAAAATAGCCGAGTTAAAGTTAATTTGGCCAATCACACTCACCTCACTCTGTAAACGGCCCCAATTGTTGACCGCAGTGGAGGCCTGCTCCCTCCCGCGCAAAAGGAGGCTCTATGGTGGTGGGGCCCTCTCCAAATTGCCGGTGCTCTTTAACCGGGACGGTGACTGTTCCGGGGCCTTGTTGGAGAGGTAATCTTGCCTCCATCCTTACCGGGTACATCCAGTTTTGCTCATGACAACATGATCATCCTTATATTTTGGCAAGCCTAAAGAGATGTAGTGTAGTGTTCACGTTTCCTTTCACCAATGGAATAGAGGAAATTGAACCAGAGAGCAATATAACAATGTAGCTCTTTCACCATTGTACACAACAATATGGTTGTTTCACAAATCCAAGCATATTTTCTTTTTATGTGCAAGGAAATTAAGCAATTTACAATCAGTAAACGAATCTAGGGAGCAAATTGATAAATGGTTAGGATCTTGCAAGAAAAAAAATACCTCGGTAAAACTTACACATACACAACTGCTGATCTTCTCCTACTATTCTCCTTATATAGAATATTAATTTGTAACACATCAGACTCTCCAAAATTTCTGAGATCTCTGAAGATAAAATGATGTTCTTCAGTGCCAGCGCTGCTTCTTCTTAGCCTAAAACATACCCCCTCCGTCCCACAATATAAGATGTATTTCTTAGTTTTTCCACCTACCTATGGCACATCATTTCAAGAATATAGTTGTTGAAGCAACTTATATGCAAAGCACGACTATTATCACGACATCCTTTTTGAGGACAAAAGTAACTAATAACACGACATTCTATGTCTCATAGCTATCTTATTTATTTGATCATTTTGGGAGCTTCAATTCCTTGAATAATTCAGTGAATGCCATCTGCAATGACCCGTTGTCTGCCAATGCCAACACTCATCTAGCCTTCTTCTTCGCCAATGTCAGCCTCCCACTTAGCTTCTCCCCTTCTTCTCCATGCCCTCAGCCTTCACAAGTTCCTCATCATACTTCTCCATCACCTCCCCGACATTCATATCATCCACCACGAATATAATTCATAACATTCAGGCGGTAAAGGTCAATGTACACCAGGCCGGTCAAATAAATAGTACTTTAGCATCTCTCAAGGGAAGTTTCAAATTTCACCTACAAATTTCAATTAAAGTCATGTTAAAATTTTAATCTACTACCAATATTAAATAATGTATGATAAACGTGATAGCTTAAATTCAAAGTAATAGATTGGATCCTCCCTTAACAATATGACTGGTAGATAGTTTTGAGAGGAAATCTGCATATATTTTAGCATAGACTTACCCAAAGAAAAAGTTATTATAATCGTTCAACAAATAACCTATAACCTCTAATGTACCGAAGGGGAAAAGATCAGATGACATGTTTTTGTAAGTCCTAGGATAACCAAAAAGCACATCATCATGACATCTCATCAGTTGGAAGTGTGACACTTATGACCGTGGTATGTAATTGATATATTCCAGTTGGAAGTGTATCACCAGATGCAATGTGGAAGTGTGTCATTGGATGCAATGTGGAGGGAAGATATCAAGGATACTCACCCGAGTATATATGGAGAAAATTGCTTCTATACCATTGACAATCGCGGCAATGGCTCATTTGCCACCGAACAAAGCTCCAGTGTTTACATACCAAATACAAACATATTATGTTGCTTATTTGCCATCATTGTTAGTCCGTCCTTAATGTGTCTCCGTTTTCTTGTCAGTTTAGCCAAAAATTCCAAGCCCTTAGTTTTTTTTAAGCATCAGTACAGACACAAGCGCTCATGTACACGCGCATACACTCACCCCTATGAACGCACACACGCCCACCCTACCCCTATGAGCACCTCCGAAAGACTGAGCCGGCATATCATCTTGAAATTTACGAAGTCACCGTAGGCGCCTCGTCGTCGACGGGAACGTCTCCTCTCACTGAAAGCGCATCGACGGAAATCCTGAAATAAATCCAGGAATAATGCGAGCACCAGGATTTGAACCCTGGTGGGTTGGGGATACCACTGTCTACCTAACCATCTCAACCCACAGGTTGGTTCGCTCTTGCCCTCAGTTTAGAATAGAGAAAAGAAAACAATTTTGTTTGTAGAAAAAAAAGAAAAAGAAACAAAACCAGCTCACGGCCGCATGCGAACTGGCTCAGCGCCAGTCTCTAGTGGCCCATGGGGGAACCGCCGCCGGCACAACCCAACCTCTGACGCCGCTCCCCCAAACCCCGTCTGACCAATGCAACATGACCGCTCTCTCTCTCTCTCTCTTTGTACAATTTGCACTAGGTAATTTCTGAGAGTCTCTTTCTTTTTGCTGCAGTTTTTGATAGGAGAATACAATGTTGACATGGTTGCATCATCCGCAGGATGATCCAATCATGTACTTACACAGTAGATTTGTGGCAGTGGAACTAAAATTACCAAGGATTCCATGTTCAGTTGGTAGATTATTGAGGGTACTAGCACAAACATGAAGGATTTGCTTATGTGTATTGCTGAGAATTTCCTCTATTGTCAGAGGATAATATATTTCTTGAGTACGTTGACTGCATTAGTGGCAAAAATATCTCTGTGTCAAATGATGAAGAATGCATGAAAATGTATGAGTGTTTCATCAAAATAGGAGTGGTCAGTTGACCTGATCATCAAACATTCTCACCCAAGTGATAATGTTAATGTGCCTTGTACTCCTTCGAATCAAACACCATCTTTCGGTTGTGGTCTTTCAGTTCTAGATAATGTTATTGTGCCTTGTATTATTAACATATCAACCTACTTTCGGTTGTGGTCTTTTGGTTTTAGATGATGTGAACTTGAGTTCGCTTTTGTATATGGTGTTTGTTGAATGGTTCTAGATGATCTGGACGTTGATATGTATTATTCTGTCACTAAAGTACAAACACGCTGAACTGTTATATATTGTGCTTATTTGCCATTGAGAGCAAAGCAGTCATTTTAGCTTTCAAACACACTGAGGTAACGTTGGACTAACAGCCAGTGGTATATAAGCAATAGAATTTGTTTGTGTTTGGTATGTAAGCACTAGAGCTTTGTTTGATGGCAAATGAGCCATTGCCGCGCTTGTCAATGGTATAGAAGCCATTTTCTCGTATATATGTGGTGGCACTGTAGCAGCTGCGTACCGGTAGGAGAACGGCAGCCCCACTTGTGTACTGATCGGCGGTCACAACCACACAATTGTACCCGTCGTTACTGCATGACTTTGCAGATTAGAGAGATATAGATTCAGGATCCAGAGATGGAAGAAGATACCTGGGTCGCCAACGTTACTGTCATTTATCCGAAAATCCCTAGGACTGCCTCCAGCAGCGGGCCCTCCAGTAGCATGGCACCGAGTGTGCGGCCCTCTCATCCTCTTCAACACGGCCAACCGCCTCACACTACTCCTTTCCTCGCTTATCTCCACCGCTGCTCACCTTCCCGCCGGCGCCATCCGTCGTGCCCTTCGTCTGACAATAAAAATATTTTTTTATCAATAGATAAAAGTAAATTCACTTCTCAAAAATATACTAAATTCATAATCCATATACGTGTTCATGATCTTCCAGTGGAAGAAAAAGTTTGAACAATGGATGACAACACATGCTAGGGCTGAAGAATGGCACAGTAACACACAGATCAACAACACCAGCACTAAAATTCGTACAGAGCTTCTCTGGCTTCCAGCTCCTCGAGTAAGGGTACCTACGGCTTCCAGAACAAATTAATTTCGTAGTGAAGTCAAAGTGATAGATATTTCTGCATATGCCTTTACTGAATGGATGAACTGTATGCAGAAATCCCCTGCAAATAGTACAACTCGACTGTTTCACTATCCCGAGAGAACAATATAGCAGCGATAATTCATAAATTCAAAGGAAGCTAGAACCTAGACATTCAGGCCACTTCGTAACTTACTTGATTTGTGAGAGCTCTGCAAAAGGTAGAAGGGGGGATTTCAGCCAAACATGCATCACATACAAAATCTAGTTTCCTCCTTATGGGCAGAGAAACCCACAATGCTCCTTAAAATTCTCAAGCAACAAGAATAGACCAGAAAAAGGCTCGTAAAATGCAGTGATTTGTTGTTCGTATTTAAAAAGGCCGGACCGATGCTCGTACGAATGCAAGATAACACTATTGAGATTGTTTGATGGTGCCCACCGACCATCCTCATGGTGCAGTGTTGCCGGTGTTGGCTCGGCAAGCCATTTTCTCATGCCTTGTCTGCACTGTGCCAAAATTTATACAGCAAGATGGACTGTACTATGCCAGAATTTATAGTGAAGATAATTTATGCAGCAAGATGAATTGCACTATGCCAAAATTAGACTAAATTTCAGCTATCGGTCTACACCATGCTATAATTTATACAGCAAGATAGACAAAATTTCATCTATGAAGCTATTAGCTTAACCTGCAAAAAAAAATTTAGCTTAACGTCCAACTGTACATTACTGCAACATGCAAGAAGACTTAGTTGTGCCCATAACATGCACACTATGATATCAGTAGCTGAAATATGAAGCTTTGTTGCCATCCCTTTCTCTAAGGTTCGAAAATATGGGTATAAAATGATAACAACCAACCACAGTCAATGAAATGAGCCAGAACAAAACCATACCATACTAAACCGTAGCTAGTTGGTCATAATTCGCAATGCCACATATCATTTAAACACAATTTGTATTGGAAAATGGAAGAAAATTATAGAGCAGAGCAAACCCTCACTTAAAAGAGGAGTTAAGAGAGTTAGAGTTTGCAAACCAATATCAAGCAAAGCTAACTAAGCTGAATTCGCTGATAAAAATACATGGTCTGTTACTGTTTCTGTCTTCTTTCCTTCTGAATATAAACAATATGCTATGCATGACTATCTATATGACCTTGATGTCACATCTTTGGTGACAATCCTGTAATGTACTGATTATTGCTGAGATGGCCATGCCTTAAAGATACGCTATACATACATCAAATCTTTCCAATCTATGTACGGCGGAACAATATAGTTCATTGATTTCTCTTCCATTTTTAATCTTCATGCGGATGCAGATAAAGGCAAACAAATAATTGCAGGAGGCAAACCATTACAAAAAGATAAAAATATATAGATCTGAATTCAGACCCGGGAATCAAAATTCCAAAGATAGGTTTAATTTCTTTAAAATAGATACTTCATACATGAGTCCTTCTAATACTATGCAGCGAGAACGCAACATGTTCTGTTTATAATGGCAGGGATCGATGTTTCCAAACCATTCAGGGCTGATGCAATTCTGTCAAATAACACTTCTGTTGCTGCAGGGACTGAAATATTTGAGAAAGAATCAGTAATCCAAATTAAAATAATTTATATCAGTCCAATTCTGCAAAAAAAGTATTCATAAATTCCAGGGAAAATCACATAAATTCATTTATACAATCTAGGTATTTATACAAAATTTGATCGAACAAATCGTGAGCAAAGAGGTAGATACAAACTTCAGATAAGTGCAGCCCACGCAGTTAATGGAGATACATAGTTCCATCATGAACAGGGCAAGAACTCACATGTAAGCCACCTTGTATATTCAGACTTGACGAATTTGCAAGACTAAGTAAACCTTCCATAATGCAGAACTAAGTTGCAGGACTAAGTAAACCTGTCCCAACCAACAAATTTCACTCAAATCACACAGGCAGACTTCGTAATTTTATGAAAAATCAAGAACACAAAGCTTGAACGAATTAATCACACTACATAGTACATCCCTACATTCACCCAGGGAAATTGTTTCTAGATCGAAGCCTGAAGTAGGAGCCTGCACTCTGCACCCTGTTGGCGCCGCCTCCTCGCCGCAGCGCCCTTCTTCTTCTTCCTCACAAAACTCCCACTTGTAGTTTCTCTCAAGAACACACACATGATGAGAAAACTCAACACATACACACGCACACGCCAAGGAAGAGACCAACACCAGCTTTGCCAAGAGTTCTCCTCCTTGATCACACAAACACTACATTTTTGCCCAGCCCTCTCGGCCCCTTTCTCATTGCTTGATATGCAACATATATACAAGGGGATGGCCTCACGCATGTGCTAACTAGCCGGCAGGTTCGGCCACAAACCCGTGCATGCATTTGACTCGACCAAACACAATACGTTTGCACGCACACTCGCCACGACCCGGCCACCACATGGCCACATGCATGGCTTATTTGCCATCACACCCAAGTATGACCATCACAATCAGCTCGCCGCATACTAATCAGTGAATAGAGGACGCAAAAGATTTGCAGGTATAATAGGGAGATTTTGCCTCAGCCGTGGGATCAGCCTGTTAGCCGATCGGAGTGACATGGACGACCTCTGCGGCGTCAAAAACGAACCAGACCTTGACAGCCACATCGCCCCCTGTCATGACCACCAGACCTCGAGCAGCCACAGCACCCCTTGCCCATGGTCACCCTCACGTTGAGCTAGTCCACCTGTTGTCATTCCTGCAGCTGTGTATTGCTGTCGATGGACCTCCTGAAGATCCCCACGTACGCCGCTACTCTTGACGCAAGATACAGACCTCGCCGGCTATTGTACACGCAGCATCGCACCAAGAGAAAGTGACGGCGAGGCTCACCTCAGGAGGCAGCGGCGAGGCCCGCCTCCAATCGCTCCCCACGCCGCCGCCACGCCAGCACCTCCTTCGGCCACTTCACCGTGGCCGCTCCTCCTCCCATCCCTCTCGGCTCTCGCACATCTCCATCGCCTTGACACGAAGGCAGAGCAACGGGGAGATGGGGCGCCTCCTCGCGTCGGCTTCTGCGCTATCCTAGTAGAGGCGGCAGCTTGCCACGATGACGACGGGCAGAGGGCTCCGGTAGAGCGTGGGACGGCAGCATGCTGGTGGCCTGGACGGGCACGAGACCTAGACACATGCGGCGCGGGACGGCTTGAGGCGTCGAGGAGGAGCCAGGTGCGTCTGGGAGAATGAGACGACGGAGCGCCAGTAGGCTGGGCGAGGGGCATCTCGATGCATCGGCACGTCCTTGGCCCTGCACATCCGGCGAGGCACCGCAACTGGCGAGATCAAGGAGAGCGGATGGTGCGCCGCCCGACTTTGGAAGACCACAGCTCGAGAGTGGGCGAGGCGGATGGCGAGGGAGGGTAGCCTTTTTATTAGCCCATACGGCGGTGGAACAACGGCAAGTGGTGGTGGTCATGATCCCACGAGAGTCTTCGGGATGGACACGCGGCAAGAAATTCTTTTTTTTGAGGGGCACGCGCAAGAATGCGGCGGGTTGGAGCGGGCCCTGGTCAACGCGTAGTCAAAGCAACCCGTGCGATTGGAGCGCGTTATCTTTTGAGATTTTTTCCTGTGAAAAAACTTTTAAGCAATTTAATCACCCATTTTTTAGTCTAAATCTAAACACATTCACTTTATTGATCAATGTCCAGAATACAATTTAAGTCCGGGGATTAAAAGGAGCCACAGATAGCATGTGAGAAAACTTCTGATCTATTCATCATATATCTAGCACTATAAGAAACACTAGAAATAATAAAAATTAATTCAGGTGCATAGACCACCTAGTGATGACTAAAAGCACTAGAGTGAGTTGAAAGTGCACTGCCGTCATCGCTCCTCCATCATCAGAGCCAGACAGAACTTGTTGCAGTAGACACTCAAGAAGTCGTCGTGCTAAGGCCCTACGGAACTAGCGCACCAGAATAACAAACGTCACCGATAAAGAGAAGAGTAGATCAGAAGGACCTAACATGTAGACACACGAAAGAAGATGGTCCTAAAGTGTGCTTGACAAGCCTATGTGCCTCATAGTTTGTCTCACGCCATTTGAAGATGAAGTAACACTCAGATAGTTGTGTTGTTGTTGCTTTGATCTCCTTCACAATGCCATCTTCTAATTTCTACTCCCTTCGTCCAAAAAGACTTGTCCCAAACTTGTTCCTTCAATAGATGTATCTAATACTAATTTGATGGTAGATACATCCATTTGAGAGACAAAGCTTTTTCAAACGGAGGGAGTATGTGTTTCACGTGTGTTTTTTCTTCTCAACATTACTTCTGATTCTATCTTTTGGCAAGAAGGTCAAGAAGAAAAAAATTATGAGCTAACCAAACTGAGAGTGGTTTGATCATCAAAAGACTAGTTAAATCTTGTTGCACAATAAGTATCTAGGCCAAAAGACGATATCCCAGACATATTAGAAGCCCGGGGATTCATATTTTTGGGTTGGTTTGATGACGATAAAGAAAAACATATGTTTTGTTTTGGATCTTTCGTGAAAAAGGACAGCTCGAAAGATACTCTTTTGAGAGGATAAGTAACTAGCACATACCACTCTCTCGGAATAGTATCCGGGGATTAAAAGGAGCCACAAATAGCATGTGAGAAAACTTCTGATCTATTCATCATATATCTAGCAGTACAAGAAACACTAGAAATAATAAAAATTAATTCAGGTGCATAGACCATCCGGCGAGGTCTCGGTGGACGTCTACTACAGTGGGTCGGGGTGCCCCGTCACCCGGTGCCTGCATCGATGAAGTCGAACGCCTTCTCCAGCGGCGTGCACTCCTCTGGCCAGGTCTTTGGCCGAGTGGATGGGATGGGGGCGGGACCGGGGAAACCCTTGGCCTCGGCGGAGGCCACGACAATGGCGGCGCCTTTGCTGGGCGTCGGTTCCCTTCTTGGAGGCCTTGTCGAGGTTGTGACGCCCGGGTGATTACGCTACAGTAATCCGCACTGATGATGCCACGTCACCTCGGTTACCGTTGACAACTCTCGCGTTGATTCAAATCAATTTTTTCAAAATTCAAATTCAACAAGGTCAAACATTAAAAGTTTTCAAATATTAAACTTTATATGTTCGGAGTGAACCAAATAATTCATAAGTATTTATGGTGGTGAAACCCCACTTTTATAAAATGTTTACTTACTCTAAGATGATTAAAACAGTAGCAAGTTACAATTATTTAAGTGCTTAAAATAATAAACATTTTCAAAAAAAAAAAGGAAAAGCCCCCCTCCCTGGGCCACCTGCCCACCAAGGCCCTACCAGTCCGCCCACTGCCCAAATGCAGCCCCGCCTATAGGCCAAGCGCCCCACCCCAAACCCTAGTACTCACCGAACCAGCCCCCACTTCCCCTACTGCTCCCCACCTCCCTCTCCCGATCCAATCGGATCGGGCTTGACGCCGCCCGCGCCTCCCGCTCCGACCTCGCCTCCTTTCCCCGCGCCGTGCCCCTCCCCCCTGGCCTCGACGCCACCACCCGCGGACATCACGGCCCACGCCAGCCGGGGACCCGGTGCCCGCCTCCGGCGCGTCCCGCTGGCGCCTTTCCCACCGCCGCCTCATCACTCGCCGCCTTGCTGGCCTCCCGCCACCGAGCCGCCACGCCGCCCGCCCGCGTCTCCTCTCCCCGACCAGGTCGGATCGGGGCCGACCCCGCTGTCGCCACTCATCGCCCTCGTCCGCCGCTCGCCGGCCTTCCTCCTCGCCGGCGCCGTCGTCCCCGACGACCTCCCCACCCCGAGCCCGCTGCCCTGACCCTGCCTTTCCCCTGTGAGGCCCCCTCCTTCCCTCTTCCCCCGGCTCCGCTGACGCCGCCATGGCCTCGCCTCGCCGGCGTGCCGTCACAGGCCCTTTGCGCTGCCCCCCCCTCGCTCCCGTGGCCGCCCGGCGCCCTTAGCCCGCACTGCCGGCGCTGGGGCCAACCGGGTTGCGCCAGAATCTCGCGCCCAGACGCCAAGAACCTCGGGCCCCTCGACCAAAGGGCCCGCCCACAACGCTTTTTTAAAATGTAAACTAAAATGAATTAAACTAATTAACTAAATAATTAATTAATTAATTAATTGGGTAATTAATTAAACTAATTAATTCTGGATTAGTTAAACCTAATCATTAGTTAAATTAATTGGGTAATTAATTAAACTAATTAACTCAATTAATTAACACTAATTATTAATTAACTTAATTAACTTAATTAACTAAGGTTAATTAACTGATTAGGTTAATTAAGCTAATAGTGTATGACATGCGGGACCCACTTGTCAGGGTTGACTTAGTCAACCCTGTTGACTGATGACGTCAGCATGACCTCATGCTGATGTCATAAATGCTTTTTCGAAATTAATTAAATAATTAATTAAAATTTCAGAAATTAATAAAACCTTTTATAATTATAACTTTTAATCAGAGTCTGATTAAAAATTTTTCAACATGAAAGTTGCTCGTAACGACGAGACGAATTCGGATACGCATCCGCTCGTCCACCACACGCCTCTAACCTATCGAACCTGCAAACTTTCTCCTCCGGTTCATCTCGTCTCGACAGACGTCCGAGACGGACAACTTCCCGGATGCTTCCCCTAAACCAAGACCCTCTTACCACGTTAGGGCACGCCTAGCATCGCTTGGCATGTCATGCATCGTTATGCATCTGTTATCGTGTATTCATTGTTTCTTCCCCTCTTCTCTTGATAGACTACGAGACCGACGCCGCACTGGCGCCGACTACAAGGTCGACGACCCTCTCTCTTGCCGTGAGCAACCAGCAAGCCCCCTTTGATCATCCCGATATCGCCCATTCCATTCTCTTATTGCTTGCACTAGATTTTTGCTACTGTTATTGTTGCTCCTATTCTGCTGTATAGCCTGCTTATTGTAACCTGCTTTGTTACCTACCGCTTATCCTAAACTGCTTAGTATAGGGTGGTTAGAGACCCATCGCTGACCCCCACCTTGTCCTTGTTGCCCTGCTTCATCATTGAAGACCCGATCAACGGATCGGAGACCAGCCCGACACCGCACATCACTTCCCTTAGTTGCTCGACACTACTAGGTTACTATCGAGTACCGAGGGTGAGACCTCTACAACACCTCCGATATTAACCTCAGTAGTATAGCTATCCGGTTGTGGTCATCGAGGGTGATTTCCTCCTTAACCACTTCCGATACGACTCATGTGCAACCCTCAAGTGTGGACCTCGAGGTGAATCCTCTTATGTTCACCTTGACGACTACATTGAGTGGAATACACCGGGGTGATTCCTCGTGTTTTCCCTTGATGTTTGGACTCACGGTTACTTGGACTTTCACCATCGTTATTTGAAAGACGGGTCGACCACGAGGGGTACCTGCGTGCTTAATTGCGAGTGATGTGGAGACGGGTTGACTGGAGGGTGCCCGCGAGATAATTACGAGGCGTGGCGGGCATTCCTAGCCCTTGCCGCAAGTCCTCGAGACGGGCAACGGGTCACATCTTCGTGAGTCTCGCTTGTTACCGCTGCTCCTAATCCACTACGATTTGGATATTTGATCCGAGGGCCTCGCCCGATAGCACTAACCATCACGTGGGCTAAGTATGGGCGTTCAGCGTCAGATACATCAGCCGGCTTATTAGACGTCACGTCCGAGCGGCGCGCTACGCGGATTGGGCTGGAACGCTGTTAGGCTAGGTCTGCTTCCGCCGCCTCGCAACGTCAGGAGTTCCCGGGAGATGGCCCATGACCCCGGGGCATAGGTTTAGTCCGGCGTCTGGCCTCTCTATTAAGCCTAGGTCGGGTTGCGCGTATTGTTTGACCGAGGCCGCATGACCTCGAAAGTGTGTCCGCCGGAGTTAAGCGGCGTGGTGGGTAAGTTGGTGCACCCTGCAGGAAGAAAACATCTATCGATAGCCCGTCCTCTGACGGTAACGGACACTTGGAGTTGTATCCCGATCGATACAACTAGAACTGGATACTTGAGATGAGACATGGATATGAGCAATGGATTGCGATGAGAATTGGATTGTGATGATAATCGGATAGTATGGTTTCGGATTTCTTTCTCGCAGGAGTCGAGAAAGGATCTCGCCGAGGTTGATAACACTACTGCTACTTTAAGTTATGTTACTCTACTCCCTCTTGTTTGCTGCAAGATGGTGGTTTCCTAAGATGCTAGTCTTCGATAGGACTAGGCCTTCTCTCTATTCGCATTTCGCAGCCCAGTTCACATATACGGCCTTACCTTGATAATGTTGCATATGTAGTGTAGCTCCTTGCTTGCAGTACTTTGGATGAGTACTCACGGTTGCCTTGTTCCCCTTTTTCCCTATCTCTACTCGATTGCTGCTATCGACGATGGAGCCCAGGATCCGACGCCACCGCCACGGCTACTACTACTCGGAGGCGCCTACTACTACGTGCAGCCCGCCCACCGACGACGACTGTGAGTGACCTAGGAGGATCCCAGGCAGGAGGCTTGTCCTCTTCGATCAGATCCCAGTTTGTGCTAGCCATCTTATGGCACCTTGTTTAACTTATGTCTCGTACTCAGATATTGTTGCTTCCGCTGACTTCGCCTATGATCGAGCACTTGTATTCGAGCCGTCGAGGCCCCTGGCTTGTATTATGATGCTTGTATGACTTATTTTATTTGTAGAGTTGTGTTGTGATATCTTCCGTGAGTTCTTGATCTTGATCGCATACATTTGCGTGCATGATTAGTGTACGATTGAATCGAGGGCGCCACAAGTTGGTATCGAGCCGATCGCTGTAGAATCCCCTTCCAACTCCTTGGCAAGTCGAGTCTAGACATTGCAAAACTTTTACTAACATGGCTGTGTGTCTTATGGGCACACGTCGCCATTGGGTGGAATTAGGATCTTTTACTCCTCGATCTTTACTCTGGGGTTCTAAACTCTCTTCTATTCGGGTTAAATGGATTTACTAAAAACAAAACTAACTTTAGGTTCTCGCAAGTACCTTCTCCCGGAGAGCCTTTCACTTCAGATGATCGTCTGCTAATCAGAAGATTCCGGAGATACTCTCTGATGATCTCTCGAGACTTTGTGCCCATCACTTTTGCTATTCCTGGCCACCGATAAATCCGTATGGATAACTACTTACACTTGCCATTCATACGATCTTCCCCATTGATCTTGTTATTACAAGATACCCCAAGTTTTCTATTGTTCCGAGAATACTTCGTGCCTCTTATAGCAGTTCTTTGCCACATGAATACCCCTTCAAATGAATCCTCGACTGTCGAGTATCCGCCAACCCCAGCTTGTTCATGTGTTTCGCAAAAGTCTTCAAATTACTATTCGATCACCCGAAATCCTCTGGAGCCTTTGGCTCTTGAAATCCTTGCTTGCTTGCATTACGGTTAATCCCATAAGTCTCGTAGTCATATTGACTTTCCTTGTCATTATCATTTTGGGTCTGTTGACTCAATATGTTTGCTGAATAACCGCAATCATCATTGATCCTTATAAATTACCTTTCCGGCTGAGCTGCCATTCTTTTAACTAGAATTGGTTCTCGACCAATCCAATTGTCGCTTGATTGTACCCTAAGGCTGTTCAACTTATCCATCCCTAATCGAGCATTGCTTCGATTCCTTGATTTGGGGATCGTAATTCATTTGCACTTGACAATTGAGTTAGTCATTTGTTCCTATAATTTGATCTCCTTGCATTCTTCTTCCTCTAGTTGAGTATCGACGCCACGCCGATCCCTTGTGGACCACCAGATCCTTTGTTGGATTTTATCTGACAACGCCCTTCATATTCAATAACCTTGTGAGCCTTTCCTCTGATACATAATGCCTTTGGTAAATTGTATCCTCTGTTTTCTCAACCATGCTCTGCCATCGAGCTTGAGTTAATTATTACTAAAGATTCTGGTATATGATTCCAAGAAGCCCCTATGGGTAGAACATATGCCTTCACTAAACCGTGTGAACCCGAAAGTTTTCATGAATCATACTCTTCTGGTGCTTCGCCAGATAAAATTTTCAACACTGCAACTTCATCGAACGTGAGAAGTGAATGAAGGGTTATGCATTGGAGAAGTGGGAGTCGACCTTGAACTTGTGTTCATGCCCATGGACACGATGTAGATCTTATCATTAAAGCTTCTCTTAAATTAATTATTCCTTTGGTATAAGTTCATCTTATATCGTGGATCCGCCTTTGCAATCGTGGTTCCAACCATGTTCTCTTTTAAATACCATTTCTCGTGCAAGTTTTAGCACTTGTCTTCTCAGAGAGCAATAACCCCGTCCAACCTCTACTTTGATATGTCATCGAGTATTACCCCGGTATCTCGAGATTATCATGGAACTGCGAACCTCTTATGAGTTCTTCATCAAGTGCTACCTTCCCACTGTTTCCAATTTTTCACGGGCTCGAGTTATTTAAACACTCAAAGACACCGTAATCGAACCGAGTCCGCACTACGGTTCAACAACTCTTCAAGAAGCTTCTATAAGTACGAAGTTTGAACCGATCACGCCATTCCTAGCCTGTTTGGCTATACCGTTGTCGTGATGATTTTATCGGTACTACCGCCCTTCTTCACGGAGCACAATTTTCGACGAGGAATCGACCTTACGCCGATCCTCATCGACATATCATTTCGCCTTGAACATCAAGCTTGGTTTCGAGTTTGTGTCGCACCTTGGTTCTAATAACCTTTCACTTCATCATTACTTTGACTTGATGTCATCGTCGATCGATTACATCTTCATGAACTCTCGCGACAAAGGTGCCGTGGTTCACAAGATTCGAGCTCATCCAGATATAAATGGAATTCTTGATGAGAAATACCATCCTTGCCCTCGATGATTTGTACTATCATCGATCCCTTTATTGCCTTCCCACCAACACAAGCTTGTTCATGTTTGGTGTTATACCTTGAGTTCCTTGCTACCCAGCAATCGCTCTTCTCTACCTTGGAGTATTACCATCTGTTAATATCAAGGAGGTTGTGAGGACTGCTCCACCTCTTAAGAAATTCTGGGTATTGAGATGCTTCTCACCATCACCTTTCTTTCTTGGTCCCCGTGTTGCTTCCAACCGGTGTACCAACAAGTGGACGGTGCTGTTGGATTCTGCCCTTCTAGCAAGCTTCTTGCTTTGTAGTGAAATTTTAGCCTATCGATTATTGAGTCACCATTCGACATCGGTCGTGAAACCCAACCCATCGGGCGCACCTTTCAACCAATGTTTATTTGAGTATGTTTTCCTCGAGCATATTTCCTAGTATCATTTGTTCCGACAAATGTTATCTCCTTGTTCACTTTAATGTGGAGTCTAACTTTGGGAATCCCGTGAATTGCCGTTGAGATCACCGACACCTCCTTGACCTCTCCTTGGGCTAATGATGGACTCTTGTTAACGGAATAACTTCATAGTTCATTTCCGAGAATCTTACAATGTCATCTCGTCAATTTATGCTTGCACCTTTCTTCTCGGTATCCTAAGTCTGAGTTATCCTGACACCAATCGGATCTGAATCTCGGTCAGATATGATGGTTGGGACAACTTTCCAAGAGTATGTTATTGGTCCTTTGATGAACCGGTAGCATGATGTCATGCCTAACACTTCGGCCGGAGGACCTATCATTATAGATTCCTTTCAGCAGGTTTATCCTTTCATCCATGAGGGAATTGTAATACTGTTTCAACCAGTTATTCCTGATGAATCCTTCGTGATTCCAAGTCTGATCTTCACCTGAAGACCATGTCAATGCTGTCTCGAAACATGTCTGTGATGCTTTGATTTTCAACAAGAACATTCAAGCCCAATGCTAAATGTTTCTTGCTCAATTATCCGAACACCGTTGTATGGGTAATGTCATGAAATTTCTCTCCCCTTACCTAAAGGGTTTTCTACATTATATACTATCGTGGATATCTTGCTCTGCTTATCCTTGGTAAGGATATATCCCTGAAATATGTGTTTAAACACATTTTCCTCTCCATTGTTCTGTTTGATATGTTAATCATATTTACTTTCCATGGGATTTTTGAACCTTTCTTGTGACTATATAATCTAAGCAGTGATCATCCCCTGCTTAGGTAAGCACCTCGTTGTACCACTCAGTAATTAAAACCCTGTTACTATTGTTGGTGACATTTCGGTAACCACCGACGGACGAGAACCTTGCCTATTGGTCCGCCTCGTTCAACGAGCAGGAAAGTGGTTCTCTTCGTCCCTCGCCCTTGGTACCTATGTTGTTGCCGACATGACCCTCGACTCTCCTCGGACATGCCTTGCTTACATGATCGTGCAAGATGTCACCGACCTTCCTTTTTTTAACCACATGGTGGGCCCATAACCCACAGCTTGCACAGATCGAAACCTGACTCTCCTGTACACCCCTCGCTGTCGGGTTATTCCCCACGCTTGCCCTTGTATGTAATTCATGGGCCACTTGCTGTTGATCAATCCTAGTAACAGACGCGATATTTAATCTCGCTACTCAACCCCTTTCTCACTCGGTTCAGGGCTTGAGCAACTAGCTATCCGCTTGAGCCTATTATGGTACCTTCGCATCTTACTCTCGTGGTATTTCTTATGTTCAACTCGAGAGTTAATCTTTTACTAATTCATGGGTTAGCCCAGTTGTTTCCTTAAAAGCATTGTGTCGTAGTGAGCGGCCCTTTTCTTTCGTAAGTACGATGGAGTTCCCAAGAAATGATGACCAGTTTATCATGATGCATCGAATAAAGGATTGAAGACATCAACGAAGGGATTAACTTCTTCGAGAGGATCCGTTAGATTATCGTAACCAGACCTTTCCCCTTGTTCTCTTAAATCTCGGACGAGATTTCTTGTAGTGGAGGAGAATTGTGACGCCTTGGGTGATTACGCTACAAGAATCCGCCTTGATGATGCCACGCCACCTCGTTTCTGCTGACAACTCTCGCTTGATTCAAATCAATTTTTTCAAAATTCAAATTCAACAAGGTCAAACATTAAAAGTTTTCAAATATTAAACTTTATATGTTCGGAGTGAACCAAATAATTCATAAGTATTTATGGTGGTGAAACCCCACTTTTATAAAATGTTTACTTACTCTAAGATGATTAAAACAGTAGCAAGTTACAATTATTTAAGTGCTTAAAAATAATAAACATTTTCAAAAAAAAAAGGAAAAGCCCCCTCCCTGGGCCACCCGGCCCAGCCGGCGGCCTACCAGGCCGGCCCACCGGCCCAGCCGGCAGCCCCCTGGCCTATAGGCCAAGCGCCCCCCACCCCAAACCCTAGTACTCACCGAACCAGCCCCCACTTCCCCCACTCGCGCCCCACCTCCTCTCTCCTCGATCCAATCGGGATCGGGCTTGACGCCGCCCGCCCCCCCCCCCCCGCTCGACCTCGCCTCCTTTCCCGGCCGTGCCCCCCCCGCTGCCTCGACGCCACCACCACCGGACATCACTGCCCACGCCACGCCAGGGGACCCGGTGCCCGCCCGACGCGTCCCCGCTGGCGCCCTTCCCCACCGCCGCCTCATCACCTCGCGCGCGCTTGGCCTCCTCCCGCCACCGGAGCCGCCACGCTGCCCGCGCGTCTCCCTCTCCCCGACCAGGTCGGATCGGGCCGACCTCATTGCCGCCACTCATCGCCCTCGTCCGCCGCTCGCGGCCTTCCTCCTCGCCGGCGCTGTCGTCCCGACGACCTCCCCACCCCGAGCCCGCTGCCCGACCTCGCTTTTCCCGTGAGGCCCCCTCCTTCCTCTTCCCGGCTCGCGACGCCGCCATGGCCTCGCCTCGCCGGCGGTTGTCACAGCCCCTTGGCGCGCTGCCCCCGCCTCCCGTGGCCTACGCCTGGCGCCCTTAACGCCTTGGCCGGCGCCGGGCCAACAACTGGTTGCGCCAGAACCAGCGCCCGCCGACGCTCAAGAACCCCCCGGGCCTCACCAAAGGGCCCACCACAACGCTTTTTTAAAATGAAACTAAAATGAATTAAAATGAATTAAACTAATTAACTAAATAATTAATTAATTAATTAATTGGGTAATTAATTAAACTAATTAATTCGGATTAGTTAAACCTAATCATTAGTTAAATTAATTGGGTAATTAATTAAACTAATTAACTCAATTAATTAACACTAATTATTAATTAACTTAATTAACTTAATTAACTAAGGTTAATTAATCTGATTAGGTTAATTAAGCTAATAGTGTATGACATGCGGGACCCACTTGTCGTGGTTGACTTAGTCAACCTGTTGATCGATGACGCCAAGATGACCTCATGCCGATGTCATAAATGCTTTTTCGAAATTAATTAAATAATTAATTAAAATTTCAGAAATTAATAAAACCTTTTATGATTCATAACTTTTAACCAGTGTCTTGATTAAAAATTTTCAACATGAAAGTTGCTCGTAACGACGAGACGAATTCGGATACGCATCCGCTCGTCCCACCACACGCCTCTAACCTATCGAACCTGCAAACTTTCTCCTCCGTTCATCTCGTTCGACAGACGTCCGAGACGGACAACTTCCTGATGCTTCCCCCTAAACCAAGACCCTCTTACCACGTTAGGGCACGCCTAGCATCGCTTCTTGGCATGTCATGCATCGTTATGCATCTGTTATCGTGTATTCATTGTTTCTTCCCCCTCTTCTCTTCGGTAGACTACGAGACCGACGCAGCTGCCGCCGCCGATTCGACTACAAAGGTCGACGACCCTCTCTCTTGCCAGAGCAACCAGGCAAGCCCCTTTTGATCATCCCGATATCGCCCATTCCATTCTCTTATTGCTTGCACTAGATTTTTGCTACTGTTATTGTTGCTCCTATTCTGTTGCATAGCCTGTTTATTGTAACCTGCTTTGTTACCTACCTGCTTATCCTAAACTGCTTAGTATAGGTTGGTTAGAGACCCATCAGTGACCCCCACCTTGTCCTTGTTGCCCCTGCTTCATCATTGAAGACCGATCAACGGATCGAGACCAGCCCCGACACCGCACATCACTTCCCCTTAGTTGCTCGACACTACTAGGTTACTATCGAGTACCGAGGGTGAGACCTCTACAACACCTCTGATATTAACCCTGTAGTATAGCTATCCGGTTGTGGTCATCGAGGGTGATTTCCTCCTTAACCACTTCCGATCGACTGTCAGTGCAACCCTCAAGTGTGGACCTCGAGGTGAATCCTCTTATGTTCACCTTGACAACTACATTGAGTGGAATACACCGGGGTGATTCCTCGTGTTTTCCCCTTGATGTTTGGACTCACGGTTACTTGGACTTTCACCACTATTACTTGGAAAGACGGGTCGACCCTGAGGGGTACCCGCGCGCTTAATTGCAGTGATGTGGAGACGGGTTGACTGGAGGGTGCCCGCGAGATAATTACGAGGCGTGGCGGGCATTCCTAGCCCTTGCCGCAAGTCCTCGAGACGGGCAACGGGTCACATCTTCGTGAGTCTCGCTTGTTACCGCTGCCCTAATCCACTACGATTTGGATATTTGATCCGAGGGCCTCGCCCGATAGCACTAACCATCACGTGGGCTAAGTATGGGCGTCAAGCGTCGTATACATCAGCCGAAGCTTATTAGACGTTAGCGTCGGAGCGCTACCGGATTGGGCTGGAACGCTGTTAGGCTAGGTCTGCTTCCGCCGCCTCGCAACGTCAGTGAGTTCCCGGGAGATGGCCCATGACCCTCGGGGCATAGGTTTAGTCCGCGTGCTGGCCTCTCTATTAAGCCTAGGTCGGGTTGCGGCGTATTGTTTGACCGAGGCGGGCATGACCTCGAAAGTGTGTCCGGCCGGAGTTAAGCGGCGTGGTGGGTAAGTTGGTGCACCCTGCAGGAAGAAAACATCTATCGATAGCCTGTCCTCACGGTAACGGACACTTGGAGTTGTATCCCGATCGATACAACTAGAACTGGATACTTGAGATGAGACATGGATATGAGCAATGGATTGCGATGAGAATTGGATTGTGATGATAATGGATAGTATGGTTTCGGGATTTCTTTCTCGCAGGAGTCGAGAAAGGATCTCTGCCGAGGTTGATAACACTATCGCTACTTTAAGTTATGTTACTCTACTCCCTCTTGTTTGCTGCAAGATGGTGGTTTCGGAAGATGCTAGTCTTCGATAGGACTAGGCCTTCTCTCTATTCGCATTTCTGCAGCCAGTTCACATATACGGCCTTACCTTGATAATGTTGCATATGTAGTGTAGTTCCTTGCTTGCGTAGTACTTTGGATGAGTACTCACGGTTGCCTTGTTCCCCTTTTTCCCTATCTCTACTCGATTGCTGCTATCAGACGATGGAGCCCAGGATCCAGACGCCACCGCCTACGACGACTACTACTCCGGAGGCGCCTACTACTACGTGCAGCCCGCTGACGACGACCAGGAGTGACCTAGGAGGATCCCAGGCAGGAGGCCTGTCCTCTTTCGATCTGTATCCCAGTTTGTGCTAGCCATCTTATGGCACCTTGTTTAACTTATGTCTGTACTCAGATATTGTTGCTTCCGCTGACTCGCCTATGATCGAGCACTTGTATTCGAGCCCTCGAGGCCCCTGGCTTGTATTATGATGCTTGTATGACTTATTTTATTTGTAGAGTTGTGTTGTGATATCTTCCCGTGAGTTCTTGATCTTGATCGTACACATTTGCGTGCATGATTAGTGTACGATTGAATCGAGGGCGTCACAGAGGTCCTCTCCCAGCTTTTACTGTGGTCTTCTTTTGGGGGAATGCTCTAGTTGCCCTTGTGGGCGACGGCGTCGTACCCTCGTCGTGTTCCTTCTTGAAGGCGTCGCCTCGGGTTCCCGGAAGCACGGTGGGCGCTTTGCGGTGCGTGTGAGGTGTTTGGCGGCGGCAATGTGTGCAACGTTTCATCTATTCTACCGCCGGTCTTCATCTTGTGGTAGCGCCCTTCGCTTGGAGATGGACTGGCATAGTTGGTGGTCGCTGTTTACGCCATGGTGGCGTCGATGGCGGAGGAACCTGCCAAGGTTGGTACCTCAATCTGCTCTGAAGATGGACCAGTGGAAGATGGTGGCGACGACACATGTGAGTGCGTCCGACTGGATTGTGCCCCGGACCCGGTATGTGGCTCGGTCGGGGCTTCCGGCTTTAGATGTTAGGCCTAGGTGAGAGGTCTGGGTATATGGCCCAGCTTGCACCCCTTCATCATTTAGATAGGAGTAGCGGCATATGTTGTCAAGATGGCGAGTTCAGGCATATTGTTGTACTACCTTGTAAGGTCCTCGAGAATAATCAATAAAAATGGCCGCATGCATTTCCCAGATGCAGAGGCCGGGGGTCATTCTCCTTTTTTTTAAAAAAATGATAGTCATGCATAGCAGATTGTTTATATTCAGAAGGAAAGAAGACAGAAACAGTAACAGACCATGTATTTTTATCAGCGAATTCAGCTTAGTTAGCTTTGCTTGATATTGGTTTGCAAAATCTAACTCTCTTAACTCCTCTTTTAAGTGAGGGTTTGCTCTGCTCTATAATTTTCTTCCATTTTCCAATACAAATTGTGTTTAAATGATACGTGGCATTGCGAATTATGACCAACTAGCTACGGTTTAGTATGGTATGGCTTTGTTCTGGCTCATTTCATTGACTGTGGTTGGTTGTTACCATTTTATACCCATATTTTCGAACCTTAGAGAAAGGGATGGCAACAAAGCTTCATATTTCAGCTACTGATATCATAGTGTGCATGTTATGGGCACAACTAAGTCTTCTTGCATGTTGCAGTAATGTACAGTTGGACGTTAAGCTAAATTTTTTTTTGCAGGTTAAGCTAATAGCTTCATAGATGAAATTTTGTCTATCTTGCTGTATAAATTATAGCATGGTGTAGACCGATAGCTGAAATTTAGTCTAATTTTTGGCATAGTGCAATTCATCTTGCTGCATAAATTATCTTCACTATAAATTCTGGCATAGTACAGTCCATCTTGCTGTATAAATTTTGGCACAGTGCAGACAAGGCATGAGAAAATGGCTTGCCGAGCCAACACCGGCAACACTGCACCATGAGGATGGTCGGTGGGCACCATCAAACAAATCTCAATAGTGTTATCTTGCATTCGTACGAGCATCGGTCCGGCCTTTTTAAATACGAACAACAAATCGCTGCATTTGACGAGCCTTTTTCTGGTTTATTCTTGTTGCTTGAGAATTTTAAGGAGCATTGTGGGTTTCTCTGCTCATAAGGAGGAAACTACATTTTATATGTGATGCATGTTTGGCTGAAATCCCCCCTTCTACCTTTTGCAGAGCTCTCACAAATCAAGTAAGTTACGAAGTGGCCTGAATGTCTAGGTTCTAGCTTCCTTTGAATTTATGAATTATCGTTGCTATATTGTTATCTCGGGATAGTGAAACACACTAGTAGAAAACAGGCTTTCGTCCAGGCCAATTCAGCTCATTAGTCCCGGTCCAATTCAGAACCGGGACCAATGGAGCTATTTGCCCCGGTTCGTGAGCCCAGGGGGCCGGCCGGGCCACGTGGGCAATTGGTCCCGGTTCGTCCGGACCTTTTGGTCCCGGTTGGTGGGACGAACCGGACCAATGGTCTGACTCTGCCCACCACTATTGGTCCCGGTTGGTGGCATGAACCGGGACCAAAGGCTTCCTTTAGTCCCGGTTCATGCCACCAACCGGGCTAATGGTGCTGCCTATATATAGCCCCACAAGAGCAGCAGAGCACACTGCTCTGTTTTTTCTGGCCGAGGGGAGAGGGCTTGGTGGTGCTCTAGCTGACCTCCTATGCACACAAGGTGTTCGATGGAATGCCCGAGCCACACTACTTAAGGTTTCTCCTCTCCAAGCTCGACCGCCAAGCTCCATTTTCCTCAATATTTATCTAGGTTTAGCGGTCCGTGACGCCCGTCCCGTCTTCATCGCCGTCGATCACCCGCCGATCTCATCGCCGGCACCACCGTGGTGAGCCTCTTGTTCTTATCTTCTTTCTGAAAGGAAAATATTATTACTTGTTTGTTTAGATAGATACTTGTATTATTTTCTTACTTTTATTATTGCATCTTATATAGTGTGATGGTTTTGGTATCCGCCCCGTCGGCCCTCGTCCCTGTCTATGATTCGGATGTGGTATATATTATCTTTTCATAACTATTGGTTCATTTATTGTTTATGAAAATTATGCCGACCAACGTGACATAGATTTTATTTATCTAGGAGGTTGTTGAACCGAAATTCCAACCGACCCTATTGTCGAGAGGTTAAATTTAGTTGAAGAAGAAAACAATTTCTTGAAGGAAAAATAAAAAACTTGAGGAGGAGAAGATGATATTGGAGTTGCATGTTGCGGATGTCGTCGATGATCACAAGATCAAGATGGATGCAATGCGCTTGAAGATGAGAAATATTAGAAAATATGCCATTCATACCGAGGCTTGGTATCATTATGCCGTTGGATCAATTGTTACCTTGGTTGCGATTATGATCGCATTTGTTTTCGCATTGAAATGTTTTACATAGTTTCAATGTATGGTTTAATTAATTTAGATGCTCTGCAGAGCTTTATGTTGTTAGATGAGAACTATGCATGTACTTTGGTTTTTATGTGATGATGAACTTTTATTAATTTGGTCACTTAATTATCTATTCATGATGTCCTATAATGATTTTTGACACACTTAATTATATATAATGCACGCAGATGAACCGGCAATGGATGTACGGTGATGCATACACCTCCGAGTACATTAAGGCGTGCATGATTTTCTCGAAGTGGCTGAGGCAAACAAGCAGAATGGTTTTATGTGTTGTCCATGCCCTATATGTGGAATACTGAAGTCTTACTCGACCGGAAAATCCTTCACACCCACCTGCTTTACAACGGTTTCATGCCACACTATAATGTTTGGACGAGGCACGGAGAAATAGGGGTTATGATGGAAGACGGCGAGGAAGAAGAGTACGATGACAACTATGTGCCCCCTGAATACGGTGATGCTACTGAACATCAAGATGCACCAGACGATGTGCACGATGGTGCTGCAACGAGCGAAGCTGCTGAAGATCAAGAGGAACCAGACGATGCGCCCGATGATGATGATCTCCGCCGGGTCATTGTCGATGCAAGGACACAATGCGAAAGTCAAAAAGAGAAGATGGAGTTCGATCACATGTTAGAGGATCACAAAAAAGGGTTGTACCCCAATTGCGAAGATGGAAACACAAAGCTCGGTACCGTACTCGAATTGCTGCAGTGGAAGGCAGAGAATACTGTGCCTGATAAAGGATTTGAGAAGCTACTGAAAATAATGAAGAAGAAGCTTCCAAAGGATAACGAATTGCCCACAGTACATACGCAGCAAAGAAGGTCGTATGCCCTCTAGGATTGAAGGTGGAGAAGATACATGCATGCCCTAATGACTGCATACTCTACCGTGGTGCCTACAAGGATCTGAACGCATGCCCGGTATGCGGTGCATTGCAGTATAAGATCAGACGAGATGACCTGGTGATGTTGACGGCGAGCCTCCCAGAAGAGGGTTCTGCGAAGGTGATGTGGTATGCTCCTATAATACCACGGTTGAAATGTCTGTTCGAAACGGAGAGCATGCCAAGTTGATGCGATGGCACGTTGAGGACCGTAAGAAAGACGGAAGTTGAGAGCACCCACGACGGGTCGCAGGGAGAAAAATCGAGAGAAATCTTGGGATGAGTTTGCAACGGACCCAAGGAACGTATGTTTTGCTTGAAGCGCGGATGGCATTAATCCTTTCGGGACCGAGCAGCAATCACAGCACCTGGCCCGTGACTCTATGTATGTATAACCTTCCTCCTTGGATGTGCATGAAGCGGAAGTTCATTATGATGCCGTTCTCATCCAAGGCCCTAAGCAACCCGCAACGACATTGATGTGTACCTAAGGCCATTAGTTGAAGAACTTTACAGCTGTGGAATGGAAACGGTGTACGTCGTGGGATGAGCACAAAAGGAGGAATTTGACCTAAAGGCGTTGTTGTTCGTGACCATCAACGATTGGCCCGCTCTCAAGAACCTTTCCGGACAGACAAACAAGGGATACCACGATGCACGCACTGTTTACTTGACACCGATAGTATATACCGAAGCTGCAGGAAGAATGTGTACTGGGCCATCGCCGATTTCTTCCGACCAACCATCAATGTCGAAAGAAAGGCAAGCATTTCAAAGGCGAGGCAGATCACCGGAAGAAGCCCGCCATGCGTATCGGTGATCACGTATTTGCTATGGCCAATGATTTACACGTAATCTTTGGAAAGGGTCCCGGCGGACTAGTTGTTCAATGACGCTGAGAATCACGCACCCATGTGGAAGAAGAAATCTATATTTTGGGACCTACCCTCTTTGGAAAGACCTAGAGGTCCGCTCTTGATCGACGTGATGCACGTGACGAAGAACCTTTGCGTGAACCTGCTAGGCTTCTTGGGCGTGTATGGGAAGACAAAAGATACACCGAGGCACGAGAGGACCTGCAACGCTTGTACGAAAAAGAGGGCATGCCTCCGAAGCAATATGAAGGTCCCGCCAGCTACGCTCTTCTGAAAGAAGAGAACGAAATATTCTTTCAATGCCTGCTCAAGATGAAGGTCCCGACCGCTTCTCGTCGAATATAAAGGGAATAATAAATATGCCGAGAAAAGTTCCGAACCTAAAGTCTCATGATCGCCACGTGATTATGACGCAACTGCTTCCGGTTGCATTGAGGGGCTTATACCGAAAACGTCCGATTAGCCATTGTGAAGCTATGTGCATTCCTCAATGCAATATCTCAGAAGGTGATCGATCCAGAAATCGTACCAACGCTAAGGAGTGATGTGGCGCAATGTCATGTCAGTTTCGAGCTGGTGTTCCCACCATCCTTCTTCAATATCATGACGCAAGTCCTAGTTCATCTAGTCGACGAGATTGTCATTCTGGGGTCCGTATTTCTACACAATATGTACCCCTTTGAGAGGTTCATGGGAGTCCTAAAGAAATATGTTCGTAACCGCGCTAGGCCGAAGGAAGCATCTCCATGGGCCATCAAACAGAGGATGTCATCGGGTTTTGTGTTGACTTCATTCCTGGCCTTAAGAAGATAGGTCTCCCTAAATCGCGGTATGAGGGGAGACTGATCGGAAAAGGCACGCTTGGAAGAGACTCAATAATATGCAGGGCGGATATTCTTGGTCTCAAGCACACTACAGTTCTACGAACTCTACCATGGTGACCCGTATGTCGATGAACACAAGAACATCTGCGCTCCAAACACCCGGAGCGGTCGACAACTGGATTACATGTGAACACATCAGACTTTCAGCAGTTGGTTGGAAACACGTCTCGAGGTGACAGCACTGTTTGTGATGAGCTGTACTTGTTGTTCGGGGACCATCTTCGATCTGTAATGATTTGGAAAGGATACAAGATAAATGGGAATACATTTTACACGATTGACCAAGATGAAAATAGCACCAACCAAAACAGCGGTGTCCGCTTTGATGCAACAACCGACAAGGAAATGACACATATTATGGTTACATAGTAGACATATGGGAACTTGACTACGGAGTAGATTTTAAGGTCCCTTTGTTTAAGTGCAAGTGGGTCAATCTGTCAGAGGCGAAGTGCAGTGTAGACCCACATGACGGAATGACAACAAGGATCTGAAAATCTTGGGTATCTTGACGAACCGCTCGTCCTAGCCAATGATGTGGCACAGGTTATCTATGTGAAGGACATGTCTACCAGACCGAGGAAAAGAAAAGATAAGGAAGCGAATACATCATACAATGAGCCAAAGCGCCACATAGTTCTTTCGGAAAAGGGACATCCTTGGAGTGGAGGGCAAGATGACATGTCTCAAGAGTATGAAAAGTTTCATGAAATTCCCCCTTCAAAGTCAAGGCTGACCCAAGCATCCTGATAAACGATGAAGATTATCCATGGTTACTGGCGCAATAAGCAAGCGACACAAGCGAAGAAAAGTGAAGACTTTCTCCGCAACTATTATGATGATACCATGCCAACTTTGTAATGATTTAGTATGATACCATTGTCCATTTTGTACATGCACATGCTATGCCAAATTTTTCAGAGTTTATTTGAAAACTATGAATTTGAAAACCTCGCCAACCAAGGGCGCTCACACCGGTTTATAAGCCCGTCCCTCTACACACCGCTTTGTTGTAAGCGTAAACAAAATAAAATAAATAAAGCAACAAAAAAAAAAAAAAAGTGTTTTCAAATTTGAAAACTGATGGCACTAACAGAAAGTTTATAATTTTTCTAAAACTAAAAGCAAAAAGAATTAAAAATAAAGAAAAAAAAAAAAAATAATGCAGAAAACAGAACAAAAAACTGAAATAAAAATAAAAATAGCAACAATAAGTATTTTGTTGTAAGTAGAAACAAAATAAAATAAATAAAGCAACAAAGAAAACAAAAAGAGAGTTTTCAAATTTGAAAACTAATGGCACTAACAGAAAGTTTATAATTTTTCTAAAACTAAAAGCAAAAAGAATTAAAAATAAAGCAAAAAACAACAAAACTAAATAATGCAGAAAATAGAACAAAAACTGAGAAAAAATAAAAATAGCAACAATAAGTATTTTGTTGTAAGTAGAAACAAAATAAAATAAATAAAGCAACAAAAAAAAAAAAAAAGAGTTTTCAAATTTGAAAACTAATGGCACTAACAGAAAGTTTATAATTTTTCTAAAACTAAAAGAAAAAAGAAATAAAAAATAAAGCAAAAAACAACAAAAAATAAATAATAATGCAGAAAACAAAACAAAAAAACTGGAAAAAAAAATAGTGCCGCCTATTGGGCCCCCACGGCCTGAATACGACTAGAAACCCTAAATGGGCCAGGATTCAGGCCCGCAGGAGGCCAATTAGGCCCACAGGACATAGCTAGTGATGATTAGGCCGAAGCTCTGCAGTTGAGAGGAGCTCGAGAGGGTGGGCGCGGCAGCTTATAAACCACTCTCGAGCTCTCTCAACTAGCGAGTGGGACTAAACTTTTGGGCGCGGGGCAGCACAAGGCCTTTGGTCCCGGTTGGTGGCACCAACCGGGACTAAAGGGGGGAATTGGTCCCGGTTGGTGCCACGACCCGGGACTAATGCCCCTTTAGTCCCGTTTGGTGCCACCAACCGACCAAAGGCCGCTTCCGCCCTTTGGACTGCTGAAAATTGGCCTTTGGTCCCGGTTGGTGGCACGAACCGGGACTAAAGGGGCATTAGTCCCGGTTCGTGCCATTTAACCGACCAAAGCTTTTCTATATAAGCAAAGACTTGGCGTTTTTCAGATTTCATCGCCAGCTTCCCGCCCGACGACGCCGCCAGTTGTCCGAAACTCGCACCGACGACGCCGTCAGGCTGCCCGTGCTCGCCATCGTCGCCGCCCGCGCCTGCCCGTGCTCGCTGTCGCCGTCGCCCGCGCCCTGCCCCTGCTCGTCCCGCCTCAGCGCCAGCCTCCATCGCCCGCCGCCGCCGCCGCGAGCTCCCCTCACTCACGGGCTCGCCGTCGCCGCCGCTCCTCGTCGCCGTCGCCCCCCCCCCCCCCCCGTCGCGCGCCTCTCGCCTGCCCACACAGAGCCGCCCGCTTTTTTTTTTATTTCTTTAATTTTTTCATATATATATATATATATAATGTTTAAGCTCTTTTTTTACTTTTATGCTCTGTTTTTATGTTTTAATTTTTTGTTCATATGTGATGTATATGTGTATGTGGCTATAATGTATATGTGTATGTGAACAATGCAAAAGATAGTTTTTAGAAAAATTAGGATTTTTTTTCTGTTCATAGATTTTTTGGTGATATTAATTATTGTAAATATGCAAATGTTTGTATATTCATATGAACAATGAATTAGGCAATACTACTTCATGTATTTTTAAGAAGGAAGAAGAAGAAAAGAATGAGAGGAAAAGGAAATAAGAAGAGGAAGAAAGGAGAAGAAGAGGGAGATGAAGAAGAGGAGAAATAAATAAGAAGAAGAAAAAAGAAGAAAAAGAAGAGGAGAAGAAGAAAGGAATAGAGGAGAAGAAGAAAAATAGAAAAAAATTCTATTTTTCTTCTTCTCCTCTATTCTTTTCTTCTTCTCCTTTTTTTTCTTCTTCTTCTTCTTCTTCTTCTTCCTTCTTCCTCTTTTCTTCCTTTTCCTTATTTTCCTTTCTCGAGGGATAAGAAGAAAAGAAGAGGAGAAGAAGAAAGAAAGGAATAGAGGAGAAAGAAGAAACTTTGACACGAGGGGGTACCGATACCCCTCCCCGATAACATTATTTTCCCATGTATATGTATGTTGCGTCGTTGTCGATATAACGAGGGTGTCGAGGATCGCCGAGGGTCGAGGGTCGAGGGTCGTTAAGGGGTCAAGGGTCGAAGGTTTCAGGTCGAGGTTCCTATAGTGTCAAAGTATTGAAGAAATCCATGGCTTCATCATTAGCCGAAGTAACCATGGCATGATGGTATTCCTCAAAGTTATTACGAATGGAGTCCGGATAGGATAATTTGCCTTTTGTACGAATCTCAGCAAAGGCCTTTCAAATAACGATATTCGGAAGGTTCTTGCTGAACTTTGTACCAAAAAGCTTAATTATCCTATCTCGGGACTCCGCTCCAAAATAACTTTGGAGAGCTTCGCACCATCATGCACTACATTTTCGCCTAGTGTTGAAGACATGGTTTTGTTGAATCCTTTGACACTAGGCAACCTCCCGACCCCTCGGCGATCCTCGACCCCTTGACTCTCGACCGCTCGGCGATCCACGACCCTCTACCCTACCGCGGGCGTCGATGCCCACGTCACTTGTGGGACATAGATGTAGTGTTCAACGCCGAACCCCTCCCGATAGCTTCAACACGTGGGGGGGGGGGGTCGATATTACCCCCTCCTTGAAGCGTTCTCGAGGCCAACCCCTAACCCTTGAAGCGTTGTAAATATTTGTAGAAACTATGGACACCCCCCGAGACGAAGCACAAGAAGCGTTGTTGAGGGACATAATCGCACAAGGAAGTGATGCCGTCTGCTCGTTGATGTTTCTCAACGACAATGATGGTCTGGAAGGAGAGGGTGAAGAAGCAGCTGGCTATGATTTACATGGCTCCGATGACCCAATGCCGTGCAAGAAGGAGAGGGTGAAGAAGTAGACCGTGAGGACGGCTCCGGTGATCACCAAACCGAGTCCGCCAGGTATATATATTAGTTAAGCTGTGCTGACTAGCTCTCGCCTTTGTTTTGGTATGTACACATATTAATTAACTCTCGTCTTTGTTCTTTTTCTAGCCCTCCGGATCGAGCACAACTTCGTAAAGAGACGAGGCCCAAGAAAAGTTGAGCTCGGATGGAAAGTTTGAGATCATACAAATCGCAACGACGGCCAACCGATTGAACCCTACCGGACAAAGAAGGCATTTGTTGCTCGGTCGGGGTTCGGTTAGGGACAAGATCCCGATCAGCATCCACCAATGGTATAAGCCTAAGAACGAAGACCCCGAGGCGTCTTATGTCAATGATATGCGAAAAATGATCTTTGGACTGAGCTGAAGTCAAATTTTACCCTACCGCTAGAGGATGATCCGAGAAGCCAATAATAGAGCCATTAATCAAGTCTTTTGCTCTTAAGAAGATGGCAGAACTATTCAGGAATTGGAAGAAAGAACTCAATACGTATGTCGAAAAAATGAGACACCAGAATTCAAGGGCAAATATGAGAAGATCGAGAGATGACTGGCCCGCATTAGTGGCCTACAAGACATCGGAAAAGAGTAAAAAGATGTCAGCGACAAACAAGAGAAATGCTGCGAAGAAGAAGCTTCACCATCGCACGGGTCGGTGGCTACCTCGTAGCCCGACCTAAGTGGGCCAAGGCTGAGAATGATCTGCTTGATAAAGGGATCGAACCGAGACAATGAACTGGCCAGACCGTTGCGGACTTGGTTCTTGGGGCAAGGGATCCTTGGACCCTATAACAGGAAGTGCATTTGGACGGACGAACAATTGGACATACCACCAAGAGGCTTCAGCAATATATAGAAGCAGCACAGCAAGGGAAGTTCGTTCGAGACAGGAGAAGGACGAGCTCACAATGGCCCTCGAATCCTGAGCACCACAGGACGGACAAGAGGCACGCCAGTTCCGTTTCGTGGAAGGCTGGATTTCGGACGCAGGGGTTACAAAACCCATGAGAGGAGGAAGAAACGGAGCAGAGCCAAATGCAGGCGCTGCACGAAAGGGTAATGGGGCTAGAGGAACGAGAAGAGGAACGAAAGCAGCAGATCGCAGCAAATGACCCGCGAAGCTTCCCGCAAGGTTACCCGCCATCTCAGCGGAGAAGCAGCGTGGCTTCCACCGAGCTGCTTCAGCCAGAGCAGCATGCCTTGACGGCTCCTACCAGCTATCCGTGGATGCTATCACGGATGCTGAAAATTGCCACCTTATGGCGCAATGGAGCAATTTGAAGGTCAAGGCGGCTGTTGGCTCTGTTTATCCTACTAAACCCGACTCAACTTTTCACCGCCGGCCGATTCCGAAGGATATGCTAAGGTGATGGTCGATGAAATAACGGAGGATTTGAGGACCTCCGCTTGACCACCCTACCGGTGAAGGGGAGTATCGGCTGGGTTCTGCTCAAGACTCCATGCCTATGGCGGAAGGATCTCATCAACCTTCCGAACTGGGCGCCTCCGCCTCCTCCTCCTCCTCCGCGAGTCAGACACTCCGCCTCCTCCACCGCCTCCTCCTCCGGCGAGTGACGATCAGGGCACTCGGCCGGCTCCTTCTCCAGCGCGTGGCGGCACTCCACCTCCTTCTCCGCCTGCACCGGCGCGCCCGAGCAACCAGCCTCCTCCTTCTCCGCCTCGTCAGCAAGGGCGGAAGAGACCCGCCGCCGCTCCGGCTGCTCCGGCGCGTCGTAGTCCTTCTCCTCCGCCTCGTAAGCAAGGAAAGAAGACATCCGCTCCATCTGCTCTGCCGGCGTCTAGCAGTACAGCCAAAGGCGGAGGAGATATAGATTCGGTCCTTCTCTGAAGACTCGGAGAAGTTACCTGAGAGAGGAGCGAGGAGGAAAACGCCAAGATCGCGCAGACCGAAGTGGATGACTGGTTTCAAGGGTTGAAAGCAAAGAGACATCCACCTCCGGAGGAGAAGGTAGATCCGTGAAAGCGAAGCTCACTCTGCTGCCCCGACAAAACCACCCAAGTCTCCGCCAAAGGCAACTATGAGCGCATTATTGGAAAGGCATTTGCCAAGCGGAGAGGTCGGAAAGTACTGCCATGATCAAAGGATGAAAGAACGACGAGCTGGGAAACAAATTGCCCAGCTCGGCGAACAAGCCGGGCAATCGTGCCCCCGCTCAAGGTGCCTGCTAGCGACATCGTCGATCCGAGGATGGTGCCCGTTATGGCAATCCTGCAGATTACCTGCCCGACGATGTACATTATGATTTTTGGAGGTGCAGATACAAAGATACGAGTACGGAAGCCTCTCGTGAAAGATGAAAGTTCTCTATCAACAATGATGCGAAGATTGCATGATTGGTACATGAAAACCTGCAAAGAGTCTGAGGGGAGGAGTACTTTGTATGTGAGAGTTAAAAAGGAGCATGACCTCCTTGGAATTGAACTGTTGCCTATTCCATTTGAGGAGTTCTATCAGTTTTCAATCAATTGGCCCTCGATAAAGCAACGGTCACCTCCTACCGTCGTAAGTAGTACTACTTCTGTCATTAAGTCTCTATATAACTCAGCCCTTTCATTGCATGTATTTATAATTATCCTCACTATATTATGCAGATTGAAGATCGCGAATTGAAGAAAAGACAAGTGGGTGATATTGGGTTCATTAACAAATATCTCATAGATAAATCTGAGGTTGAATTTCAAAAGAAAATACCGAGGCCAACTTGCTACAATCGTTGGTAATAAATGAACACAAAGATATAATACTCTTTCCTTACAACTTCAAGTGAGTGTTACTGTCTTATGGCATATTCGGTTTCTTTATTAGTCCAGGTTATAGTAATGTAATATTGATGAGTTATGCATGTGTGCGCAGCTACCACTATATTCTCCTAGAGATTAAGCTTGAGAAGGGAGTAGTAACTGTCTTAGACTCCAAGCGAAAAGATTCCAAGGAGTATGCGGACATGACTGAAATGCTCGAGAAGTAAGTTAAATCGATCATTATCCACCATATCAGCAACTTTGTTCATTTCTGATATCAAGTAATTGTTTTCTTTGTATGGCAGGGCTTGGAGAAAATTCACCAAAAAAGCTCCGGGACTACCGAAGAAGCTGCAATTTAGACACCCGAAAGTAAGTACTATATAGTAGCATATTCCACGCATCTCCTAGTGATTCAAGCGCTAGTTTCATCAATACCATTTAGCATGCTTGCTAATTATCAGTTTGATTGACCTCTATTTCTTGTAAAGTGGTTGTGGCAGGAACAAGGAAATGATCTGTGGATACTACGTTTGCGAGTCCATCCGCAACACGACCTGTGAGCGGGGCTACTCCGACAAACAATATGAAGTGCGTAAATAAAAATATTCACAATTTTATTTTATTACCATCATTTGTGTTGAGTTTCATTCATTCATTCATATATATATATATATATATATATATATATATATATATATATATATATATATATATATATATATATATATATATATATATATATATATATGTATGTATGTATTGACCCCTTTCTTAAAATTAGATGTTTCGGATGCGGGATGAACTCCTAGCACCAGATCGCATGCGAGCAATTCAAGAGGAATTGGCGGCATTCTTTCTTGACCACGTGATCGCTGAAGACGGAGAATACTATGTGGACCACGCGTCCGTATGTTAGGAGATTATATATTTGTAAAAGATAATTATTGTATATATGTAGCCGGTAGTGTCGGATAAATATACGAGAACTTGTTGTTCGACCAATCTCTCGGAGAAGGAGAGGTGGTCGATATCACTTCTCTCTGTATGCATATGTTCATGACGATCTTCTGTTTGCTTAATTACTAGCTAGCTAGCGTGTCTAGCTAGTCCTCTCTATACGTATGTATAGTACGTAGCGTCGACCAAGCACGGACAAAAGAGATGACACTTTTCTCTATTAATTAGCTAGCTATAGCACAATATATGAAACACCCCAAAACCCCCCAACCCCCCTTTAAAAAAAAAACAAAAACCACAGCCATAGAAATGCCGACGCGTGGATGCCTATTGGTCCCGGTTGGTGCCACAAACCGGGACCAAAGGCCCTCCTGCCTGGGCTCAGCGGACAGGCCACGTGGAGGCCCATCTGTCCCGGTTCTGGATTGAACCGAGACTAAACGGTCAGGGCATTAGTACCGACCCTTTAGTCCCGATTCGTGAACCGGGACTAAAGGCCCTCACCAACCGGGACTATAGACCCTTTTTATACTAGTGACAGTCGAGTTGTACTACTTGCAGGGATTTCTGCGTACAGTTCATCCATTCAGTAAAGGCATATGCAGAAATATCTATCACTTTAACTTCACTAAGAAATTAATTTGTTCTGGAAGCCGTAGGTACCCTTACTCGAGGAGCTGGAAGCCAGAGAAGCTCTGTACCAATTTTAGTGCTGGTTTTGTTGATCTGTGTGTTACTGTGCCATTCTTCAGCCCTAGCATGTGTTGTCATCAATTGTTCAAACTTTTTCTTCCACTGGAAGCATGTCTTTCATGAACTGCACCAATAAATGTACATTGAATTTATCAATGCCTATATGTAGTTTATCCTTTCTCCTTGACGCGCTTAGAATTTACGTAAATATTTACGCGCTCATAATTTTTAAAACTGAAACACCGATTATGCGGGGGGAGGGGGACAATGGCCCCCTTAGTCCTTGCCTTAGGCAACTCTTCCCCATGCTCCATTATTTTGCCAACAATGATACTATCTCTAATGTTTGCTTTATTGCAGGCTAAACATCCTTCTACTATCGATTCCTTTCACAAAATCACAACCAACTGGCAAGGCAAGACGATAGCTTCTTGGACTACGACGGAACACTGTCGCCAATAGTAGATAATCCTGATGAGGCATACATGTCCAACGTGGTAAGTATAACGAAAAGAAAAATTCTTGCATGTTCCTTGATATAATCAGATGCGTGAACTTGTTCAAGAAATTGCCTCCTTGTGCCCCACTTCAGTCGTCAGTGGAAGAGCCCGCGATAAGGTATTATGTATCTAGTAGCCTTTTAATTTGGATGTTCTATACATTTGTAATTAGCGACTCACTTGTTTTGCTATTCATCTGTTGGCAGAAAATTTCATAATGATCAAAAACCTGCACTATGCAGGGAGCCACGGAGCAGAAATCAAACTCCTAAGCCATTATTAAATTTAGCAATGCCTATATGTAGTTTATCCTTTCTCTTTGACATGCTCAGAATTTATGTGAATATTTAACCTACAGAGTGATGAAACAGAAACCCACGAGCCTACCAGCGATTGCGTACCTATTATATATCAGATATAGAATATAACGAACTATAATAATCCGCATATCTATCTTTACAACAACTATTTTGCTGCTTCCTACTATTCTGTCCATAAGTAAAACTCAGTTCTGCCTAGCCCTTGCCTTAGTCAATTCTTCCCCATGCTCTATTCTTTTGCAAAAAAACTACCTGCAAACCACATGTTGCGGTTTGCAAAGAAACCCTTCTTAAATGTCTATCCTCAAATAATAATAAAAAATTAGGCGAGTTTTTGTGCGGTTTGCAAAGAAGCCCTTAAGGTGAGATGAACTTGTGTTTCAAATAATTACAAAAAAATGTAGTTACACAGGTTCTCGAAGACATCTGCTGGAAGGAAATGTTGTGTGAGAAGCGACGTATTCCAAGAGCCATCGACATTCAGGAGATCTGCCATCCATTTTAGTCTGCATCGACGTTTTTGTGTGACCGGCCTAAAGGAGGGTTCCCTTGGGATCCAAGGATCCTTGCCATATGTGTATGTTTTCTTCAGTACCAACATGCCAGATGCACCCCTGCTTAGCTAGCTCTAACCCATATTCAATGGTTGCACATGTCGACGAACCATTCCCTGTGGAGACTGTGTCAATAATGGATCCAGATGGATAATACTTGGCTCATAGGACCCGTGGACATAGGCTCTCCGAAACTATGTGCAAGCAAGGCCTTGATTGAACAACCTCAAATTTTTGCACAAGCTCCTACAAATTTTGCATCCAGCTCATGTATGTACTCGCTCAAGTCCTTTTTACTCGACGTATAAGATTTGTCTTAAGTCAAACTCCGTAAAGTTTGACCATGTTTGTATAAAAAAATACCAACATCTATAATACTAAAATACTAAAGTTATACATTATGAAAATTAAATTCATGATGCATCTAACTATATTGGTTTCGTATTAGAATGTTGTTATCTTTTCAATAAAGTTGGTCAAACTTTACTAAATGTGACTTTAGATGAAACTTATATGCGGAGTAAAATGGACCGGAGGGAGTATATATACTCCAATAAATTTCCATCAGCTCATAATATTTGAAACTATCAGCTGAGCATGACGGGGGCATGTATCACATATATTTGAGACCAATGATGCTGTGATTACCTCATGCCCAAATATTTGTTGCCTAGAATTCATGTACTTTTAACAGGAAAAGTTCGCCGAAGTTGGTAAATCTCTCTTAATCAATCCTCTAAAAATTTGTATATACCCCTGCTCTTCGATCATAACAACCTCTTGCATCCGTACTTCGCATAGCATGATCCACTTGAAGCAAGAAGAAAAATCCTGAACGCATTTACAAAAAAAGAAAAAACCTACTCCTTCCGTCTTATAATGTAAGATGTTTTTTGACACTAGTGTAGTGTCAAAATATATCTTACATTATAGGACACAGGGAGTAATTCTTAATATACTAAACCTAGCTAGGTTTGATTTATCTGGATTTGACTTTTTTCTATCAGTGGAAAACAGACCAATCGAAAGGCGACACGTTATTTACTGGGGATCTGTTGGGATATGTTTTGGAGTGCCTTTAGCGATTTGGTAGAGCTGCAGTTGCTGGATTGGTTTCGCCCATCTCTCTTAATCCTTTATACACGTGCGGACGTGTCTCTTCATCTTTGGAAGACTTTCGTGAAATCCCGTTGATTCCTATTTCTTACCTCTGCCTCCCCTGATACAAGCAAGCTCTGCGCCAGCGGATCATCAGGGTCGCGTCCGGCTTCTGGAGAAAGGCCGTACTAATCGCATCAGCGCTGGGTGCTCGCCTCCATTCAGCCGAAGGTGAGCCCTGTTCTTCCCTCGGTTTCAGCTGTCAGTCCGAGCGAGCCTCCGAGGTGAGCGAGAACCCTATCCGGGCGATTCATGGGGAGCCCTCTGTGCTCTGCCCGCCCTTGGTCGCGGTCTCTTGCCGATTTCCAGGAAAGATTGACTGAATAACAACCCTGTACCAGCACGCCGCTCCTGCAGTTCAGGCATTGTCTCTCTGGCGTGCAACAAGCTTTGCATTTGTTATCCTTTTTTTGTCAAACGGAACGGACCTAATCTAGGAACCGGATCCAGTTTTGTTCAGTAGCACCCATATTTTGTCAATCTCCACAAAGAAACTGTCTAGCATGTTATCAAGCACATTACCGAGAAAAATTACACACCATTGACTAGTTAACATTTAACAATGAGAGAACTTGTCCGCTACGCAGGTACGTACATGATTTCATTGCTTGTCCAGGCTTAACCTAAGCACAGGGGCTGACAAAACAGGAGGGGTGCCGGCCGGCCATGGCATCCTACTGCTGTTTTGGGAAATCAAGGACACGTTTGCCAAGCTTTACTGTACCACGGTATCGGTTGATAACGCTCCAAGACATGCTTTGCCTGATTCTTCGTCGAGAAGGCGAAGTGGTTGCCATCGAGGGCACTGGCGGCTTGGGAAAGACATGGGCGGCAAAAGCGGCATTTGAAACCGCAAGGAACTCTAATCGCTATGATACATATATCTGGGTTTCTTTGTCTACAAGTTGTAGTGTGAGACGGTGCATTGAGAAGATTGCCATAGTTCTTTCGATTGACATTGGTGAGGAACTGTTATCATCAAGAATCAGGGTGATGATCAAGGAGCATCTTGTGAGACGGAAGTTCTTGTTGGTCCTCGATAACGCTTATTTTGTTGAGGAAAACATCTTACAGATCTTGGGGATTCCATGTCCTCGAGAGCAGAGTTTAGGTTCAAAGGTCATTGTGACCACAAGAACCGGGAGGACAGTGTCAGTCATGGATCCAGCTATACTTATATCGCCACAACCTCTTTCAGATCAGGCCTCATATGACCTACTGCGCGAGAAGATCGGGAGAGATATTGATCTGGAGTTAGTTGACAACTGTTTTGGTATGCCATTGTCGATTATCTTACTGGCTGAGGCACTGTGTGATATGCCTACACAAGAGTCGAGCAAGTTAATAAGTGAAGCTTATGTGGCTCTAGGACCCAAGATATCAGTGTTCACCACAATGGTTCGCCTTGTAAAGTTTTGTTACCGTCGGCTTCCTAGTGATACTGCAAGGCGCTGCTTCCTATACTGCCTACTCTTCCCTGACGATGAAGCAATTCCTGTCAAAGATCTGATCATTTTATGGAAGCTGGATGGTATCATTCAAGAAGCTAGAGATTCTCATGAGGCTAACTGTTATGGCGAGGAAATTCTCCATGTGCTTTTAAAGCATGGTTTGATTCATTTTGAGGGTGACCATCATATCCGCATGCATGATGTCATCAGAGAGACGGTATCACAACTTGGACGGGAGAATGGCTATGTGGAGCAGCCTGAAAAGTACTTTGACAATGACATTCCAGTTGAGTATCTTCTTGCCAAGTTCGGCAGAAGGACTTCCTTGATGAACAACACAGTGAAGGAAGAACTCCGTGCAAGTCCAAGCCATGAGTTCTTTTCAACTTGGACGCTACTTTTAAGAGGGAACCGCCGTATGAGAACCATATCAGAAGAATTTTTCTGCCGTGCGGGAATGCTGAGAGTGCTAGACCTGTCCTTCACTGCAATCAGAATCCTGCCACAGTCCATTTCTGGTCTTTATTACCTCTGGTTGCTGCTACTGGTTGGATGTGAATACCTGGAGGAAATTCAGCACATAGGCTCGCTGGGGATGCTGGAGGGACTGAGTGCATCAGGTTGTGGCTGCCTAAAAAGGGTAGAATGCGGATCATTTGACCGTATGAGGTTGCTCGAGATCCTCGACCTTTTGGGAACCTCTATCGAATGCTTGCCGTCCCTGGCTGCGTGCATGGCACTTAACCAACTTCTGCTACAAGATTGCGCATTTCTCAAGTCTGAGAAAACTATGGAAACAGACCACAAGTCTGTGATACAGAATTTATCAGGTTCCCTTATGGAGTTTCAGAGACAGGAGCTGTCAGTAACCTACAGATAGGGACAAGTAAGGATTTGGTGAATTGGATGGCCATGCTTTGGTTACCTTGTGGACTGACTTTTGAATTTTCTCACAGATTTGGTATGAGGGTCTCTCAAGATGTAAACCAGGACAAAAAAACATACATTTATGCAAGCCTTGCCAACTTCGTTCAGTCTTTGGATAAAGACTCTCCACTGTGGTCAAACTGCCTTCGGAAGTTTCACATAGTTATCTCCCCTTTAAAGTACGATCAAACCATGGACAATAACTTCAGAGTATGGAGAACAAAATTCTCTGCGCTGGATGCGCAGTCCGGTGATTTCAATAGGGTTTTGGAGATAAACTGTGTCAGCATTCCTAATGATCTTGAAGGGATTCTTCAACATGCTGAGCTAATATCATTAAAAAGTGTAACAGCGACAAATCTGGCATGGACCCTGAATACCGGAACACTGACAGTAGCAGCACGAGAACTTTGGATAGAGGACTTTCATCAACTGGAGAATATTTTCTTACTGAAAGAAGTGGCTACAATGGACAAATTGGAGAATATATGGATCTCCAACATGGACAATCTAGCATACTTCTGCCAAGGGATGGAAGATTTGACTAGTTTCAGTTCTCTGATGCACTTGCTCCTCGATTGCTGTCCAAAACTGAACTTACTCTTTCCTTCATCCCTCCGCCTGCCGAATCTTCGTAGCCTACAAATAAGGTTCTGTGACAGCTTGGAGAGAGTGTTTGACGAACCGGTCGCCGCGGAACGTGCCCTTCCGGGGCTGCAGTCACTGCAGCTGTGGGAGCTTCCAGAGCTTAGCTACATCTGCAGAGGGGTCCTGCCATCTCTCAAGGACTTGAAGGTGAAGGGCTGTGGGAAACTGAAGGAAATCCCCATTGGTGTGGGTGAAAATAATCCGTTCTTCACGACGATAATAGGAGAAACGCAATGGTGGAACGATTTAGTCTGGGGTGATGAAAGTATCAAGCGCTGGATACTGTTTAGAAACTGTGGCCCCTTGCTACCGCATTTTGCAACTGAAGGATGAACCTTCCGCCCTTCTTTTTTCGTGTTGGCGGTGATGCCTCGCAAGGTGCTCAGAGTTGCTTTTCAGGTGTTGGCTGTTGTCTGTGGAGTAAGCTAGTGACAGGAGGTGCAGACATCCACATAGGATTGGGGGTTTTAAAATTTATATGGAATGCATTCTTTTGACCTCCACATCTTATAGGGAATCTAACAAGTGTTTGAATTTTGTTCCTTTGAGAACTTCAATGGACTTCTCTCTACTCACTATCTTCATTCCTCTAAAATTTATGAATTTACTTTGTTGTGCACCATCCAAGGGAATTACTTGCGAAATTTATTGGAGAATTTGGTCAACCCATGCAACTCAAATACTCCCTCCATTCCTCTTTTATAGTGTGTTTTTCTGTTGTTGCTAAAGTTCCGAATTGTAGTGCGCGTTTGCAGTGCTAATAAAGGAACAAAGGGGGAGCAAAAGGAGTATTAGTTTACTCCTGTTAGGCATTATTTTCTGGGGGTGAAAGAGGTTCATCATCCATTAGGTGATTTGAAATTACAACAACTATGCATTCTGTGTGTGGCAGTTGATTGATTTGATAGCCACAATTGTGAAAATGTTATGGTGATTTGAAAGTCATCCACTGCAGGAACTGACAACAAAAGGGGTCTTCTAGGCTATTGCAAGTTCACATGGATGGATGAATTGCTGAAAATAAGAGATCCAGTCACACATCCATAATCCCATTCATCACATGCTTAAGAAAAAGAATCGTGCCCATCCAACGAAATCAAGCTATTTGCAACTTTACAACCTACCTACCGCTGTACAATTTTTGCCTTGACATAGATCATATTGACAAAAATAAAAGAATCTCCGGTATGGCTGGTCGCGCCACTCAACCATACAAACTTCCTGCGGGAGTCGTCCATACAGGCGCGTCAAGGTTGTTGTCTCCTGCTGCATTTACCCAGCTCTTTCGATGTCAATTGCTCCCTGCACGCGGTATCGTGCACAGAAGGTAAGATTTTTTTTTTTTAAAGAAAAGTACAAGTAGGATTCGACAAACTGAATGGAATAACAACACAAACTTCCAAAACTAGATATAGTACTATAGTGCACAAATTTATCAGTAGAAACTATTAAAAAGGGACATTTAATTTACCACATCAGGATGATCTCTCATCGTTCTGGTAGCAATCGAGGTAGCTCGTCTAGTCGGTTTTCTTTTCTTGTGGAAGGATTCATGGAGAGAATCCATCATTGAAGCTTCAGGCCACTTGCCACTTCTGTCAGTTGGATCCAAGTTGCTAGGGCCCCAGGTATACCATCATTATAGTATCAATGGTAGAGGCGTTTCATTGTGCGCCACATCTAACAGTTCACATAATTAATTATCCAAAGATTAAGGTATGAAACCCTTGGTCCTACATAGCAACATTTCGTTCCAAAAATTAAGGTACTTCCATATTCAAACTAACTAATACTACAAATTCGAAGGAACTACTTAATACATTAACAGCACATAGGGAAGTAGCCCTGGTCCAACGGCTTGATAAATGACGAATAAAAACTGAAAGAAGAAGGATCAGCCAGTAGCAGCACCATCAGCCTCCCAGCCTCACAACTTCAGCCAGCCTGGTGAACTCCAGGTTTTTTCCTGCAAAACACACATGTGATGTTGGAGGCAAGAAAATAAATATGACAGGGGTCTTGTCATGGCATCTAATCGCACGGAATGCTAGTACAAATGATGGAGAATAAAACATCCAACATGAGCAAATTCATAGGAGTTCTAGATCCATGGATACCATCAAGAAAAAATGCTCAGTTTTAATTCAGACACAAGACTTGGTGAAAACGTGCATATCAGCAACATTGATATGTCATCTTTGCAAGCTTGGGTCAGTGACTTGTCTTGTGTTTCATGGCATGACAATAATTTTAACAATAAATAGACATGAAATTGACCCAAACTCATGTACAAAGTTATGCCATATGATGCATGGATTGATTCACACATAAATGACAAAATGCCAACTTTGTATAGAATTTGCAGTACTGAAATATTTCAGTGTGTACTGAAACTGCAGTACTGAAATAATTCAGTGTGCATCGGTGTGTACTGAAATTGTAGTAACGAAATATTTCAGTGCCTACCGGTGTGTACCGAAATATTTCAGTGTCTACCACTACAACATTACAAATTTTGCCTAGGGCAGTACCGAAATATTTCAGTGCCTACCGGTGTGTACCGAAATATTTCAGTGTCCACCACTACAACATTACAAATTTTGCCTAGGGCAGTTCCGAAATATTTCAGTGCCTACCGGTGTGTACCGAAATATTTCAGTGTCTACCACTAGAACATTACTAATTTTTCCTAGGGTTCATATGATGCCTAGGGTTCACATACATCATAATCCATCCTCCAAATCCATGTACTCAAATATTCATGCAATTCATTGAGATTAAAATGCCATCTAGCATTCCCTCTCTGAGCTATTACGATCAGTATCACCACGATGTAAGCACGAGCGGTAGGAAGATGAGGAGTGGGGAAGCTTACTCTAAACATAGCTACCGCCGCTGTTCGACGAGGAGAGCGGCGAGGAAGCGTGGAGAACGGCGGGGAAGCGAGGTCGCGACCACTGTCCTCCTCATCTTGCGCTTCGGAGTCTCCGGTGACTCGGTTGGAGGCTGCACAATCTGCAACGGCACCTCGTGCACGGTGGGTTCCTGATCCAGTGGATGCTCTACCCTGGATCTGAACGCCCACCACCTCCGCCTGGTCCACTCGCTGGACGAATTGGCCTGCTCCATCGCCTAGAGGAGGATGGAGATCTTGTCAATCGGCTGTGCGGGCGGGGGGCAAAGCTTTGCCCTCTCCTTCTTCGTCATATTCTTGAGAGTGGCCATTGCCGTCCAGTTCACCTGCCTTGTGTTGTCAAACCAAGAACGGATCTCCCTCAACCTGGCCAACTTGACCTGGTCGCCGCCGCGCGATCTGCACGCAAGTCGGTGTTCTCGTCGCCGCCATCAGCTCGATCTGCCGTAAGAGGGGTGCGGGTGGGTGGGGGTTGCTGAGTGAAGCGAAGTTGCAGCGGCAAGAAGGAGGAGATGACTGAGGTGGACTTGGAGAAGAGGGAGGAGATGGCCGCCGATGAGTAATTGTGGAATGTGAATCACCATGGCGGCGGTTATGCATTCGACGAGAGGGGCGGCGCGTGCAAATTTTCCTAGGACTAAACTGCCCCTAGATTAAAACGCGTCCCCACCTTGTCACGAGTACTGGCCCCACTCGTTTTAGTACTTTCGCGTACTTTCATCGGAGTACTACCCAGTACTTCGTATTTGTCTGCCGTTAGATCGACATTAACGAACGGTTCTAAAAAAGCCCAACCACTCTAAAACTTGTATTGAAAAGTACCATCAACGACACAAAGAATACAACCGTGAAAAAGGGAACCGTGAAAAATTCAGTTTGTTTTCCTTCTTTCTTTCTTTCTTTCTTTTTTACAGATACGTATGGTTTTCTAGGAATCACAACAAAAATCACTGCTGTAATTTCTGAAATGGATGACTTGGTTAGCTGGCAATCGTTTTCAATTTTGCCAAATTCGCCCAAAACAACTTAGAAGATTCAGATCGCACAGAGTCAATGAGCAAGGCCATAGAAGAATCAAGCACGTTTTGGCACCAATGCTCCTTTTATTAAAAGAACACACACAACGCATTCACTTGCACATACTACTTGCATGTTTTCTCGTCACAGCCGCATGAGACTCTGTCAACAAGACAAGTGCCTTTCGGCTCCGCTGGACCATTGCAAGTTATCTCATTACAGCATATTGTTGTATAATAAGTTGTATCGTTATCATGGCTGCAGTGGCATAGGTCGCACTGTCTTGATACGGTTGTCTGAGGAAAATATGTTGCTGGTAGAACCCTTCTTGCTGGCTGTACTGGGATGCTGCTTGTTCTGATGTTGGCGCCCACTCCTCCTGTTCATCATATGTATAACAGGTGAAGTCAAACTTGATAGTACAGACTAAAACTCCTAAACCTATGGATGGATGGGTACAACAAGACCCAATTCAAAGATCTATATGGAATGGTAAAATAGATATGAATATGACAAACATATCGTGGACTCGAAGGCTGGTGCATAGAAGGACAAAGCACATGAGGCAGACAAACATCTGGGGAGATTTTGCAATTACGCTTTGTTTGGATATCTCCATTGGAGAGCTCCGTTTGAATTGATCTGGAATTCCAAATCAGCGAGGAAGCTAAAATGACACGAATACAAATTCGCATGTTCCAATCAACGACACCTAGCATGTTAGTGCTAATCTCTTGCTTTCGGTTCCTATACCTTCCTTGGTCAGCCACATCAACAAGCATGTCAGTATGACAACCATCCAGTGCTCCAAGTGCATTACCAGACCACTTCCATTTGTAATCATCAAGAGCTTGAGCGGTAGAGGAAGGTAGCTTAATGAACTCCCCATGTAGAGAGAGTAGGGCTGTTAGAACAGCAGAGAAGTGTGTGCTAGTGGTCCATAAATAGCGCTTGTAGGTGCCACGCAACATCCTCATATTAATACTATGACCAACTACAAGAAAGAAAGTTGCAACTTTCTCTTCCACGGTCACATATACAGTATCACGGAGGCCACATCTCTCCCGTAACATGGTGCAAATGTCATGAAAGTTTCGTACAGTGTGAGACGCAATTGATCATAGCAACATTACTTCAGCTCCATCATACAGCTTTTAAGCAAATATTTCCTATGACTATGCTTGTCTTCATCATCATCAAAACTTCTTAGGTCCCTTGGTCCCCTACCCCTTTGGGTAGTAACAAATGCTAATGCAAGAGCACATGTTTCAACAAACAATTAGTCAAAACAATTCTTTTCCTCTTTCGTCTTTTATTTTCTTCATTTATCCACTCAACCAACCAACTCCAATTGATCCGACATTGGGCTGTACAATTCAACTATCTATATTAAAACATTGCAACAAGACACCGCATACAAATTTGAGGGGATTTTGGACATGTACCTTCAATCGGACAGAGATCGACCAAATTTCCCTCATCTGCGCAATAGACAAAACTGAAAAAATTAGAAACAGTGCAAAACAGAGGGATTATGGAGGGATTTGACAAGATCTAAGCTATGACCATGGGTCCATGGTGGAGCGGTTGTGGCTGCACAAAACGAGGAGCAACTCCTACATCCATCGTGGTGGAGATGTAGTGCTGCTGAGAAGGAGCAGCAGGTCAAATGGCATCGTGGAGAAGGGGGGGACTGAGGCGGGCCACGGTAGGCAAGGACGACAGCCGCATTTGGTTAAGGAGGGCGGAGTTGACTGAGGCAAGGGCTAGGCAAAACTAAGTTTTACTTATGGACAAAACAATATGAAGCAGAGGGGGCTATTGCCCCCCCCCCCCCAGCAACGGTCTTGTGTGCACAATTAATAAAAGTGGCTGCATGCATCGTTCAGATGCAGAGGCCCGGGGTCCTCCTCCTTTTCTAAAAAAATTCCCCCCCCCCCCAGCCCAACACAACTTCCTGAAGGATATGTCACATCAGCGGGCAGTTCACTAGCAGCCTTGTTGAATGCTTTTCACTAGGCAGGGACCTAGGGATGATCCATCCTAAAGGCTGTTTGCAAATCTCCATAATGAAATATGATGTTCCTCTCAGCAAACCCAAGACTGCACGTGTCATTTTAATACATTATAACTGGGCGCCCTACACTAGTAGAAAAAGGGTCAAATGTGAGACACATTAGTCCCGCTTTGTAACAGAACCGGCACTAATGTGTCCATTAGTGCCGGTTCCAACGGCTAGGCGGGAGGAGCTCTTTAGTACCGGTTCGTGGCGAACCTTTAGCACCGGTTCGTGCCACGAACCGGTACTAATGAAAGTGGTGGCAGGATGTTGTCAGAGTGGGGCCCCTCCAAGACCTTTAGTACCGGTTCGTGGCACGAACCGGTACTAGAGGTCGTCCTATATAAACCCTTCGTCCACCAACACTCTGTTCTTCCCCCTTTCCCCTCTCTCTCTCCTCTGTTCTTTCCTTCTTCCTCTCGAGTTCATCACAAAATTAGCCCCAAATTTGTCAAGATTTGCGGGCCCCCATCCATTCAAATGATCACAAAGGTTAGAAACTTTGTCCTTTCATCTCTCATTGCTAGATTAGCTCTTGCATTGGTTTATATAGTGATTAGTTGTGGGTTTTAGTAATTTGGGAGGAATTATATGTGGTAGTATTTGATTTATATGCAAATTGAGGTCAAAATAACACTTAGTTTGCATATGTAGGTGTGGTTTACTTAGTGCCTTCTAAATCTCCGTCAGAACCACCGTCCGATCGCCTCACTTGCAAATCTGTCAGCGGCACCACCTTGTGGTGAGCCTCTTGTTCATGAAATTTTATATAAAAATTGATGTTTGTGTGATTTGGATATATAGTTACTCGTATAATTATCTTACCCGTACGTTGTTTGTTATACATAGTGCCATGGTTTTGATATCCGTCCCCGTCGGCCCTCATCCTTGTTATGATTCGAATGTGATATATTCTCTTTTAAAACTATTTGTTGCATTTCGTGTTTATGACAAATTATGCCCATCAAGTTGACATAGATATTTTTATCTAGGAGGTATGTGAACCGGAAATTCAAACCGACCCTATTGTCGAGAGGTTAAATTTAGTTGAAAGAGAAAACGAGTATTTGAAAAAAAAATTGAAAAGAATTGAGGGGGAGAAGATGGAATTGGAGTTGCATGTTGCCGATGTCGTCGATGATCACAAGATCAAGATGGAGAAAATGCGCTTGAAGATTAGAAAGATTAGAAAATATGCCATTGATAGTGAGGCTTGGTATCATTATGCTGTTGGATCAATTGTTACCTTAGTTGCGATCTTGATCGCATTTGTTGTTGCATTTAAATGCTTTAGCTAGAGAGTTATTTGTTTGTTGCATTTAAGTGTTGTAAGAACTTTATGTATTGTATTAATTTGGTGTTTTCGGTGCTGTGTATTGAAGATGAGCCGGCAATGGATGTACGATGACCAATGCTCTCCCGAGTTCATTAATGGCGTGAAAACTTTTCTGCTTGCGGCTAAGGAAAACAAGCGGGCGGATGGTTTTATGCCTTGTCCATGTGCTGGCTGTAAGAATGAATTAAATTACTCTAAGTCAAGAACCATTCACGTCCACCTGTTTAAGTCTGGTTTCGTGCCCCACTATAATGTTTGGACCAAGCATGGAGAAAGAGGGGTTATGATGGAAGACAATGAAGAAGAAGAGGACGACGACAGCTATCCTGGCCATGGGTTCCCAGAATACGATGATACAACAATGGGGTAAGAAGCTGAGCCGGTAATGCGGGAAGAAGCTGAGCCAGCAATGCGGGGAGAAGCTGAAGAAGAGGCATCAGATGAGCCCGTTGATGATCTAGGTCGGGCAATTGCCGATGCAAAGAGAAACTGCGCAAGTGATTTGGAGAAGAAGAAGTTGCAGCGCATGTTAGAGGATCATAAAAAATTGTTGTACCCGAATTGCGTAGGTGACAAGAAAAAGCTGGACACCACACTGGAATTGTTGCAATGGAAGGCAGAGAATGGTGTATCTGACAAGGGATTTGGAAAGTTGCTGGTAATGATAAAGAATATGCTTCCAAAGGACAACGAATTGCCCGAGAGTATGTACGAAGCAAAGAAGGCTGTCTGCCCTCTAGGGTTAGAGGTGCAGAAGATACATGCATGCCCTAATGATTGCATCCTCTACCGCGGTGAGTACGAGGATTTGAACGCTTGCCTAGTATGCGGTGCATTGCGCTATAAGATCAGCCGCGATGACCCTGGTGATGTCGAGGGCGAGCGCCCCAGGAAGAAGATTCCTGCCAAGGTGATGTGGTATGCTCCTATAATACCACGGTTGAAACGTTTGTTCCAAAACAAAGAGCATGCCAAGGCGATGAGATGGCACAGAGAAGACCGTAAGAAAGACGGAAAGTTGAGAGTACCCACTGACGGGTCGCAGTGGAGAAAAATCGAAAGAAAGCATGGGAAGGAGTTTGCAGATGACACAAGGAACGTATGGTTTGGTCTAAGCGGAGATGGCATTAATCCTTTTGGGGATCAGAGCAGCAACTATAGCACCTGGCCTGTGACTCTATGTTTGTATAACCTTCCTCCTTGGTTGTGTATGAAGCGGAAGTTCATTATGATGCCAGTGCTCATCCAAGGCCCTAAGCAACCCGGCAACGACATTGATGTGTACCTAAGACCATTAGTTGAAGAACTCTTACAACTGTGGAATGGAACAGGTGTACGTGCGTGGGTGAGCACATGGGGGAAGAATTTGACCTAAAGGCGTTGCTGTTCGTGACCATCAATGATTGTCCTGCTCTCAATAACCTTTCAGGACAGACAAACAAGGGATACCGCGCATGCACGCACTGTTTGGACGATACCGACAGTATATATTTGGCTAATTGTAAGAAGAATGTGTAACTGGGACATCGTCGATTTCTTCCGAGCAGGCATCCCGTAAGAAAGAAAGGCAAGCATTTCAAAGGTGAGGCGGATCACCAGACGAAGCCTCGCCACCGTACGGGTGCTGATGTACATGATATGGTCAAGGATTTGAAGGTGGTCTTTGGAAAGGGTCCTGGTGGACAACCTGTTCCGAATGACGCTGACGGACGCGCACCCATGTGGAAGAAGAAATCTATATTTTGGGACCTGCCCTATTAGAAAGACCTAGAGGTCCGCTCCGCAATCGACATGATGCACGTGACGAAGAATCTTTGTGCGACCCTGCTTGGCTTCTTGGGCATGTATGGGAAGACAAAAGATACACCTGAGGCACGGGAGGACCAGCAACGTATGCACGGAAAAGACGGCATACATCAGGGTCATGCAAGCTACGCTCTTACCAAAGAAGAGAAGGAAATCTTCTTTGAATGCCTGCTCGATATTAAGGTACCGTCTGGCTTCGTCAGATATAAAGGGAATAATAAACATGGCAGAGAAAAGTTCCGAACCTAAAGTCTCATGACTACCACGTGATTATGATGCAACTGCTTCCGGTTGCATTGAGGGGGCTTCTACCGGAAAACGTTCGATTAGCCATTGTGAAGCTATGTGCATTTCTCAATGCAATCTCTCAGAAGGTAATCGATCCAGAAATCATACCAAGGTTAGAGAATGATTTGGTGCAATGTCTTGTCAGTTTCGAGTTGGTGTTCCCACCATCCTTCTTCAACATCATGACGCACGTCCTAGTTCACCTATGCGATGAGATTAACGTTTTGGTCATGTATTTCTACACAATATGTTCCCCTTTGAGAGGTTCATGGGAGTCTTAAAGAAATATGTGCATAACCGTGCTAGGCCAGAAGGAAGTATCTCTAAGGGCCATGAAAATGAGGAGGTCATTGAGTTTTGTATTGACTGTATTCCTGACCTTAAGCCGATTGGTGTTCCTGAATCGCGACATAAGGGCTGACTGGATGGAAAAGGCACGCTAGGAGGGGAACAAATAATATGTATGGACGGACATTCTCTCACTGAAGCACACTACACAGTTCTACAGAATTCCGCCTTGGTGGCTCCGTATATGGATGATCACAAGAATTTGCTACGCTCCAAACACCCGGAGCGGTCTGATGACTGGATTACATGTGAACAAACCAGGAGTTTCGCCAGCTGGTTGCAGACACGTACCATGCATGACGCATCTATTGAAGATGACATGTACTTATTGTCCCAGTTACCATCTTCAAATATAATGACTTTCAAAGGGTACGAGATAAATGGTAATACATTTTACACGATCGCCCAAGATAAGAAGAGCACCAACCAAAACAGTGGTGTCCGCTTTGATGCAGAAACCAAGACGGGTAAGGAAACATATTATGGTTATATACAGGACATATGGGAACTTGACTATCGACATGGTTTGAAGGTCCCTTTATTTCGGTGCAAATGGGTCAATATGACACGAGGCGGGGTAACAGAAGACCTGCAGTATGGAATGAAAATAGTGGATCTCAACAATCTTGCGTATGCAGACGAACCATTCGTCCTAGCCAATGATGTGGCACAGGTTTTCTATGTGAAGGACATGTCTACCAAGCCGAGAAAAAGAAAAGATAAGGAAGCGAATGCATCGTACGATGAGCCAAAGCGGCACATAGTTCTTTCTGGGAAGAGAAACATCGTGGGAGTGGATGACAGGACAGACAAGTCAGGAGATTATGAAAAGTTTGATGAAATTGCTCCATTCACAGTGAATATTGACCCGAGCATCCCGTTAAATGATGAAGATTTTCCATGGTTACGGCGCAAAGGGACACACGCGAAGAAAAAGTTTCACACCCAAAGATCTGGGATGTGATCGGCTTCACTATCATCACTTTCTTCTATGTTTCACACCCAGGAGGGAATCTCTGTAATAGTTAGGGTAGTTATGTGTTTTGGCATTTGAAATGCGAAGAAATTTTATGTGCAAACAAATTCTTTCATGCCTTTACTGATTTTTTCAGGTAAATTGAATATAATGATAAAACACACTAATATTAAACATAATAAAAAAGAATCACTGAAATGTATTTTTAAAGTTAAGTTATTCACAAACTAGTGATTCACACAAATTTCAAATAATTCAAAATTTAAACTATTCAATTTTGAAAACTACCGGCACTAACAGAAAGTTTCTAATTTTTGTACCTAAAGCAAAAATATTCACAAAGAAACTCTAAATACAGCAAAAAACAACTAAAAATAAATAAAACAAAATAAATAAAGCAGAAAAGAAAAAACTAAATGAAAAAAGGCCACCTACTGGGCCACATCAGCCTGCATACGACTAGAAACCGAAATTGTAACTGGGCCAGGATGCAGGCCCGCTAGCCCAATAGGCCCATCAGGGCATAGCAGCAGACGTAGGCCCGGAAGGCCTGCTTAAGAGAGGAGCTCGAGAGAGCTACCGCACTGGGGCTTATAAACCAGTGCGGGAGCCCCTCGGCTAGCGAGGTGGGACTAAACTTGCCGCACCGCACCTGCGCCAGCGCACCACCTTTAGTACTGGTTGGTGGTACCAACCGGTACTAAAGACCCCCCCCCCTTTAGTACCGGTTGGTGCCACCAACCGATACTAAAGAGGTGCGCTTCCCGCCGCTTGGCCTGGCCAAAACAGAGCTTTAGTACCGGTTGGTGGCACCAACCGGTACTAAAGGTGTCCCCTATATATGAAAACACTTCAAAAAAATTCAGTTTCTCATCTCCCACTTCTCTCTGCCGCCGCCCGTCTGCGCCGTCCCGTCGACTCATGACGCCCGTCCTCGTCGCGTCGTCCCGTCGACTCATGGCGCCCGTCGCCGCCTGTCCCGGTTGCCGCACCGGCCCATCGACGTCCCCTCGCCTCGCCGCCGTCGCCTTGGATCGACCTCGCCTCGCCGTCGTCGTCGCCTTGCCGTCGCCGTCGCCTCAACCTCGCCAGCAGCCAGAGCCCCTCCCGCCCCTCTCCTCCCTCCAATCGATCAAAGCCACACACACGGCGCCACATCAGAAGCACACACATGCACGCGCGCGCACACACACACTATATGCACACACACACACACACACACACACACACACACACACACACACACACACACACACACACACACACACACACACACACACTACACGCGCACACACACACAATTTTTCTGTTTTTAGTTTTTAGTTTTTTCTGTTTTTCATACAAAGTTTTAGATTAATTAATTAATTAGATTAGATTAATGTCAAATAGTATATAGAAATGTTAGTTATAATATATATAATGTCAAAGGTTTTTTCTGTTTTTTATACAAATGTTATAGAAATGTTAGAAATTTTGGAAATGTTAGTTTTAGCTAGATGAATTAGATTAATTTCAAATTGTTAGACGATGATCGATGTTTTTTAGTTTCTTATATTTTTAGTTATAAAATTTAGAATTTGCATATATGAAATCACAATCCATCATTTAAAAATGTTACTTTACTTTTATGCATATAGTATTTGTTGTCGACGATGCCCGGCCCGCATCCTCGCCGTCGCCCCGTTCGCGACGGCGTCCTACTTCAGAGGACCCATGTCCGGGACTGGGCTCCGCCGGGCTGGCACTGGGAGGTGCTACCTTCAGGGGCGCGACGCTTGGTGAGGAACCCGGCCCCGGGTCCCATCGTCGACCCTCATCTCCTTTGGTGGCGTTCGCGTGGGCCACTTTCGGTGCGGAGGGAGCCGGCCCCGCCGGAGGTGGTACGTCGCCGTGTCAGGGAGGAGGACGAGCACGTCCATCGCTACATGGCTGCTATGGACGTCAGGTTCTCCAATACCTGGCAGGTTCTTTGGGGAGATCACCCGAGCTATGATCCAGTGATGGTTCCTTCACTTTGGTTGTCCACCGCCCGCGCCTCAGGAACCGCGAGTGGCCTAGATTACTCTTTAGTATTCGATCTTTATTAGCAGCTAGATAGCTAGCTAGCTAGTGATGTATTCGATATATAATATTCGAGATGATTTATTCAAGATTATATATATTATTCGAGACGATGTATTCGAGATTATATCTATTATTCGAGACGATGTATTCGAGATTATATTCGATGATGCTTATTATGTATTATGATTGATTCAGTTTTTCCTTATTAATTGATTGCATCCATGCATTGTAATTTGAATACTAAATTGTTTTATATTTCTTTTGGATTAGTTAAATAAAAGTTATGGCGGACAATACCGGCAGAGAGGGAAAACAGGCCCTGTTCGATATCATACGCCATCCTCGCGGGCCAGATGATGATCAGAATGAAGAAGATTTTGACGGCTCCAAATTTCTAAACAACACCGGGGAGGGTGATATGATATTCGATCGCGACGACCGAATTGATGAAGTCATGAACTATGATTATGATGATGACGAAGAAAATGTTGATCTTGAAACAACAAAGACCGGCGAGGTATATATATTTATATAAGCAGGCATCTGGTGATCATCACATGTTTCAAATGACTTGAAGATATAATAACGAATCGATCTTTCTTCTTTCAGCCATCCGGATCGAGAAAATCTTCAGGCAACAGGAAACGAGGCCCGAACAAAAAGTTGAAGAAGGGCGTAAAGTACAATATCGAGGCCATCAAACCTAATGGTGAACCATTAGCGCCTAAGAAGATTGCGGACAAGTTCATTCGTCAGTGCGGAGTTCTTGTGAAGGACCAACTCCCAATCTCCCTTCAAGCATGGAGAGAGCCAGCAAAGCCACGTCCAGATGTTACTTTTGTCGACGACAGACAAAAAGGTCTGCTTTGGGAAACTCTCAAGGAACATTTCACCCTACCAGATCATTTCACAGATGCAGATGTGGAGAAAGTCAAGGACGCTGCTCTTAGGAAGATGGCGGTTGCATTCAACAACCACAAGAATCGTGTATGGGACAAGTACGTCAAGGGAGGAAGGAAGACTCCAGTATTCGAGGGAACACTAGAGAAGCAAAGTGCTCATTGGGACGATTTCGTGAAATTCAAGGATTCGGAATTAGCTAAGGAACGGTCGAGAATAAACAAGAAGAATGCCGAAAAAAAGGATAAGTTCCATAAGTGGGGCGGATGGCTCTGCGGTGGCAATGCCTAAGTGGGATCAGTCTGAGAAAGAGATGGAGGATGCAGGTGTCACTCCGGTTACTAGGAGCTGGCCCCCCAGGTGTAGGACTTGGTTCTATGCGCATGGGGGGGGGGGAGTTGGACCCGAAGACAGGCAAAGTTTCGACGAAGGCATGTCTGAACGGAGCCGATGATAAGCTACTTGTTGCAATAGAAGAGGCTCGATCGGGGGTGTTCCAGCCCAACAGAGAGAACGACGAGCTTACACGTGCCCTGGGAAATCCTGAACACCCGGGAAGAACACGAGGCAAGGGCGCTATTCCGTGGTATGAGGGGTTTTCGGACTGGAACGCCGACTACAGAACCCGTGCGAGAAAGAAGATTGCGGAGGAGAAGAAGAGGAAGATGGAGGAGGAGCAGAGGAAGCTGGACTATGAACGCCTTCAAGGCCTAGAATCAGCGCCGCGCGACTTGGCGATCAAATTCCAGCGGCAGCAGGAGCAGATCGACTCACTTAGCCAGCAAAGGGGTCTCAAAGAGCTGCAGCAGCTAGCGGATGATCCAGCATTGGATAGCACCGCCCATCCATGCCGAGAAGCAGCGTGGGTTCCGCCCGGCGACGCAATGCTGGATAGATACCCCGTGGATGACATCATGGAGAACACTAATTGCGAGCTACACTTCAAAAATGAAGAACATATCCATGAAGGTGGCGAACGCCGTTGCTTTTACAAATCCCCCCGAGGCAACCTTCCATTGCAACCCGATTCCAGCGGGCTATGCTCGTGTCTTGGTTGATGAGGTGGTGGACCCTTATTCGGGGCTACAACTTGACATTCCTGGAGGTGACGACGAGCACACATTGGGAGAGGCCATACATCGTATCATCCTATGGAGAAAGGATTGCATCGTCTTTCGAAGGCCACCGACACCGCGTCAGCCGACTCCTCGTCGAAGTCCGCCACCGAGTCAGCAGACTCCCGCTCCTCCAAGTCCACCAACGCGTGAGGCCACTCCTCCTCCTCCAAGTCCGGCAAAGTGTCAGGCCACTCCTCCTCCAAGTCCGACACAGCGTCAGACGTCCACTCCTCCTCCAAGTCCGGCACAACTTCAGGCCACTCCTCCAAGTCCGGCACAGCTTCAGGCCACTCCTCGTCCAACTCAGCCACGTCAGCCGTCTTCACCGCCTCAGCAATCACGGAAGAGAGCCGCCGCAGCTATGGTGCGTAGAGGTACAAGTCGAGGTAGTACGGGAGGTACAGGCGGAGGCAAGAGATTTCAATATGGTCCAAGCAGCCTCGCGCCTCTTCCGCAGAGGCCTTATGACAAGTCTGAGGAGGAAACCGCACCATATCGAAGGCCGAGGTGGAAGCCCATTTTGCACCGAAACCGCCACCGCCGCCCAGGGAGAAAGTGCCTGAGGAAAAGATTGACCACTTCATTCGTATGGCTAGACCACCAGCTCCCAAGCCTGTTGACACAGACTATGAGCGCCACCTCAGGAAGTTAAATCGTGCATGTATACAGAAAGAGGCGAGCTCGAGCTCGAGCAAATCAGCTGGCAAAAAATGCGGTAAACCCGTTCCCCAGCTGGGAGAACAGGCGGCGCAATCAATCCCCCTACTTGTTGTGCCAACAACACATAAGAGTACACGCGCCCAATATTATGCTGGGCAAACCGTTAACGTTCCCCACCTGGGCGATGTGGTAATAACCGAGGAGCATATAATGCAGGTTGAAATCCTCAAGATCACTGTTGGACAACTCCTCGAGATCGAGCCCATGCCGACGCTTAGAGAGGAGGAAATAAAACGGAAATATGTCCAAGGCCAACCTTTGGTCAAGCTAGACGAGGTCAAGAAGCTCCCAACGAGAATGTATGAATTGCATCAATGGTACATGAACATTACCAAGATTTCCAATCGAGAGTCCCTCATGGTGAATGTCAAGAAGGATCATTACTACCATGAGAAAGTTGTGTCCGTTGAGTATTCAGAACTATTTTAGTTATACAATCAAGACGCACTCGACAAATCTATCGTCAGTTGCTATTGTCTGTAAGTGATTTCTTTCTGAGTCTCAAGCTAGCTGTAGTGATCATTTTGATCAATCATTACCTGTAATTATCCTCACTATATTCTTTTATGTGGTATTATGCAGGATGAAGATGTATGAAATGAAAAAAGGTGGATGCTATGGCATTGGGTTCATTGACCCAAATACCGTTAATGAATACACATGGAATTTAGATGCATATCATGAAAAAAGTGAAGAGGAAAGCATGCTAGAGTTCTTCAAGCGCCTCAATACCAATGAAGATATACTACTTCCTTACAACTTCCAGTGAGTCACACTGTCTTGTACTACAAATTCTATTTTTGCTTACTAGCTAGCTACATGTTTTTGCTTACATATGCCCGCTTAATTAAGACATGCAAACGTGTGTGCATGAAGATTTCAATGGATCTTGTGTATCATTAAAGTTGATGAAGGAACAGTTGAAGTACTGGACTCACAACTCAAAAAAAAAACTGACTACAACATCTTGTTTGGGATAGTCAACAGGTAATTTCAATCATTATTAACTATATATTTCGGCCTATTTAGTTCGTCATTTCCTGATATGAACTATTTAATAACCCCTTTATTCATTTTCTTTGTCGGCGAGCAGGGCTTGGGCAAGGTTCATCAGCGTCATTCCAGGCCAATGGAAATGGAAGCTGAAATGGTTTCGACCCAAGGTAAGTAATTAAGTAGTATTAGCTAGCTAGCTGCCATCTCTTTAATTATCATCCTTGATTGATTATTATCTGATCAAATTCCATTCTCGTAAAGGCCCTTGAGCAGGCGCAGGGAACTGATATGTGTGCATACTGCGTTTGCGAGAACATTCACATGATGGCGTCCAAAAGGAGCAGATCTCAAAGACAGGAATGGGTGCGTTTGTCAGAACACTATTCACAATTTTTACACCATTATTGATATCTAGTCACACAACTAATACACATGCATATTGATCTCCTTCTTAACAGTTCACAGAGGTGCGGGAGAAGCTCCTACCAACGGAGCGCGTAGAAGCACTTTAAGAGGAAATAGCGGGATTTTTGCTCGACCAGGTCATAGATCCGAACGGAGAATACCATTACCCGCTACCGCCCCCATGAACCACTTCCAATTGTCATCGTGCTCCGAAGACACCAATTAGGCTAATGCCACTGGCTCCGAAGGCAACATGTAGGAGAAATTGTATATAGCTAGCTAATTGTATATATATATACATGTGTGTATGTGTGAATTAATATGATGGTTTGTGAGACATTTGATGATATATATATGATCGGTTCTACTAGAAATTCTATTTATATATATGCATAACGTGTACAATGTGTAGTATCGTAAAATACCAGCAAACGAAAAAGAATTAAATGAAAAACACAAAATTAAATGAAAAAGAAATCATAAACCCAACCCCCCCCCCCCCCAACCTTTTAATACCGGTTGGTGTCACCAACCGGTACTAAAGGGCTCCCTGCCCCCGGAGCTGGCTCGTGCCACGTGGTTGCACTTTAGCACCGGTTCGTGCTGAACCGGTACTAAAGGAGGAGGGGGGGCTTTAGTGCCCACACTTTAGTGCCGGTTACCGAACCGGCACTAAAGGGCCTTACGAACCGGGGCTATTGCCCGGTTCTGCACTATTGCTAGGAGTTCTCTCACGCTATCAGCCTTTGAAGCCATCCAATTTCACGTTATGGCTGTCCCGGGCCGTTGGATGCATGGTAGAATTTTTCTGAACACTCCCGTCCCCGCAGCTTCTTGAGGGTAGCTGCTCCCGTAACTTTTTCTGACTAACATGGTTAATTGGGCCAAACAGCCCACCTAGCATGGTTGGTAGGTGCTCAATTATAGCGTGTAGGAAGAGTTGAAGGATCCATCCATTGAATAGGAGTACACGGGATGGGATTTTCGCCCCAATTATAATTTATTTCGTAATTACTCTACTCTTTATGGTCAGCAACTTATGTTTATTTTTTTTATTTTTTGCACAAGACCTGTGAATTTTATTTGCACACAAAGTAACCTTCAAGAACAAGTATAGCTACCCCACAGTAAGCAAAAAGACCTTGCGCAAAGAAGAAAATACAACCAAATCCCTACGCAGGGTCATCATCACCGCCCAGAGCTCACAGAATTCTTACCAAGTAATTCCCTGAAAAACCCCCGAATGTAGATAGCAGCTAGTTTGTTTGTTTCTATCTACTCTGGATGAAGCGATGATGACTTTTGTCGTGAACGAGCAAATTTTTTCATCAACACATTAATGGTATATAGCATAGTTATGCTATTTTGCAAGGGGCGAATAATGAGTATGATAAACTATTCCACATACACAAATCTAAATAAGTGAGAGCTGAAATATACTAGTATCTTTGTATTTCTTTCTTTCTTTCCAAAAGCCAGTCACTACTCCACCTCTTTTACATACATACATACATACATACATACATACATACATACATACACAGTACTATTGGTCATTGATAAATATATGATCCATCTCATCTATAATACCTAAATAGTTCATCCCCACTACTCCCTCCGTCTGGTGAAGAGTGTATATCTAGTTTCAAAATTTGTCCACAAAAAAGTGTACTTCTATCTTTCCAATACACTTGGGAAAAAATACTTCTCTCTCATCACGCGGTAATCAAGACCAATAGCAATCTACACATGGTCTTCTTAATTTCTACATGCACTTAGTTCATTGGGGGTTAGGTAATTAAAGAGGAGGGAGATGATGACTTGCACCTTTCTAATGCATTTTTTACTCAACTCCATGATTTGTCCTAAAATTTCTAGATGTACACTCTTCACCGGACGGAGGGAGTATCTCATTTCTCTTGACATGCAGGCTATCCACATCACTAATCAACATGCAACCATCCACTTCGCTCCACCTCAGCAGTCTAGCCACATCCTCAATAGTAGTACCACATCAGCAACTTTTGCCCATGCATTGAAAACACACATGTATGTTAGTTCAGTAAAAAAAAATCTTTGTTCGTCCAGTGCAAGTGAGGCATGCCCTTTGATATTACGCGGTGCCCGATCAAACCTCTATTTTTCTGGCGTAATTGATCTCTCATTATCTCTGATTCGCCACGCACGGGCAACACAGCCGCGATCTGTGCGAGAACTGCATGTATGCGCGCGTGAGACCAGCCAGTAATGTGCGAAGGACACAAATCGATGCAAAGCAAGAACTGGACCCGTCTACTGGAAAAAACTGACCGCTCCGCTCCGGAAAAGTAGGATCGCATGAGGCGATCTAGGGAGGCAACAAGGGTTCCCTTGTGTGCTGCCGGTTCCCTCTCTCTCCGTCGGCCGCTCCGACAGCAAGAGGGAGGGGGAACCTCGGGTCTGTTCGCTTGGTGGGTGTGTGGTAGGGTTAGGGTTGAGGGAGACGCTGCCGAGGCCGTTGCGATGGAGTCGCGTCGGAATAAGTTTCTCCGGGCTCCGTTCGCGATCAGGCGAGGCTTTTGCCTTCGTCTAGGAGCCAGCGGGGTGGGGGATCCCCGGATCTCGTCAAGGTCGCGGGCTATGGTGGATGGAGGTCCATTGGCACTAGCCGTTTGGGTCCTCAGATGGGCGATGGATGCTGGGAGACGAAGACCCTTCTTCTTCCTTGCCGGTATGATTTGCTGCTGCTGTTCTTCTCCTTCCTCTGCGCTGATGCTTGTGGGAGATCCTGCTTTGTCCGGGCGGATGGCCCGGCCGTGGTGCTGGACCGGTCGGATGACTCGAGTTATCTTCCTTCCGGAAGGGACACTTTTCGCGGTACTCAAAGCCAAAGATGGCGACGGCTGTTGCAGGTGTGTTGGATTGATGTCCATGCCTTCTCAGCGCTGGTGTCAAGAAAGGAGGAAGCAGCGTGGCGGCAATTGTATCGTGGTCGAAGATGATGACCTGCTTGCGCCTGGTTCCAGATCCTTCTGCTACAGGGGTCTTCTCTCAAGATCCAGGGATGATGACACAGGACTCCGAAGACCTTGTGTTATGGTTGTCTTAGGGTACTCTAGGTGTTCATGGTCCTTTGTGTTTGCATTTCAGTGTGCTTATAAGGGTCAACTACTTTGTACTGCTTCGTGATTTGAATGGAAAATTCTCAAAAAAAAGACACAAAGCAAGAACTCAACAAATTTCATCCAAGCATGTCGCCCATCAATTCGTTGCAGTTAATTACTATTGCCTAAAAACCCGTGCATGCAAATAATTACGGCTGAACTGAGGCCCTGCTTGGTTCATAAGTCCTAGGACTTTTTCTAGTCCCAACTAAAAAGTCCCTAGTCCCTAAAAAGTCTCTCCCTGTTTGTTTCCAGGGACTAAAAAGTCCGTAGTCCCTCCCTAGAGGTTATTAAATGACCACGTTACCCCTAGTATACAGAAAAATAACAACCAAACAACATCTTGGGGCGGCGGGCCAATGGGTGCATGGAGGGGAATTTGTTGGAAAAGTCCCAAAAAGTCCTAAAAAAGACTCTACTTGAGAGTCTTCTTCATTTAGTCCCAAAAGGCAACTTTTAGTCGCTAGTAGTCTCTCCTGTTTGGTTCAAAAGTCTCTAAGAGGGACTTTTTCTAGTCCCTACACCAAAAAGTCCCTGGAAACAAACACCCCTAAATCGTGCATTGGTACTTTTGGCCTGCCGGTCTATTCCCTTCCCAGTCCCAGACGATCATTTATTCCTGGCGCGTTATCTCTTCCTCTTCTCCATCTGGTTCAACTCGCACAAATCAACCCCTTCAGGAGAGATGGTGGCATTCATGGCGAGCTATATAGCCACCCATTGCAAACACAACTAAATTGAAACATCTCTCACCTTCAGGAGCGATGCTGGCGTTCATGGCGAGGTCCTGCTCCTTCGTGAGTCATCCACGCCGGAGACCCGCACGCTATTGCTTTCCTAGGCCCCTGTAATCTTGGCACTTGAACTGAGCCTATGCATCTGATTGCCGATGAAACGAGCCCTTTTGGCTTCGCTGGTCCAAGCCACGCAACCCGTCCTCCTCCGGCATCAGCTGCACTGAAGGTGGGGGCTCTCCTTACTCTCTATCTCCTTAGATCTGAGTGATTTTTTTTAGTTAGCTTGAGTTGGAAGCTCTGCTCGTGTGTGGTAAGAAGTTATATTTTCCAGAAGAAAGCTTTGTTCCATCTCCGGCCACCTCCTCCACGTAGCAAGTCCGGTCATTCTCACCCACAGTCTTAGAGCATCTCCAGCCGTTGCCCCCCAGGAGGCATAAAAATCGCCGCCTGGGGGCGAGCCGGTGGTAGAATCGGCTCTGGGGCGGTTGGGCGTCCAGCCGTCGCCCCCAGGCGCCGATATCGGCCCATTCCTGGCCGCTTTTCGGCCCACTTTCAGCGAAAAATGGCCCGATATCGGCGAGAAACGGCACATATTTGGTGTGGTTTGGCGTTGAATTCTCAACATAAATAATTTTTTATCACATAGTTCATCACAGAAAATCAAATAGTTCAACAAAATAGTGCGACAACAAATAGTTCAATACAAATTATATAGTTCATCACACGTCGAGCTAGGCGTCGCCCTTGATTCTCCGTAGGTGCTCCACCAGATCCTGCTGCAGTTGATGATGCACCTGTGGGTCTCGGATCTCCTGACGCATACTGAGGTAGGCAGTTCAGGTTGCCGGTAGCTAGTGATCAACTTCGGCTAAAGGACCATGCTTGTAGTATGGTTCAGTGTCAAACACTGGCACTTCCTGCTCGCTCTTGATGATCATGTTGTGCAAGATGACACATCAAGTCATGATCTCCCACATTTGATCTTTCAACCATGTCTGAGCAGGGTACCGGACAATAGGAAATCGAGATTGGAGCACACCAAATGCCCGATCGACATCCTTCCTGCAAGCCTCCTGCACCTTGGCAAAGTGGGACTTCTTGCCTCCTGGCAGAGCGTTTGACATAGTCTTCACAAATGTAGACCATCTCGGATAGATGCCATCAGCTAGGTAGTACCCCTTGTTGTAGTGCCGCCCATTGACCTCAAAGTTCATCGGAGGAGAATGACAACAAGCTTGGCCAAGACAGGGGAGCACTGCAGCACGTTGATGTCATTGTGAGTTCCTGGCATACCAAAGAAGGAGTGCCAAATCCAGAGGTCTTGTGTGGCCACCGCCTCAAGTACCACACTGCAACCGCCTTTGGCGCCTTTGTACATCCCCTGCCAAGCAAATGGGAAGTTCTTCCATTTCCAATGCATGCAGTCGATGCTTCCAAACATCCCAGGAAATCCTCTTCTGCATTCTGTGCTAGGATCCGACCAGTGTCTTCTGCATTGGGTGTTCGCAAGTATTGCGGTCCAAACACTGCCACCACTGCCCGACAGAACTTGTAGAAACACTTAATGGTGGTGGACTCGGCCATGCGCCCATAGTCATCGAGTGAATCACCGGGAGCTCCGTATGCAAGCATCCTCATCGCTGTCGTGCACTTCTGGATTGAGGTGAATCCAAATTTGCCGGTGCAATTCTTCTTGCACTTGAAGTAGCTGTCGAACTCCCGGATGAAATTCACAATCCTGAGGAAAAGCTTTCGGCTCATCCGATAACGGTGCCGAAATACTTTGTCGTCGTGCAGTGGAGCGTCGACGAAGTAGTCGGAGTAGAGCATGCAATAGCCTTCGAGACGATGCCGGTTCTTTGCTTTCATCCGCCCCGGCGCCGAGCCACCTGACCTCACCGCGAATTTTCATTGCTCGCCAGCAGGCCGGCGAGGGCGGCGAGGACCATGAGATGTTCCTCTTCCTGGACGTCGGCCTCAGCTTCCTCCTCCAGCAGCGCGGCGGGTGCCTCCTCGTCGTCTGAGTCCATTGCTGTGGCAGGCAAATTGCCGAACACCTTGCGGGCGCGGTGGGCGTGCACCCGCTGCCACACTGCCCCTCCGCGGCCGGAACACCGGAAAAATCACACAACGGGGGGTGGAGAGGCTGCCTCGGCGAAACCTCTGCTCTTTTTTTGGCGGGGAATGAGCTATCTAGCGGTGGTGGGCGGTGGGCGGCGCCGGGATTAGCCGGTTGGCAGCCGAGCGCGGGGGGTGGGAGGCGAATCTGGAAGATAGGCTTGACTTTTCGCCTGACGGTGTGGGCCAGACGTGTTTTCCCTTGCGCCGGAGCCCCCGAGCGCCCCCAGTGCGCCGGGTTTGGCCTGCGATCGCCGGGCCCAAAAACAGGCCTAGCCGGCGGATTTCGGCGTCCTGGGGGCGCGACTGGGGCGTTTTTTCGGTGCTGGCGCGAAAAAGTCGCCTGGAAGGGTCTATTGGGGACGCGGCTGGAGATGCTCTTACCTACAATCCTATCTAACTCGAGCACTGCCGGCAAGCATTTGCCGAGGTCTCCCTCTCCGATCTGGTTGATTTTGTTAGAAATTCAATTTCGTTTTTTTACTGTTCTTAAGGAATAAACAGATGAAACTCACCACGTTCTACCTGCAATTCCAGTCCTGCATCTCTCTCTCTCTCACATCAGTATGAATCATATTGGTATTTTTATTGCTACTTATGATTGATTTGCAGAATTGAACATATGACATAGTGCAGTTCATCTCCAGTATGTTCGTTCGTGACAGTACTATTTCAGAGACATTGTTGTTCGTCTACTGTACGTGTTCAAAAACAAAGGTTTCGTTTGATTGCTGCTCGGCATCCGGAGGCTTGAGTATTGCACCTAAAAGAAGGAGGCAAGGCGCTCTTATTATTATTTCTGATTTTTTTCATCGCAAAAAAAAACGGAGCTCTAATTATTTTTTATCTGATATTCTTTTTGCTTTGAGATAGACGCTAGAATAGTAACTGATTTTCAGTTTCAAGCATGTCAATGTATGAATGTATAATTACAATCAAAGAATCTTCTATAAGGCTAAGCGTTTGGGATATTATGTCTTCAAACCTATAGCATCTCTTGACATGTAAGAATAATTCTTTTCTGTCGTTACAATATCACTATATGATTGTTCTGGTTTGATGACACTGTGCTCATAGCCTAAAAGGTTCCTGCTTGCTGAGAGGATCAAGTATGGCCCGTTATGATCATCATTTGATTTAATTGTTCTATGCCGGTTGGCAGCCTATTAAAAAATGTGTCACAAAATGGAGTGTATACGTTGTCCTACCCAAGAACCATTCCATTTTTTACACCTTCGGTTATTCTCTCAAAATGCAAAATGGTAGTCAACGCAACCTAATACCTATTTAGTGCATTACACCTCAAGGCTAACGAATTGTAATGATATTTCTTTTATTTTTCTGCAGTGCACTTCTAATAGACAATCAAATTGTATTATATTGAATTTTTAAGTAAAATCTTATCAAACTATATGTTCCTTGTATTGTGTTTTAACGAATTAAGCAAATATGGGGAGATACTATGTAATACAAAAATTTTATTTGAATTTTTTAAGAATCTGAGTTCGCATAACATTCCATAAATGGTTCAAAAAGCATATATTTAGTACCAAAAATTCCATAAAAGGTTCTTACTGTACATCTTATACCTATGCAGTACTACAAATTCCCGCAGCAACGCGTGGGGTATCATCTAGTTAGCCAAAAAAGAGAAGCATTTTCTTGATCCATGAGGCTATAAATTTGAGAAGAATACCAGTGGTATAACTGAAATATCACATATGAGAGCAGAAATACAAGTGAATTGCAAACTTGTGTGTTTTGCCTCCTCCTACACTAGCAATAACATACCAGGATGATTTCGAAGAGCTACTACTCACAATGCATCCTACCAAAGTGTGTTGTAAGCAACATGTTCCACTACAAAAATCAACACAACAAACAAGCTATCATCCACTTTTTATTCACAACTCTGAGAAAATAAGACAAACTAACTAATCTCGACGAGAATGGCTCCATCGCTCATGAAGTTGTGATGACCTCGGGCTTCACCACGTCTGTCCTGCTTCAGTCACACAAGCTAAGAGCCAGCGACACATGTGAATATAAAGCAAGCTAAGGCAGCAACACAAGAACCCATCAATCAGGCCCTCGACGAAACTGATGATCCACACCACACCATCCATCGGTCTTCTCGCCCTCATGTGGCTGCGGGTCCAAAAGGAAAAGGAGGAAATACGTGTGTATGCTGAGGCGAGTATTCCTGGAATTGTCAAGGAATCCCTGCCGTGTTTAGTTTCGTGGGTGGGGAAGGGCTGCCCGTGGTAATGTCTGTAAAAAAGAAAAACATTGTATGTATGAAAAAAAATAGATGTATCTTATGTCGCACCATAATTCCAAGGCCACAGATACCACATGCACCCATTCCATACGAAAATGAACATGGGTGTACAACGGGCACCCAGGTTTCATATCCCAAAAATTCAGTTTTTTTTTTTTGAAATTTTCAGATATTTCTTGGTGCTCCAATGTATTTCCCCACTAGTCCTCCGATATTGTGTTCATCCAATTCAGTCTTCATGTTCTATACTTTATGATTTGTATTAAAAATTCCTTTTCAAATTAAAATGATTATACATATGAAAATATATTCCATAAGAATATAGTTGTACAATTTTAATATTGTCAAAATTTCTCATCCTTCAAGCGGCAAAAGATAGTATACCAGGTTGCACATTAACACCGTTAAAGCAAGCACATAGAAAAGCAGGAGTATATTGGATGGAGTCGTTCACCCAACATATAAATCGGATTGACAATTCCTTGACAATTACAGGAATCACAACCAAAGTCACTTGGTCAGCTGGTAATCGTTTTTAGTTCCGGCAAATTTCACCCAAAAACAAAACAGAAGATTCAGATTGCACAGACACAATGAGCAAGGCCATAGATGAGTCAAGCATGTTTTGGCACCAATGACCCCTTTATTAAAGAAAAACACACAACGAAAACTTTCAGTTGCATGTACTACTTGCATGTATTCACGTCACAGCCGCATGAGAGTTTACGAAGTGTACAAGTGCCTTTCGGCTCCGCTGGATCATTGCAAGTTATCTCATTGCAGCATATTGTTGCATAATAAGTTTTCTCATGATCATGGCTGCAGTGGCATAGGTCGCACTGTCTTGACACGGTTGTCTGAGGAAAGTATGTTGCTGGTAGAAACCTTCTTGCTGGCTGTACTGGGATGCTGCTTGTGATGTTGGCGTCCTCTCCTGTTCATCATGTAGCATACATTCATAATTATATTTCTTCTGGTTGAAAATTAACCTGATAAACTAAGTGTGCACACACACTACATCATCTCGCTGACATCTCTTTGTACGTATAGCAGGAGAAATAAAGATTCATTTTTTTCTCAAACACACAGGAGAGTTGCATATCATTTCAATAAAAAAGAAATATGTACAAGGGTGAGGGCAAGAATTCCGTCGACCCAAACACACCACAAGGCCCTATGGAACAAACTAAGAAATATGTACTATTAAGTCAAAAACACCTAAACTGATTGATCAATACGACAGCACCCAATTTGATTATTTATGCAAACAAATCAGTTTATCCACAAGATTTATATGGAATGATAAGATTGGTATGAATAGGATAAACATACCATGGACTTGATCGCTGGTGCACAGAAGCAGGAGGCACATGAGGGTGACAAACATCTGCGAAGATTTTGCCATCACTATATCTTATAAGAAAGAAGAAGAATTCACTTTGGGGTTTGTGTGTTTTGTGTTGTGAATGGCTAAGGTATAGAGAATGGGAATATATACACATACATGATATGGCGCAAGATGGCAGCCAGTTGTTGTCTGCGCCAAAAAAGATATGCATTTATTGAATGGATTAATTTATTTTATTGCCTGCCATTAATACTCCCTCAGGTATCTGTGTCTTGCATGTAAATTTAATACAGATTAATGCAATTCAGGAAAGTAAAAAGCTACTTAAATTACAGATTTATATTACATGCTGGATGTACTGATTGACCATGCTAACGGCCGGTATTGCCTTCTATTTGTTGATGATCGAAAACTTTCCAATTGCTTTTGTTCCCACTGCATGTTGAACCATTCAGGAAAAACAGCTGGACGATGGACAATTCATTTAGGAAAACCATATCTTATATTGTTCTACATATAATAGATAAGAAAAGGCCACTAGAACTACGATCTTGTGTTCATCCAATTCCGTCCTCCAGTTCTATACTTGCGATTTGTACTAAAAATGTTTTCCCATCAAATTAAAATAATTAAACATATGAAAGTATATTCCATAAGAATATAGTAGTACAAGTTTAATATTGTCAATATTGGTCATCCTTCAATCGGCAAAAGATAGTATATCAGGTTATACATTAACACCATTTAATCAAGCACCACTAGTAGAAAACAGGGCTTTGGTTGAGGCCTGGTAAGGGCATTAATCCCGGTTCACTCCCGAACCGGGACCAAAGGGGGCATCAGTCCCGGTTCGTGAGGCCAGGGCGCTGGCCGGGCCTCAGGGGCCATTGGTCCCGGTTCGCCTGAGACTTTTGGTCCCGATTTCGGACACGAACCAGGACCAATGGGCCTCGCTCCTGGCCCAGCACCTTTAGTCCCGGTTGGTGGCTGGAACCGAGACCAAGGTTGTTCTTTAGTTCCTGTTTTAGCCACCAACGGGGACTAAAGAGTTCCCTATATACACCCCCGCCCCTGCCCGCGAACAGAGCCACTGCTCTGTTTTTTTGGCTGGCCATGGGAGAGGTGTGTGTTGCTCTAGCTCACCTCCTATGCACACTAGTAGAATGCCCGTGCGTTGCTACGAGCTCTTCAAAAAATGAAATGATTTCATATATAAATACAATGCAAAAGATTTGGGACATACCCCATCTACTTTTCTTGGCCCAAAAGGATTGAGGCCCCTCCAGAAACGCTCAACTTCGAGGATATTTTCTCTTTGAATGCCACGAAATTGGTAAGATCGTTTAAAAGGTGATCGTAAATGGCATTTATAATTAGTTAATATTTTTAGATACATTTTTTTTTAACTGTGAATGATTGTAGGAGAGTTTCCTACAGTCTTGTATGTATTAAAATGATCAGAATGTCAGGGCTACATGTTACAATATTTTCATAGCATTGTTGATTGAAGCTTGGAGTAAATCCACGACGAGAACAAAAATGAGTGGTGACACGGGGTTTCCTTGTCGAACTCCTCATCGATGGTGAAATTGATGACCCATCACAGTGTTCGGCAGGACAAATGATTATTTATCCAGTTCAGCCATCTATGCGATTTATCCAGTTCAACCATCTTTCAGTGAAGCCCATAGCACTCATAATCTCGATCATCACGGTGTGCTCAATGGTGTCAAATGCCTTGGAGAAATCTAGGTTTAGGATGAAGGACTTTTCCCCGAAAGCTTAGCACTAGTGGATGTATTCGATGAACGATCTCCAAGATTAGTTTTTGCAGCCGGTTGGCCAAGAGTTTTGTGATGATCTTGAGATGGCAGTTCTAGAATCGTGGTCACCGGAAACAAAGCTGCGAATGTGAAGTGTCAAAGATGTTTTTCTCCTCTACACTCAACTCTCTACATAAATGTTTGGTGCACAGTTGTCGTGCTTCATTCAGCATAGCTCTGATGCTACTATGTGGTCTTCTCCAACTCTAGAATCTCCGTCAACTCTGAGGATTCATTTATAGTGCTTCAACTTAAGGATTCTTTTATAGGTGTGGTCTTATATACTTGAAAAATCTGCTCCAACTATTGGTAAATTCTAAAGTATCAAATATGTCCTATGATGATATGATGCAACAACAAAACTTGCCATACAATGATACAATGCGCATTTGAATATAACAAACGCCATACACTACACCTATGCATTACTAAAGTCTAAGGAGTATTACAATATTAGATTTACAAAAAACTACATTGCAGAACCATTGGGATAATTCAAAAGAGTCAAATAGATACAAGAAAGGAGATATAATGCTTCAATTCTTACATTTTCAGGTTTGTCATCTCCTTTTCTAATTGTATGCTTTTTGATCCCTCTAGGACTATAGGATAAAAAATGGATATGCACTCGTTAGTTGGTACAAATATCAACAAAAATGATGTTTTAATTAACAACAATAGTGACATGAGTGTTTCTCCACCTCTCGCAGTGTAACGGTGGCCTAGCACTGAAGAGAATCTACCTCTCATGTTAATTGGTTTCCCATAGCTCTCGCTCTTCTTGATGTGTTGCTGGTGTAGATGTTGCTGGTGCAAGCACATGGGAACATGTGTGACATGCTTCACTCCTCTGCAGGAGCTCCCGTGGTAGTATAGAAGAGCAGGAACACGGCAGCCTTCAAGAGGCCCATGGCAGCCTATACAAATCCAGAACTTTAAAAGAACTAATGCTCTTGGTATCCATAGAGCTAGAACAAACAAATACAAATAATTAGATGCCTGGATCTCTAACGTTAGATAGCCCATGTAAATTGCATACATGTAATCCTTGTGACTATTTTGCTTCTAATAAATTTGCAGTGGGTTTTTAACCTACTTTTTTCCCTACAAAAGCTAGTTAAATGAATAAAGCAAAGGTTCAACTATTAGACAAAGGAGGGTCTACTCGTGAGATGAGACGAGTGGATCGGGAGATGACATTGCCATGGGGAATTTTCTTGACGGATCTACCCTCGAAGTAACTAATTGGCCCCACCAAAATTTTGTAACGGTCCCGCTGTTATATGTAATTTCTCGTAATTTTAGTTTTGTAACTCCTCGTAACTTCTATTTTCCTACCGTCAGATTAGGCTGGATGGACGGCTCGTAAAATCGCCAATCACTGTAACAGTTGTATGATATATATGGGAAAAATTATGAGTTAAGATCATGCACACCGACTAAAGTATAAGAAACCTAGAATTTACCACAAGAATGCGTGAAGTACCTAGTTAGTAAACAAATCTGACATCAGAAAAATATACGCTGCATCTAAAAGACTAAAGAAAGAAAAGAGCACCTAAGAAGCAAACTGAAAATGTAGGCAAAAAAAATATTTATGATAAAATATTAAAAATAGAGGAGACCTCAAACCTTTAGATTGGAGTTCTCTTTTTCTTCTGATGCTTTCAGAATCTTGTTACTGCACAACATATATATCTCTCTCAAAGAATCATCCAATTGCCTTTGGAGAATCAGATTTTTGTCATGTTCACTTTGGGCAGATAATTTAGCTGCAGCACACTCCACGCTTAATTTTTCTATTATTTTGTCCCGCTTTGATATCTCCACCAACTTGTTCCCTCATCGGCAACCTGCATCTGAAAATCCATGCGCCAAGGAGCAAAAATACACTATAATCAAAACCAAAATAAAGGGAAACTATAACCGAATGTTGTCACACCTGCTGATTCATTTACATTCATAGAGCATCAAATGCAGGATAACAACCATAGCAGAAATGTTCAGAAAAACAAAGAATTTGCAAATGCGAAAAATATTTGTCATTATACTAGCAGGAAGAAGCATAACTGTCTCAAATCTATGACATGCAGGGTAGAACATGCAAAAATAAAGGGATCACATTACACACAAAAGCAATTAAGGCAGAGAAAAACATACCTGCATTCTCTTTTCCAGAGTAAGTCTTATAGTAAGATCATCCAACTTCCTCTCAAGTTTATTCTTTGCCTCCCAGAGTGCACCAATTTCATTTGCAGTCCGAAGAAGCAATCATACCATAAGAATACCCCCGATGGACACCAATAAAACAAAGACCTTACACAAAATTGGGAACTATGAACAGTAACATTCGCAGAAGAAATGAGAGATAACATTAGATTAGGATGCTTTTCTTTTAGGTGAGATAACATTAGATTAGGATGCTTTTCTTTTAGGTGTATATGGTTTTAGGACCGGCTCTAAATAGAAACAACATTAATCAGAAAAGTTGGTAGGCTCTCCCTCTCAAGCTCGGCGACTTGGCCAGCCTACCCACATTCCTCAGTCATACACATGTCTTTAGCGACAAGGAAACATCGTTCAGAAGACCCTCACTTCTTTGAATTAACCTGCCCCCCAAGATCTTAGCCATGTCTAATTAATATTTTTCAGACTAAACCAAACATCTGCTACTTGACATGGTGCTGACAGGTGGCTCCCCCAAACGAGTCGACAACAACACAGGAAATTGCAGTAGCATATTATGAAGAATCCAAACATAAGCATATAGGTTCAGAACGGATGGCAGGGCTGGAGGCACACTTTGTAAACTAATGACATCATGACACTAAATAGAGGGTTATCTTACTCAATGGCATATATGCTATGGTGTCAAATTTTGCATAACCAAATTCTTTCTAGACACAAACTTACTGTAACATCCTCGAAGAAACAAAAGAATATATTGTATGATGTAATTCATATATCTAAATGAAACCACTCTATTGCAGTGACCAATTCACCCTCAAACCCAGCTAAAAAGATTATATATTTACTCATCCTTGAGAATAAAAAAAGCATATGCTCATAGGAGCAAGTTTGTTCTTGCTATGTTTTGGAAGCTGTATAATCAAACCAAAAATAATTTAAAATATATTATTGGAATTTGATCCATTGTGCTTCGAGAATTTTGGTTTGTCTATTATTCTGTACAGAAATAAGATTTACACCAAATTGCATGTTTGTTATTTTAAAACAGAAATAATCTATGTTTACTAACATCTTTTTATCTACTTGAAAATCAAGGATATCCCTTTAGGTGGAACAATGATTGAGAGGTCTCTTACCAATGATGTCCTCTCTAATTCAGGCCTTAGAAACTCGAAAACATGTGCAACAAGATAGATAAAATTCAGATCGATGACCAAAGTACCTTGAATTCCAGGCATAAGGCCTTTAATCACCACATGTTATGTGAGCTCGTCAATCTGGTCCCCAAGAACCTGAATGATAATAAAGTTACCTCAATACTTTCATGCTAGATTGAAGAAAGATTTGCAGATGCTCTCAACAGAAACATCATAGAGCAAAATAAAACACCAAAATTTACTATGCACAGCCATTCACGTATTGAACCAAGATCCAATCTAATGGTAGCTAACAACCAGCAGTGACCACTATATGACCTGAGAGCATCCTGTCGCGGCGCAGCGACCCCCTTGACATCGCGGCCATCCCCGGCGTCTCCCGCCGCTGGCGCGCCTGCGTGCCATTCATCCCTTCGCTCCGCTTCCCCCGTACCGTCGTGTGTCGTGTGCGCCGACGACGCCATCAGCCGAATAGTCGAGGCGGCGGCGCGCCTAGAGGAGCTCCACATCTACTACCCCTTCTCCTTGGCGCGCCTACCGGGTTGGATCGCAGCGCGGAGCGCCTCTCTACGCGTGCTCGGGCTCCACCGGGGCCCCGGCGACGGATCTGGCCGCCTGAACTGCGGGCCGCCTCCGACCTCCAGGAGATGAGGCTGCGCGGGATGGCGATGACGCGCGCGCCGGCCTGGGGCCAGCTGGAGTGGCTCTTTGTGCTAGAGATCGCCGGCAGAATTGATGATAACCCCCAGTTCGTGCGCCTTTAATCATAAGCCCCTTTTGTCATCGACATGGGGATCGATAGCCCCTTTTCACCGACATGTGGGACCCCACATGTCAGTGACAAAAAGGGGGGCTTATGATTAAAGGCGCACGAACTGGGGGGGTTATCATCAAATGCTCGCCAGCGTGTCTCTGGACGGCCTCGCGGTCAGTGGCGCCGTCGCCGCATGCCCCAATCTCACCGACCTTCCTCTGCTCAATTGCCACTGCTCTGGCTACGTGTCCTTCAAGCTCCCTGCTCCAGATCGCCGCCTTTGACTTCGCTGCTCTCGCACCCCGCTTGCCGCCACACCCCATGTCGATTCCCTTGAGCTCCAGGGTTTGAAGTGGATCTCGCTGGAGCACAAAGACGGGAAGGAGGGGGCAACTGCGACAAGCGGGAAAGGAAGAGGGGCGGAGCGGCAGGGGGCTGGGCTGGTCAAGGAGTTCCCCGGCGGCGGCGCAAGAAACCCTAGTGCGAGCGAGGGGAATCGGGGAAAGGAGCTGCTCGCACGGTTGTTTTCTGCGTGACACGCAAAGCGTTTTTTTGTGAGGGGAGGGTGAAAAATCAGTGGAAACCGGAGTGACAGGAGAGGTGGGAGGTGGGACGAAAAAAACCCGGAGAATCGGGCTACCAACTGCTTCATTATAGGAGTAGAAAAATATGATGTGTTCGATGAAATGTCCGAGCCACACTTAAGCTTTCTCCTCTCCGAGCTCCTTGTCCAAGCTCCATTTTCCTCAAGATTTGTCTAGGTTTGGCGATCCGTTCTGTCCCGTCTCCGTCCTCACCGCCGTCGATAGCTCGCGCCGATCTCGTCACCGGCACCACCGTGGTGAGCCTCTTGTTCTAATCTTCTTTCTAAAAAAAATTTGTACTTATATGATTTAGATTCTTATTTGTATAATTTTCTTGCTTTTATTATTGTTTGTTATTATATAGTGCGATGGTTTTGGTATCTGCCCCCGTCGGCCCTCATCCTGTCTATGATTCGGATGTGGTATATATTACTCCCTCCGTTCCAGAATATAAGGTGTATTGGTTTCCGCGCAAGTCAACCATGTGAATGTTTGACCAAGATTATAGAATAAAATAACAATATCTGCAATGCCTAGTAGATAAAATATGAAACTACTTCTTATGATGGATGAAATGATATAAGTTTCGTATTGTGAATGTTGATATATTTTTCTAAAAACTTGGTCAAACTTGCACTCGTTTGACTTTTTAAAAAACAAATACACCTTATATAAAGTAATGGAGAGAGTATCTTTTATAACTATTTGTCTCATTTAGTGTTTATGACAATTATGCCGACCAACGTGAAATAGATGTTTTTATCTAGGAGTTATGTGAACTGGAAATTCCAACCGACACTCTTGTCGAGAGGTTAAATTTAGTTGAAAAAGAAAATAATTACTTGAAGAAAAAATTGGAAATAATTGAGGAGGAGAAGATGAAATCGGAGTTGCATGTTGTGGATGTCGTCGATGATCACAAGATCAAGATGGATGCAATGCGTTTGAATATTAGAAAGATTAGAAAATATGTCATTCATACTGAGGCTTGATATCATTATGCCGTTGGATCAATTGTTCCTTAGTTGTGATTATGATCGCATTTGTTGTTGCATTGAAATGTTTTACATAGTTTCAATGTACGGTTTAATTAGATGCTCTAGAGAGCTATATGTTGTTTTTTTTGACTGTGAAGACAGTAGGAAAGGTTCCTACTGCATATATGTTACTAAAACCTCAGGGGGTACAATTACATGTGTGTGTTACATGCATGGGTGGTGATGGCACCATAAGAAAGCACCCTAGTTTACAAAGTATCTATTGTATGGATTCAAGTATGGCAATAACAATATGCTCTTTTGAAGGTTTCACTCTATATCTAAGATTGGAGAAGTCCACCTTAAACCTCTGCTTCCAGGATGTGACCGAGGGCTTAATTTTCCTGAAGTGGTGGTTATTGCGTTCCTTCCAGAGACTCCAGGCCGACGTCAAAAATATATCCATCCACATCTTTCTAGGTTGCACGGTCTTTTGGTGTTTGATCATGTCAAGTCTGTCATGCTGGGTTGTCCAGGTGAATACAAGATATTGCCAGCATTCCTGACTGAACGTGCAGTGAAAGAAGAGATGTTCCACCGTTTCTTCGATGGGTTGGCCACACAGGAGGCAGTCAGTGTTTGTCCCAATGTTGTAGTGTCTCCTCTTGAGCATGTTTCTGGTGTTGAGACGATCAATAAGTAGGAACCACCCAAATGTCTTAAGCTTGGGAGTACATTTTGCTTTCCATAACCAGCCGAAGGCTTCATGGGTAGTTACATCTCTGAAGTAGAATTTGTAGTAGGAGGATGTTTTGAAAGTGTGGTCGCCCCATATACACTGCCAGGTGTCATGGTCTTCCGTAAGACTGGTATCGACCACATCAGTCTGGATGGATCGCAGCTCATCACGGGCTTGAGTAGAGAGTGGGAGTTGAAAGTTTTCATGCAAATTGGTGGACGTCAAGAGTCGTTTGACCGAGATGTCTTCTGAGATAGCATATGAATAAGCCCTGGGGCAACTATCAACATATATGGACTGGCTCCAATTATCTTTCCAGAACAGAGCAGAGGATCCATTCCCAATTTTCACACGTGTGACGCCGCGATATGTGGGCATTAGATGAGTTAAGTCTTTCCACCAGAGGGAGCCACACGAATCATGAGCATGCGGGATGGTATCACCATAGTAAGATTCCCAGATAAGATGGACCCAAGGGATATCATGCCTGTTATAGAACTTGTGGAGAAATTTAAGCAGCAAGGCATCATTCTGTATTCTGAGGTTAATAACACCCAGTCCACCACTTTTCTTGGGCATGCATACCATGTTCCAGGCAGCAAGAGAGTTGCTCTTAACCCCATCATCGGTCCGTTTTTGCCATAGGCAATGCCTTCTGATCTTGTCTAACTGAGCAACATTTTTTGGTGGGAGACGAATGGTGCCCATTGTGAACATGATAAGGGAGGTTATCATCGAATTCATTAGAGCAAGTTTCCCCGCGTACGACATTAGGGACATAGCAGCCGTAATGTTTCTTTCTGCTTTGCAAACAAGAGGAGCCAGATCAAGCACGGTCGGACGAGTGGTGCCTAGGGACAGGCCAAGGTATGTGAACGGCATGGCTCCCACAGTGCATCCTAACAGAGCAGCCAGTTCTTTGCATTTGTCAGGAGGCGTGTTAATTGGCACTAGAGTGGACTTATGGAAGTTGATCTTGAGCCCTACTGACGTGGCATAGTCCTCCAGAATTTCCTTGACCTTGGTAAGTTGGGGGGTGCAGGCTGGCAGGATGATGAGCGTGTCATCAGCGTATTGGATAACAGGGTAATCCCATTAGTGTCGCGTGGGATGGGTAAGTCCAGGAGATTATTTCGAAGAGCCTCGTTAATTGCAGATTGGAGTAGGTCTGCAGCTATAACAAAGATCAGAGGCGAGAGGGGATCGCCTTGTCGCACACCACACTTGCATTGGAAAGACTTTCCCGGAGTACCATTGAGTAAGACTGAAGATTTGCCAGAGTTGAAGATACTTTGCATCCATTGGAGCCATTTGTCGTTGAAACCCACCTTTTTCATAATGTGGAGCATAGCAGAGTGTTGGATACTGTCAAAGGCTTTGGCGAAATCTAACTTCAGCAGAATAATCTCATTTTGCGAGGCTTGACACTGGTGAATATATTCAAAAGCCCACGCCAAGTAGTCATGAATGGATCGACCACGTAAGAACCCGTACTGATTACGGTGAACGATCTGCAAGATGATTTTTTGAAGACGACTGGCCAGCAGTTTTGTGATCAACTTAAGGCAACAATTTAGCAAAGTGATCGGGCGGAAGTCATTGACCGTCTCTTGAGAAGCATTCTTTGGGATCAAGGTGATATATCCATAGTTTAAGCATTCCAGGTTCAAGTCTCCTCTATGAAAGTCATTGCACAAATTGTAGAAGTCATTTTTAATGATAGGCCAGCATGCTTTCAGAAAGGCTCCATTGAAACCATCAGGGCCCGGTGCTTTGTCCGGGGGCATCTCCTTAATCACAGCATCAATTTCATGCTGTGTGAACGGGGTAGTGAGGCTATCGAAATCAACTTGCTGTCGGAGCAGAGACGAGAGGTTGAACTTCATGTTAGGTTGCGAGCACGAGCCCAACCGTTGTTTGAAGGCTTGGAATAAAATAGCTTCTTTGCCAGCATGATCCCCGACAACATATCCATTTTCAGTTTTTAGGTTAGCAATGCAGTTTCTTCTGAATCTTTCCGTAGCAACAGCTTGAAAAAAATTTGAGTTCTCGTCGCCAAACTTGATCCAACGGATTGTGCATCTTTTCTTCCAGTACTCCTTTTGGTAGTTAAGAAGTCTTAGGAGGTGTTTTTTCAGAATGTTTCTGAAGTTACGTTCAGGGATTGAGAGTGCACGACGTTCTTCAAGACTATCCAACTCAAGAATGGCTTTATTTGAGTTGTCAATGGCAACTTTTAGGCAGGAAAGTTTTTTGCTCCAGTGAGATAGGGCATATCGGACAGCTTTTAGTTTTTGACAGAGAATGGAGGCGGCATTTGTGTCTTTGCCAAGTTTTCTGGGCTTATTCCAAGCTTCCTCAACAATCTGCATGAAGCCTGGGTGCGCAATCCAGTATGTTTCAAACCTGAAAATCTTGCTCTTTGGTATTGTGGATCGAATGACCACAGAGCAGGGAATATGGTCAGAGACTGGGCGGACCAAAGGGTTGACCATGGTATTAGGAAAGGATGTCGTCCAGTTGAGTGAGGTGAAGAACTGGTCGAGTTGTTCGAGCAGAGGGTTGAGCTGCATGTTCGACCAAGTGTAAGCACGACCTTTAATGGGAAGTTCAGTTAAATCTTGCTCACGGATGAAGTCGTTGAAAGTAAACATATCCTGAGTGTTTCCTCCTGGTAGGTTACGATTTTCAGGTGATCTAATGAAGTTGAAGTCCCCAAGCTATATGTTGTTCAATGAGAACTATGTATGAACTTTATGTATTTTTTTCCAGTAATAACATTTGATCACTACTGTACTTTGGTTTTAATGTGATGATGAACTTCTATTAATTTGGTCACTTCTCTATTCATGATGTTCTGTAATGGTTTTTGACACACTTAATTATATATAATGCAAGCAGATGAACCGGCAATGGATGTATGGTGACAAACGCACCTCCGAGTACATTAAGGGCGTGCATAATTTTCTCGAAGTGGCTGAGGCAAACAAGCAGAATGGTTTTATGTGTTGTCCATGCCCTATCTGTGGGAATATGAAGTCTTACTCTGACTCGAAAACCTTTCACATCCACCTGATTGAGAAGGGTTTCATGCCACACTATAATGTTTGGACCAAGCATGGAGAAAGAGGGGTTATGATGGAATACAACGAAGAAGAAGAGGATGATGACAACTATCCGCCCCCTGAATACGGTGATGCTGCAATGGGGGAAGCTGAAGATAAAGAGGAACCAGACGATGTGCTCGATGATGATCTTCGCCGGGTCATTGTTGATGCAAAGAGACAATGCAAAGTGAAAGGGAGAAGTTGAAATTCGATCGCATGTTAGAGGATCACAAAAAAATGGTTGTACCCAAATTGTGAAGATGGCAACACAAAGCTCGGTACCACACTAGAATTGCTGCAATGGAAGGCAGACAATGGTGTATCTGACAACGGGTTTGAGAAGTTACTGAAAATATTGAAGAAGAAGCTTCCAAAGGATAACGAATTGAACGACAGTACGTACGGAGCAAAGAAGGTTCTATGCCGTCTAGGATTGGAGGTGCAGAAGATACATGCATGCCCTAATGACTGCATCCTCTACCGCGGTGCATACGAGGATTTGAACGCATGCCCAGTATGCGGAGCATTAGGGTATAATATTTGACGAGATGACCCTGCTGATGTTGACGGCGAGCGCCCCAGGAAGAGGGTTCCTGCCAAGGTGATGTGGTATGCTCCTATAATACCACGGTTGAAACGTATGTTCGAAAACAAAGAGTATGCCAAGTTGATGCGATGGCACAAAGAGGACCGTAAGAAAGACGGAAAGTTGAGAGCACCCGCTGACGGGTCACAGTGGAGAAAACTCGAGAGAACGTGGGGGGACTTTGCAGGTGACGCAAGGAACGTATGGTTTGGTTTAAGCGCGGATGGCATTAATCCTTTTGGGGAGCAGAGTAGCAATCATTGCACCTGGCCCGTGACTCTATGTATCTATAACCTTCCTCCTTGGTTGTGCATGAAGCGGAAGTTCATTATGATGCTAGTGCTCATCCAAGGCCCTAAGCAACCCGGCACCGACATTGATGTGTACCTAAGGCCATTAGTTGAAGAACTTTATAGCTGTGGAATGGAAAAGGTGTATGTTTGTGGGATGAGCACGACCAGGAGGAATTTGACCTACATGCGTTGCTGTTTGTAACCATCAATGATAGGCCTGCTCTCAGTAACCTTTCAGGAAAGACAAAAAAGGGATACCACACATGCACACACTGTCTAGATGACACTGGAAGTATATATTTGGAAAAACGCAGGAAGAATATGTACCTGGGACATCGTTGATTTCTTCCGACCAACCATCAATGTCGAAAGAAAGGCAAGCATTTCAAAGGTGAGGCAGATCACCGGAAGAAGCCCGCCGTCTGTACTGGTGATCACATACTTGATATGGTCAATGATTTACAAGTAATCTTTGGAAAGGGTCCCGGTGGACTATCTTTTCTGAATGACGTTGAGGGACGCACACCCATGTGAAAGAAGAAATCTATATTTTGGGACCTACCCTATTGGAAAGACCTAGAGATCCACTCTGCAATCTACGTGATGCACGTGACGAAGAATCTTTGGGTGAACCTGCTAGGCTTCTTGGGCATGTATGGGAAGAAAAAATATGCACCAGAGGCATGGGAGGACCAGCAACGTGTGCACAGTATGAAGGTCCTGCCAGCTACGCTCTTACCAAAGAAGAGAAGAAAATCTTCTTTGAATGCCCGCTCAGTATGAAGGTCCCGTATGGCTTCTCGTCCAATATAAAGGGAATAATTAATATGGTAGAGAAAAAGTTCCAGAACCTAAAGTCTCATGACTACCACGTGATTATGACGCAACTGCTTCCGGTTGCATTGAGGGGGCTTCTACCGAAAAACGTTCGATTAGCCATTGTGAAGCTATGTGCATTCCTCAATATGTCTTATCAGTTTCGAGCTGGTGATTTGGTGCAATGTCTTGTCAGTTTCGAGCTGGTGTTCCCACCATCCTTGTTCAATATCATGATGCACGCGCTAGTTCATCTAGTCGACGAGATTGCCATTTCGGGCCCTGTATTTCTACACAATATGTTCCCCTTTGAGAGGTTCATGGGAGTCTTAAAGAAATATGTTCGTAACCGTGCTAGGCCAGAAGGAAGCATCTCCATGGGCCATCAAACAGAGGAGGTCATTAGGTTTTGTGTTGACTTCATTCCTGACCTTAAGAAGATTGGTCTCCCTCAATCGCGGTATGAGGGGAGACTGACTAGAAAAGGCACGCTAGGAGCAGACTCAATAATATGTAGGGATGGGCATTCTTGGTCTCAATCACACTACACAGTTCTACAGAATTCTACCTTGGTGACCCCGTATGTCAATGAACACAAGAATATTCTGTGCTCCAAACACCCGGAGCAGTGTGACAATTGGATTACATGTGAATACATCAGGACTTTCGGTAGTTGGTTGCAAACACATCTCATGGGTGACAACACTATTGCAGATGAGTTGTACTCGTCGGCCACGGGACCATCTTTGACTGTATTGACTTACAAAGGGTACATTGACTTACAAAGGGTACGAGATAAATGGGAATACATTTTACATGATCGCCCAAGATCAAAAGAGCACCAACCGAAACAGTGGTGTCCGCTTTGATGCAGCAACCAACAGGGTAAAGGACACATATTATGGTTACATGGTGGACATTATGAGAACTTGACTATGGACATGATTTTAAGGTCCCTTTATTTCGGTGCAAATGGGTCAATCTGTCAGGAGGCGGGGTACAGGTAGACCCGCAATACGGAATGACAACAATGGATCTCAACAATCTTGGGTACACACACGAACCATCCGTCTTAGCCAATGATGTGGCGCAGGTTTTCTATGTGAAGGACATGCCTACCAAACCGAGAAAAAGAAAAGATAAGGAAGAGAATACATCATACGATGAGCCAAAGCATCGTATAGTTTTTCAGGGAAAAGAGACATCGTGGGAGTGGAGGGCAAGACAGACATGTGTGAAGTTTATAAAAAGTTTCATGAAATTCCTCCCTTCAAAGTCAAGGCTGACCCAAGCACCCTGTTAAACGATGAAGATTATCCATGGTTACGGTGTAATAAGCAAGGGACACACACGAAGAAAACGTGAAGACTTTCTCTCCACAACTATTCTGATGATGCCTTTGATCTAGAATATCACTGCAGTTACATGTCAAGAAATGAAATGGCTTTTGTAACAGATGAGTTTTCATCCGAAACCCTGATACTTCGAAAGAGATTGTCCATTTTGTACACGAAGTGCATCCAGTTTTTGCCGTAACCCTCTTAACTTTTTAGCACATGCTATGTGGGTGGAATGATGATACCATGCCAACTTTCAACCTTTTCAAAGTTCATTTGTAGCGCTTTTCAATTTCAGGGTCATTTAGCTAAAAAAAATCAGTAAATGCGTGAAAAATACCAAATGAAGTCAGAAAGGGTTGAAAATTTATGACGTGGCTTTGAATGGTGCATTTTGAACACATGAAAAGTCTGGAGTTCAAATAAGTTCAAAAAATCGAAATCCCTTCGTAACAGATGAGTTTTCGTCCGAAACCTGATACTTCGAAAGAGATTGTCCATTTTGTACACAAAGCGCATCCAATTTTTGCTGTAACCCTCTCAACTTTTTAGCACATGCTATGTGGGTGAAATGATGATACCATGCCAACTTTCAACCTTTTTAGAGTTCATTTGTAGTGCTTTTCAATTTCAGGGTCATTTAGCTCAAAGTATGAACTAATAGCAAAAAGAATGAACTAGAAAACTTTTATAAAACTCTAATAGCAAAAAGAATGAACTAAAAAGAATCAATGAAAATATTATTTTATGATCAACTGAAACAAAACTATAATATTCTTCAATAGAAAAAGAATCAACTAAAAAGCTTTTATAAAACTCTAATAGCAAAAGGAACCAACTAAAAGAATCAATAAAAATAAAATATATGCAACTGAAATTATATAAAATTTATGCAACTAAAAAGAATCAACTAAAACATTAACTAAAAAGAATGAACTAAATAGAATCAACTAAAACATTAACTAAAAAGAATGAACTAAAACATTAACTAAAAAGAATGAACTAAAAAGAATAAAATAATATTAACTAAAATCATCAAAATATTTATTTGTTAAAAAATTGAACTAGGATAAAATATTTAATAGATAACTAAAATAACAGAAAAAATGCCCACCACTAGGAAACTAACATGACATAAAAAATAAAAAATGCCACCTACTAGGCCACCACAACCTGCATACGACTAGAAACCCATCTGTACATGGGCTAGGATGCAAGCCCGCGGCCCCACATGCCCAAAATGGCAGTGACAATGGTTAGGCAATTACTGCCTGCATTAGAGAGGAGCTCGAATGCTGAGCCGCAGTGCACCTTATAAACAAGTGTTGCACTCTCTCGACTAGCGAGGTGGGACTAAACTCCCACCACCCCGCGGTAGTGCCAGGACGATGCCTTTGGTCTCGGTTGGTGGCACCAACCGGGATGAAAGGGTGTGGCATTGGTCCCGATTTGAGCCACCAACCGGGACCAATGCCACCCTTTACTCCTGGTTTATGCCACCAACCGGGAACAAAGGTCTGTACTTCCCACCCTTTGGGCCGCTGAAAATAGACCTTTAGTCCCGGTTGGTGTCTGATGTCTACTACGCAACCTTGTTCTTGTAGACGTTGTTGGGCCTCCAAGTGCAGAGGTTTGTAGGACAGTAGCAAATTTCCCTCAAGTGGATGACCTAAGGTTTATCAATCCGTGGAGGCGAGGGATGAAGATGGTCTCTCTCAAACAACCCTGCAACCAAATAACAAAGAGTCTCTTGTGTCCCCAACACATCCAATACAATGGTAAATTGTATAGGTGCACTAGTTCGGCGAAGAGATGGTGATACAAGTGCAATATGGATGGTAGATATAGGTTTTTGTAATATGAAAATATAAAAACAGCAAGGTAACAAGTGGTAAAAGTGAGCGTAAACGGTATTGCAATGCTAGGAAACAAGGCCTAGGGTTCATACTTTCACTAGTGCAAGTTCTCTCAACAATAATAACATAATTGGATCACATAACTATCCCTCAACATGCAACAAAGAGTCACTCCAAAGTCACTAATAGCGGAGAACAAACGAAGAGATTATGGCAGGGTACGAAACCACCTCAAAGTTATTCTTTCCAATCAATCCGTTGGGCTATTCCTATAAGTGTCACAAACAGCCCTAGAGTTCGTACTAGAATAACACCTTGTCGGTGTCAAAACCGGCGGATCTCGGGTAGGGGGTCCCGAACTGTGCATCTAGGCGGATGGTAACAGGAGACAAGGGACACGATGTTTTTACCCAGGTTCGGGCCCTCTCGATGGAGGTAAAACCCTACTCCTACTTGAATAATATTGATGACATGGGTAGTACAAGAGTAGATCTACCACGAGATCAAGGAGGCTAAACCCTAGAAGCTAGCCTATGGTATGATTGTTATCGTCCTACGGACTAAAACCCTCCGGTTTATATAGACACCGGAGAGGGCTAGGGTTACATAGAGTCAGTTACAATGGTAGGATATCTACATATCCGTATCGCCAAGCTTGCCTTCCACGCCAAGGAAAAGTCCCTTTCGGACACGGGACGAAGTATTCAATCTTGTATATTCATAGTCCAGGAGTCCGGCCGAAGGTATAGTCCGGCTATCCGGACACCCCCTAATCCAGGACTCCCTCAGTAGCCCCTGAACCATGCTTCAATGACGACGAGTCCGGCGCGTAGATTGTCTTCGGCATTGCAAGGCGGGTTCCTCCTCCAAGTACTTCATAGAAGATTTTGAACACAAGGATAGTGTCCGGCTCTGCAAAATAAGTTCCACATATTGCCATAGAGAGAATAGTATTTACACAAATCTAATCTACTGACGTATTCCGTAGCGTGACATCACACCACGGCCAAGCCTTTATTCGAATCGTTTTATTGTCCCACCTTAGCGCGTTTAGCGAGGTGGTTTCCTTGGCACGTCTCATCGAAGCAGAGATCGTGTCCCCTTTATTTACGGGATTCTCATCAATACGGACGTGGGTAACCCAGTCGTGCCCGTGGGTATGTTTTCTTGATTAAAGGCGAGCCCTAAACGGTTACAGGGAGGGCCCTTGGTATTCAACCTCTTATAAAGAGACCAAGGCCTTACTCCTTTCTTTCAATCTCAAACGAGTTCGCCCTTCGCCTCGAGTTCCAACACCCAAGGCTCCAGATTTCAGGCGCTTCGGACCTTCGACAATGTCCGGTTCCGACTTTCAGGGCCGATGGATGCCCTCCTTCGTCATGGAGGAGGACGTACTAAAGTTGAGAGAGGCCAGGTTCTTGACCGACGAAATCTCGCATAGGCTGCCTGCTCAAGGGCAGGTCATTCCCACTCCCAAGCCTGGCGAGAGCGTAGTGTTCATGTCTCACTTCCTTCGGGGGCTAGGCTTCCCGACGGATCCCTTCGTGAGGGGGCTCATGTTTTATTATGGGCTGGAATTTCACGACTTAGCTCTGGAGTCCATCCTCCATATTTCCTAATTCATCGTCGTGTGTGAAGCCTTCCTCCGTATTACTCCTCACTTCGGACTATGGCTCAAGACCTTCAAAGTAGCACTACTAGAAAAAGGGCTATAGATGGGATTGACACTAATGGCGCACCAGACAATGGGTGCGCCATTAGTATATACTAATGGCGCACCACCTGCTGATACGCCATTAGAGATGAAACTACTAATGGCGCACCTGGCTCAGGGTGCGCCATTAGTATCAATTTTTTTTGAACTAGTGCGCCTGTCCGAACATACTAATGGCGCATCCAGACAAAGTGCGCCATTACTAGTTGTAACTACTAATGGCGCACCCGTCCGAGAGTGCGCCACTAATGTTGTTTTTTTATTATATTTTTATTCCTTTTTTGTAATACTACTAATGGCGATCGATCAACAGGCGCCATTACTAGTTTAAACTAGTAATGGCGAATCGTGGATCGCGCCATTAGTATTTTTTTTTTGTAAAACTACTAATGGCGCACCGCTGAAAGGTGCGCCATTAGTAACCTGGATTACTAATGGCGATTTAGTGCTGGTGTGCCATTAGTAAGTGGGCAGCAACAAGATATTTTGGACAGCCTCTCCTACCCACACTCACTTTCTCCCCACTTCATTCTCTCCACCTCCTCCTTGTCTCGGTGCCTCCTCTTTTCACCTCATTTCCACCATAGATTCATTCAAATTAAGTGGTTAAATTACCTTGTTTTAATAGGTAAGTAAGGGGAAGCTATATTTATGTTGTTCTCCTACAACAATGTGCACATGCACTTTTTATGGCCTAGCTAGATCTATGTATGTTCGTGGTGTTGCATATGTTTGTGGTGTTGCATATGTGTTTGTGTTTGGAGGTGTACCGTATTTGAAATGCGATAGTTACCAATATTTTGCCGGAATGTTGATTCATTTCCGTTTCGCGACAATTTTGGCATTAAGCATTCTTTTGGTCCTATTTTAGGAAAGTCATGCCAAATTTTTCTTGGTTCTAAAATATCGCTTTTGCTCTACCTCATGGCGACCATGGTCCGCACGATGACCGAAGGCATCGTGAATAGGTTTTTGAGGTCCGCGAAGGCCGAGATGCTTCAAAAGAACGAGACGGAGATAAGATGTCCGTGTCAAAGATGCAAGCTGAAGAGCCTTATTGCGGACCCGGATTCCGGGCAGGTGCGGGACCACCTGCTCTTGCGTGGTTTCATGGATGGCTATCGGTGGCAAGGTGATGAAGATGGCTACGAAGTCGTCCATGGGGGCCGGGCAAGAAATGAGGAAGGGCACCAAGACAACCACCGCGGCTCGGGCGGGCGAGAAGATGAAGAATCCCCAGGAGATGATCACGACGGTGATGCTGTACACAGTCATCATGTAGAAGATGCAGGACATAATGATGAGGAAGATGCCGGAGCAGACGACGGGCATGATCATGAAGATGATGATGCCGGCGGAGCAGACGACGCTGGACCATCGATGGGCTGGGTGCAGGACCCTCATATTCAAGAGCTGCTTCTCAAGCAGATGGATAACGCAAGAGCTGCCGCCCGAGAGAAAGCCAAGATGGATCAACTTGAGTTAGATGCGTTACTCCATTGTATGAAGGATGCAGGCCGAGGATACCCGCCGAAAGTAACGCCATGGCTTTGGAGATGAAGGTAAAACACAAAATGACCGACGATGTTTCGACGAGAACATGTCGCTCGCACGAACGCCTTCCCAAGGGGACAAGTGCCCGACCAGTTTGGAGGAGGCGAAGAAAATCGTGTGTCCTCTGGATTTACCGCACGTGAAATACCATGTGCATGAACAATTGCATCATTTATCGGGACGAGCACGCGAGTCTACCATATGTCCCGTGTGCGGCGCCACTCGATACAAGAAGAGGAAGAAAGCTCCTCGAAAAGTGGTGTGGTACTTTCCGATCACTCCTCGCTGCGCGGTATTTCGCGGACCCTAAGGTAGCAAAGCTCCTGCGTTGGCACGCGGATAGGGAGGAGAAGAAGCGAGAAGATGACGCAAATGATCCGGAGATAGATAAAAAGACAAGATGCTGAGTCACCCTAAGGATGCGAGCCAGGTGGCAAGCGTTGAACTTCAAGACTCGAATTTGGGAACGATCCAAGGAACATCGTCTTTGGGCGCGAGAACCGATGGAGTCAATCCGCTTGGCAGCCGAGAAGCACACATAGCACCTGGCCTGTGTTTGTGTGGATGTACAACCTTCCCCTTGGTTGTGCATGAAGAGGAAGTACATTCACATGAGTATGCTAATTGAAGGGCGAAACAACCAGGGAACGACATCAATCTATATCTGGGCTGCTGAAAGAGGAGCTTGACACGCTGTGGAAAACGCCAGCCAATACGTGGGGCGCCGCAGAAAGAATATTTCCCTATGAGAGCCGCACCGCTCACGACGGTGCACGACTATCTCGATACGGATATCTCGCGGGCAGGTAGTCCACGGATTTTCTGGATGCGTAAGGTGCATGGATGACACAACGTATCACCAGCTAGATAGAGATCTCGGGTCTTCGAAAACCGTGTTAATGGGACATCGAAGGTGGCTTCGCGACGGTGACTCGTGGAGGAAACGCAAGGATCTGTTCGATGTTGAAACCGAACCCCGAAAACGCCCGTGTACGAGGAGCGGCGAGGAAATAGACAAGCTGTTGAAAAATTGGAAAGACTGCCCACCGCCGAAAGAAGCAAAAGGCGCCAGAGCCGGAAAGAAGCGAAGGCGCCAGAGCTGCTGAAGGTATGGAAAACGAGGTCTGTTTTCGGGATTTGCCGTCTTCGAAGATCCACCGTGTGCCTCACAGCCTTGATGTCATGCATATCACGAAGAACGTGTGCGAGTCTGCTTGGTACCCTGCTCAACATGCCGAGAGGACCAAAGATGGGCCAAAGCAAGGGCAGACTTGAAATCAATGGGCATCGGCAGAGCTTCACGCTAATGATGATGATGATGATGATGATGATGATGAGGCGAAGCAGGACACGTAAAGTCGCCGCAAAGGCAAAAGGCCAAGAAGACCGGAAATGACTACCCTCCCGCGCGCTTCACTCTAAGTCGAGGAGATCGAGCAGTTTTCACATGCCTCCTAGGAGTAAAACTTCCTTACGGTTACGCTGGGAAGATAAGCAGATACCTAGACCCAGCCAAGCGAAGTTCAGCAGATGAAGTCTCACGACCGTCACGCGTCGATGACGCAGATATTTCCGCTTGCAACCGTGGGATCATGGACGCGCACGTCGTGAAACACTATTTGGCCTATGCAACTTTTTCGACGCCATCTCGGAAGTCGATTGGCGTGAGGCAACTCGAAGGCTACAGGAAGAGATCGTGGTGATACTATGCGAGCTTGAGATGTACTTCCGCCCGCATTCTTCGACGTTATGGTGCATCTGCTGGTCCATATCGTGGAGGATATCATCCAACTCGGGCCGACGCTCCTGCACAGCATGATGCCGCTCGAAAGGATGAATGGTGTCATCAAAGGATACGCTCGAACATGTCACGCCCAGAGGGAAGTATAACCAGGGCTTTCGAATCAAGAGTGCATCTCCTATCGCACGAATTATCTAGGCATCGAGAACCCGCTGGTCTGCCCGTCAACAGCACCTCAAAGAGGCTCGCTGGATGGGGTCACCATGAGGGTCGCCATGAAATGCATGTCGACTTCGAGGGTCGACTCACCGACTTTGAAAGAGCAAACCTAGTCATACTACAACACATAGACGTGGTCGATCCTTGGGTGGTAGAGCACAAAACCTTTATTGAGAAGACGTACAATGACCGAGGCCAACAGAGGATGAGACGGAGATATACTCAAAGAGCACAACTCATGTTTCACGCGTTGGTTCAAGCGAAGCTTCGTCAGCACCCTTTACATGAAGATTCTTCCGCGGAAGAACAACTCATATTCACCTTGTCACAGGCGCCGAGCACAACCTCGATGACCTATGAGGCGTCTTTATATCAACGGCTACACATTCTACACCGAGGACAAGGACATGAAGAGCGATGGTTATCAAAACTCCGGGGTAACGATGGAATCCTACACCGGTAAGGACAAGGACAGATACTACGGAAGGATCGAGGAGATCTGGGAGCTGAGCTACGCTGGAGAGAAGGTGCCGATGTTCCGTGTCAGATGGGCCAAGAGTGTCCTAAAAGAAGACCGATATTTCACCACCATGGTTATACCCGAAGCCAAATCCAAGACCGCGGGCGCCAACGTCACCGCGAAAAATGAGCCATGGGTACTGGCTTCCCAAGTGGACCAATGCTTCTTCATTACCGACCCGCCAAAGCCCAATCGTGTTGTCGTGAGGAGAGGCAAAAGGAAGATCATCGGAATGGATGGAGTAGCCAATGAGCAAGACTTCGACAAGTATGGCGACCCGAGGATCGAACATGACGACGATGATGAAGTAGCAGCATACACCACAAGAAGAAGCAGGACCACCCTACCTAAAAGGACGTCCGTTCCACAGAAGAACTCCATTTGCAAAAAAGAAGGGCAAGAAGATTGTGAACAGATAGCTAGCTAAGGTCGATTGTATTTAAATCGTAGCCTTCATTTCTCGATTGTATTTCATGGGCACTTTTTGAACTATCATGAATATTTTTAAATTTCATGGACACTCGATCTCGATCCCCCTCAATCTCGATCGCTATCCCACCTCGCCAGATCCGGTCCCCGCCGAGCACCCCAGTCCACCGGCGCGCCACGACCCGCACCTCGATTCCCTACTCAACCGCCGCCGCCCCCCCACGATTCCCTACTCAACCGCCACCGACCCCCGCACCTCCCCGCTCCACTGGCATTACTGTTTGATGATATTTTTAAAAATTATTACTGTCTTATAAAAAATATTACTGTTATGATTTAAACAAGTTTGAACATATTTAAACACAAATAATTATCACACAACATTTTAAATGCATAAAAAAATTGTGGAGCACAGGAATCGAACCCAGACCTCTGGTGTGAGAACTGGCTGCTTGACCACCGAGCTAGTGGAGGAACTTGGTGTGGATCAGGTCAGGTGGGAGATAACCTGTTGGCTCGAGCAGAAATCAAAAAAAAAATTACTAATGGCGCACCAGGGTGAGGTGCGCCATTAGAATGGATGTACTTATGGCGCACCGATGGGTGGTGCGCCATTAGTATTGTGTCGCCCCCACCTCGGCGGCCCTCACCTATCCCCTCTCTCTCCCTCGCCCTCGCCCTCGATCCCCTTCCCCTCTCCTCTCCCGACGCCGCTGCCCCGCCGCCTCGACGCTGCCCCGACGCCGCGACGCCGCCCCGTCGTCCTCGTCTCCGCCTGACGCCTGACGCCTTGACGCCGCCTCTCCTCTCCCGACGCCGCCGCCCGTCGCTTTCCCGCATGGAGAAGGAGGAGGAAGAGGTGGCCCGGACGCCGCCCGGCCCACACCACCGTCGCCGGAGCACCACCACCACCCGGACCTTGTCGCCCCACCTCGCCGCCTGGCCCACACCACCGCCCCCGTGAGCTCCCCCTCCTCCTCTCCCCCTCTCCCCCTCGCATCCTCTAGTTTGTTGTTAGATCGATCCCTTAGATCGATCCCTTGCTTGATGGGGAGATGGCAGCTGCTTCATTCAATTGTGATAAAGGGGGCAGCAGCCACTGCTCACTCCACAGCTCCCTGTCTGTCCTCCCTCCTCCCGAGTCTTATGTTTTTGTTTTGCTTGTTTGCTGTAGAAGAACTGTGTGTGGCCAGTGCTTGCTGATTATTAGTGCTAGTAAGCTTTTGATTGTTGCTGCTGTAGCTGCACTTTGGGAGGGTTTCAGCTAGGTAGCTAGCTAGTTCAGGTACATGCTTTCTGCCTCCCTGTACTTGCTGCCCCCTTTATTATGTGCCTCGCCTTTCTGCATTTGAGGATGATTTGACAGCTTGTTGTTTGCTTCAAAATTATTGCTTTTGATAAAATACATGTATCTTTTCAAATCCTTAAACACACATGCATGTGAGCTTTTCTTGATACTTCCTGAGTGCTGTTGCAAGTATATGCCTCATTCATTTCCTCTGCTCCTACCAGCAAAGCATTATTAACGATAAAAAGGATCAACAACCAAATCGCAGCGAACCGAAATGCTCAAAAAAAATATGAAAATAATAATAACCAACAACCAATTTTCATACCAGCGCAAAAAAATGGCAGGGGTGATGGCTCTCTGAATCGATGTAGGATGGGCTCTGACAGAGAAACGGCCGGTTGTTAGCGTCAGTTAGGCGTTGAAATCAAGTGGCCACCACCGGAGCCGAAGTGGATGCTGTGACTAGGAAGGGACGTGCCAACAGTGGGATTGGACCATGTCTCATGATGCATGCTGCAACCACCGTCCTTCAATGTTGCTAGTATCTCTTTTTTGTTTGAGGAATGAATGTGCAAAATAGATTTGCCGTCGAATAAAGTTTTCAAACACATATTTTTTATGAGATATTACATGTGTTTTTTTTGCGAGATATTACATGTGTTTTTCTGCGAGATATTACATATGTTTTCTTGGTTAAACTGAAGACCTAAAAATCTGTGCCCAACTTATAAACCCTACCGGAGGGAGTAGTGGTAGATGGGAATCGGATAATATGCTCAAAGAGTAGATGAAAACTTCAGTAGCAGAGAAGAGATGTTCGTCTCCTGATTCCTTATTACCAATTATATGGGAGGAGAATGGGGGATACTTGCTTTCTACTAGATTAGTGACTGTGCTGTAGCATTTGTTTTCATCCATAATTAAATCGTCCCTCCATGACCATGAGTTGCCATTATCAAACAGGGGACAAACCTCCATTTATTCTTTTTATTTATTTTGTTGCAAAATGAAGTGTTTTGGAGCAAAATACAAACATGATCAATTTTTCTTTTTCCGAAGAACATGGTGGTTTCCTAACATGTTTCATTTTCATTGTGAAGAAATGTGTGACAGTTTCACTAACTTAATTTCATTCTGAAGAAATTTGCGCCTAGAATTTCTTTTTGTTACAATGCTGCTTGCTGAATGGAGTGATATTTCACTAACAAAATATCTACAGAGTGCACAAGTAAATTACGACAGATATGGTAATCAATATTTCACTTCGTGTTATTTCAGAAATTGAAATTATGCACTATACAACAGTAATGAACTTACTCATTATGTCAGATTTTGTAAACCTTTTAATTGAACTGTTTCTCATACTTGCTGCAGAGAGGTGAGGCTAAACTTCTAACGGAAGATTGGGAAGGTGCGGTTGAGGATCTGAAAGTGGCTGCCCAGAAATCCCCACAGGTGAATTTTATGCAATTTTGCTTTGTTCTCCTGAGTATAGTATATCACAGCTCTCCTGAGTATATCTTTTTTTTTCTTTTGGTCCAACTGAAGGAGCCTAAGCTCCCAGTCTGTCAGAGCATGCAATTTCCTTTTCACTAACTTACCTCACTAACTAATGGTGGCTGCCTAATGATGACAGACTAAGTTTCTGATTTATTTTCTTATAAAAGTGTAGATTCATTGGTAGCAATTGTTTTCAGTGTCTCATGTTGCAGATTGTCTACTTTTTTGCCTTGTCCACCCGAGAGGCCCTTGAGTTTGCTGGAATGTCGATTAACTTCCGCTCCGGCAATTTGGTATTTATATGTCCTATTTTCAGCAAAGGTCATGCTGAAATTTTCCGTGAATTTTAGCATGACTTTGCTTAAAATAGGACATATGGGGTACTTGTGACTAATGCATGGGCCGGGTATCTTAGTAGTTAATTAAGTAGGATCAAGTGCCCTTTATTCTAGCTACATTAAACCATAGGCGCAATAGAGCCAAGTGATTAGGCCCAACTTAGAATTCTCCTTCCCAGCTTAGCTTTTAGGATGCCTCGGTGTCGACAAACCATTAATTATACAACCTTGGCTTTTAGGGTGCCTCGGTGTCGATAAAAACAGAAATGATGAAAGCTTAGGCTTTTAGGGTGCCTCGGCGTCGAAAAACCCTCAATGATAAAAGCTTAGCTTTTAGGATGCCTCGGTGTCGACAAACCCTAAATGATGAGACCATGATCTTGTTCCTTGAGAATAACCAACTTTTTGACCAAACTTTGTTCCTATTTAGAGAGAAACATGGCCAACAACGATGAGGCCGGGGGTTTGGGCGGCAAGGCATTCTGGGAGCTGTCCCAGGAGATGGAGGAACAACCTCACTTGTATGAGGACGCCGCCTTCCCCACCGATCCTGAGACCACTGATGGTACCGCCGAGTATGACCCCACTGATGCCACCACTGATGGTGCCGCCGAGGATGCCACCACTAATGATGGCGGCGCACGCACAGATGGCAGCCAACAAAAGAGGCAACGGAAGGACCGGCGCCCGACCGTGCTCCGCACCCTCAAGGAGGAAGTTACTGAAGTGGACTCCGACGGGAATCCAACAGCGCCCGAACGAATAGTCAAGGGGTACTCGCTTCAGCTCGGGTGCATTCTCCGGAGCACCGTCTCGATCAACACCGAGAACCCGAGGCATCTTGACCGAGGGAATTTGCGCAACCTCCTCTTCACGAAGCTGCACCAACGATACAAGTTCCCCGCTGAATTTGAAAACACAAGCCTCAAAGGTAATAAAGTGAACAATGCTGCGCTCACGAAGATGAGCAAGGCCCTGTCTACTTGGAAAAGCACTGTGAAGAGAATGATCGAGAAAGGTGAGAGTTATGAGAAGATCAAGGAGAAAAATCCTTCGATCACCGAAGATGACTACAACGACTTCAAGATCCATTGCTCGAGCACCGCAAACTCCGAATCAAGTCGATGGGGAAAGAAATGCGGAGCTGAACTTAGGGAACACACACTCGGTCCCGGCGGTTACAGAGTGGCGGAGCCTATATGGGACAAGGAGGACGCGGAGCGTGCCGAGCAAGGCCTACCGCCTCTTCGATAAATACGGTGACAAGCAGACCAGGAACTTTGTCGGGGCCCGTACAAGAAGGACCGAAAACAAAGGAGCTTACCACGGATCCAAGACCAGGGCGCTTGAGGTTGTTCTGGTAAGGAATACCACCCCCGGGGTAATTAGCTCCATATGGTTGCATTCTAATTAATGAAGCCAAATTTCTAAATGGTTCACATTCCTTCCGCAGGCGACTGAAAGCAGTAGCGCGGGGTCGACTAAGAGCAACCCTTGGGACACCACTGTAAATAGGGCGTTGAATGTAATGAAGAACAAGGATAAGCTCAGTAAGTCGACGTCAGCTGGTCGTGTGGCTGGCAAAGGCTTGTCCACAAAATGGGGGTCATACTATACCGCTGGTGTGCGGAAGGAGAAAAAGACCAGCTCGGAAAGCCAGGCGCGCGAGGTTCAAGAACTCAAGGCACAGGTGGCGCGGATTCCGGAGATTGTCCAAGAGCAAGTGCAACAACAACTCGGAGCGACGATCACCGCCATTGTGCCTACCTTGATCCAGGGGTTGAGTGCGTGGATTGCGGGCGGCCAACAGGGGCCGCCCCCGATTCCTAGCTTCATGGCCAGCAACTCGCAGAATGCGATGGCGGGGCCATTGGTGTCTCCGGCGGAGGCGGCATTGGTGTCTCCGACGCCGGCACGGGAGCTTAATGCACCCGGGTGTACGCCGGCCGACACCTCTGCAGCAAGCGGCCCCTCCGTCAACTGCACGCCCGCCGTTGGCGGTGCCTCGACATTAGCCGAGCTCTACACCATCATCACGGTAACTAATTAAGCCTCTCTCGGTCGAGGACTTCATCTCCTTGCCTTTGACTAGGCATCCCTGATGCCCTACATGTTTTCGCAGGGCGCCGCCGACGTTCCGTGCACTCTCCTGCACTTCGTGAACAACGAGTTGGTCGATGTCGCCAAAGGCAAAATCGTTCAACCGGGCAACCCCTTGTTCCACGGTACCCAGATGCCACCCAACTTGTTTAGGGTTGAACTGGTTCGGGTGCTGCCAGGCTGCGACGAGTTGTTACCTCCGATTCGACCCGTCGGGGCCGACGATGATGACGTGATGACCCTCAGCGCCTGCCTGAGCTGGCCCTGCTTTGGCGAAGAGCGATTCGCTTGGGGCGGGGACACCACCCCAAAGACGACACCGCCCGGTCGTGTTGCCGCCAAGTCGGCCCCATGGCAAGACCGCCGCAATGGTGCCGGACATCCCTATGCCACTGGATCCAAACATGCATATGGCACAGGATCAGAACGACGACGACGACGATACATTTGCCAACGTCGATCAGCACTTTGCCGATCATGGGTACGGTGGCGACTTCATGGGGCCTCCTTCTCAAGAACCCAACCCAACAAAAGACGTGCGCGATCTAGCTGGTACCGCGGAGAAGCCAAGTTGCAACAGCGTTGTCCGCCGCTCAGCTCTCGTGAGACGCCCAGCTGCCGACTTCACCGAGCCTCGATAGGCGAGGTGCGAAATATTATCAGCCCCAACACACTCAAGAAGGCGGTCTGTGAGCAGAACTCGGTCCCATTACAGGAGAAGAAGAAGGCACGCAAAAGAAATTCTAACAAGGGTGCGGGCCAGCCGGCACCGAGTATGATCCGTGCTCAGGACGGGCCACCTTCACCTGAGGATATCTCGAGGAGGGTGCATGTGGCGGGAAGGGCGATGCTACCGACAAATATGCTCAATGCTGCAACCGGTGCTATGCGGAGTCTGCATGACAGTGTTCTTTCTTTGGAGAAGCGGCGTCTCAGAGAGAAGGATGTGGCATACCCGGTTTTCCTGGCCAAGGTGCCAGAGGGCAAGGGCTTTGTGGATAACTCCATCGGGCGTACGATCGTCCTGCGGTTTGATGACATGCATGCTATGTTGAACCTTCATCCGCTGCACTACACCTTCGTTCGGCTATTTTCACTGAGTATGGAGATGCGGATCATTCGCGACAAGAACCCGGACATCGTGATAGTCGACCCCTTCTACATGCGTGCCAAGATCTTGGGCAATGCCGGGACCGCAAGTCGCGAGTTCTTACCTCGAAGGCGCCATTCGCAAACCAAGATAAGGATAACTTCCGCGTGCCTTACTTTCCCGAGTAAGTCCTCCCTCAACCGCCCGTAACTTATGAATTCTTAGATTTCGGTCGTTTTCTTTTAACATTCCGTGTTTTCTGCAGGTGACACATTGCACGCCATCCTCCTAAGCCCCAAATATTCCATGGCCACGATTTCGACCCGGACCGTCACCGAACGTAGACTACACAAATGTCAAGAAGGTTCTTGATGATGTTCTCCCGCCACGCCTAACTGGAGGCACCTTCACCAGGCCTATTCGTAAGTACGGCAAGCACGTGTTCTCCCACAATCGACGCTCTGCTGCATCAAGCAGCCGCTGGCGGTCGAAGGGTGCCTACTACGCCATCCATCACATGCGGCGATCGTGCGGGACCATCATCAACTTCGCTACCGAGTAAACTCAAAGATTGGGCCGCGAAGCGTGTCGGCAATCCAGACGCGGACATCGACAAGAATTCTTTCGCATCCAAATGGAGTTTGCGGAAATCATCCATCAAGATGTCCTTCGTACCTTGGGGCAGTTCTACCTCGAAATCAACCGTCCAACAAAGTGACATCGACACAATGCTACAAATGCAGGCGACAACGCCTGCTCTTTCATGACTCCCACGATAGACGGCGGCTTCATCCACGCCCGGTCCCTTGAGTCGAGTCGAAAGCAGTGATGCTGTGTCTAGTTCTAAAACATCGATTGGCTCATGTTGTAATTAAACTTTAATGAATTTGTAGTATGTCTCTTTGGTTTCGAGAGTCGTTCTAACTTAGATGTAATCGATGCTATTAATGTCTTGCTTTTCTCTTCCGATCGCTCGCTGCATACTTATATATTGCTTATGTATTGTCTGTGAATTGGTACTAACGCTTACGCTTGGCTAGTGCATAGCGATGCCGTCGTATGTCGAGTACAAGGGTAAGGTTCCTGAGTCTCGACCATCGGGAGGAGTGTCGGAGACAGGTTCACCGATTCAGCGGTAACAGTTACAAAGGGTACACCACTAGGGCCGAGGCCGAATCTAGATACGCCCGCTATCTAGCGGTAGAAGGGAGGGCGTTGAGGAACCGGATGAAGACGAAGTTTCATCGTGATGATGCTCATCGTGATGACCGCAGCTCTCTTCTATGTGATGGTAGTTTAGATGATCGATATCGACTTGTAATGTGAAGACAAACTCGCTACTCGCGGTCTCGAGACTTGTAATATAATGTTCTATCTTTGTTCGGTCTTTTCAATTCGAGACTAATATGATGAATTGTATTCAGAGACTAATATGATGAATTGTATTCAGAGACTAATCTTCTATTGTATTCGATGAATCTGTTGTTGATGTGTGCTGTCTATATTTTGTCCAATTATACATTTTGTAATCTGTGCAAAAACAGAAAATAAAAAATAAAAAAACCTAATATTCATACTAATGGCGATCAAATCACGAGGCGCCATTAGTATGCCAAAGGATACTAATGGCGATCATTAAGCAAAGGCGCCATTAGTATGCCGGGTTACTAATGGCGATCTTGCCGCAGCGCCATTAGTATGCCAAAACACTGGGTATACATGGTTTCGAGGCATACTAATGGCGCCTGTTGTATATATTAATGGCGCATCGAGTGGTGCGCCATTAGTACACCAGATACTAGTGGTGCGCCATTAGTAGGCCTTTTCCTAGTAGTGTAGAGCCGGAGATGATCGAGGGACGACACTGAAGGAAATATGCCCTAGAGGCAATAATAAAGTTATTATTTATTTCCTTATTTCATGATAAGTGTTTATTATTCATGCTAGAATTGTATTAACCGGAAACATAGTACTTGTGTGAATACATAGACAAACTAAACGTCACTAGTATGCCTCTACTTGACTAGCTCGTTGATCGAAGATGGTTATGTTTCCTAACCATAGACATGTGTTGTCATTTTATTAACGGGATCACCTCATTAGGAGAATGATTTGATTGACATGACACATTCCATTAGCTTAGCACCCGGTCATTTAGTATGTTGCTATTGCTTTCTTCATGACTAATACATGTTCCTATGACTATGAGATTATGCAACTCCCGTTTACCGGAGGAACACTTTGTGTGCTACCAAACGTCACAACATAACTGGGTGATTATAAAGGATCTCTACAGGTGTCTCCAAAGGTACATATTGGGTTGGCGTATTTCGAGATTAGGATTTGTCACTCTGATTGTCGGAGAGGTATCTCTGGGCCCTCTCGGTAATACACATCACTTAAGCCTTGCAAGCAATGCAACTAATGAGTTAGTTGCGAGATGATGTATTACAGAACGAGTAAAGAGACTTGCCGGTAACGAGATTGAACTAGGTATTGAGATACCGACGATTGAATCTCGGGCAAGTAACATACCGATGACAAAGGGAACAACGTATGTTGTTATGCGGTCTGACCGATAAAGATCTTCGTAGAATATGTGGGAGCCAATATGAGCATCCAGGTTCCGCTATTGGTTATTGACCGGAGACGTGTCTCGGTCATGTCTACATTGTTCACGAACCCGTAGGGTCTGCACGCTTAAGGTTTCTATGACAGTTATATTATGAGTTTATGAGTTTTGATGTACCGAAGGAGTTCGGAGTCCCGGATGAGATCGGGGACATGACGAGGAGTCTTGAAATGGTCGAGACGTAAAGATCGATATATTGGACGACTATATTCGGACATCGGAAAGGTTCCGAGTGATTCGGGTATTTTCGGGGGTACCGGGGAGTTACGGGAATACGAGGAAGAAGCAATGGGCCTCATGGGCCAAGTGGTGGAAGAGAGGAGGCAGGGCGCGCGGCCCCCCTAGCCCAAACCGAATTGGACTAGGGGGCCGACCCGCCTTTCCTCCTTTTCTTCCCTCTCCTTCCTTCTCCTTCTCCTTCCCTTCCTTCCCCTCTCCTACTTGGACTAGGAAAGAAGGGGGAATCCTACTTGGAGTAGGATTGCCCCCCCTTGGGCGCGCCTCCTCCTCTTGGCCACCTCTCCCCCCTTGCTCCTTTATATACGGGGGCAGGGGGGCACCCCATGACACACAAGTTGATCTTCGTGATCTTTCTCTTAGCCGTGTGCAGTGCCCCCCCTCCACCATACTCCTTGATAATATTGTAGCGGTGCTTAGGCGAAGCCCTGCGATGGTAGAACATCAAGATCGTCACCACGCCGTCGTGCTGACGGAACTCATCCCGACACTTTGCTGGATCGAGTCCGGGATCGCCATCGAGCTGAACGTGTGCTAAAACTCGGAGGTGCCGTGGTTTGATGCTTGATCGGTCGGGCCGTGAAGACGCATTTACTACATCAACCGCGTTTTCATAAAGCTTCCGCTTTCGGTCTACGAGGGTACGTGGACAACACTCTCCCCTCTCGTTGCTATGCATCACCATGATCTTGCGTGTGCGTAGGAATTTTTTTGAAATTACTACGTTCCCCAACAGTGGCATCCGAGCCTAGGTTTTATGTGTTGATGTTATATGCACGAGTAGAACACAAGTGAGTTGTGGGCGATATAAGTCATACTGCTTACCAGCATGTCATACTTTGGTTCGGCAGTATTGTTGGATGAAGCGGCCCGGACCGACATTACGCGTACGCTTACGCGAGACTAGTTCTACCGACGTGCTTTGCACACAGGTGGCTGGCGGGTTTCAGTTTCTCCAACTTTAGTTGAACCGAGTGTGGCTACGCTCGGTCCTTGCGAAGGTTAAAACAACACCAACTTGACAAACTATCGTTGTGGTTTTGATGCGTAGGTAAGATTGGTTCTTGCTTAAGCCCGTAGCAGCCACGTAAAACTTGCAACAAACAAAGTAGAGGACGTCTAACTTGTTTTTGCAGGGCATGTTGTGATGTGATATGGTCAAGGCATGATTCTAAATTTTATTGTATGAGATCATCTTGTTTTGTAACCGAGTTATCGGCAACTGGCAGGAGCCATATGGTTGTCGCTTTATTGTATGCAATGCAATCGTCCTTAATGCTTTACTTTATCACTAAGCGGTAGCGATAGTCGTAGAAGCATAAGATTGGCGAGACGACAACGATGCTACGATGGAGATCAAGGTGTCGCGGCGGTGACGATGGTGATCATGACGGTGCTTCGAAGATGGAGATCACAAGCACAAGATGATGATGGCCATATCATATCACTTATATTGATTGCATGTGATGTTTATCCTTTATGCATCTTATCTTGCTTTGATTGACGGTAGCATTATAAGATGATCCTCACTAAATTATCAAAGTATAAGTGTTCTCCCGAGTATGCACCGCTATGAAAGTTCTTCGTCTTTGAGACACCACGTGATGATCGGGTGTGATAGGCTCTACGTTCAAATACAACGGTGCAAAACAGTTGCACACGCAGAATACTCAGGTTTAACTTGACGAGCCTAGCATATAACAGATATGGCCTCGGAACACGAAGACCGAAAGGTCGAGCGTGAATCATATAGTAGATATGATCAACATAGTAATGTTCACCATTGAAACTACTCCATCTCACGTGATGATCGGACATGGTTTAGTTGATATGGATCACGTGATCACTTAGAGGATTAGAGGGATGTCTATCTAAGTGGGAGTTCTTAAGTAATATGATTAATTGAACTTTAATTTATCATGAACTTAGTCCTCATAGTATTAGCATATCTATGTTGTAGATCAATAACTCGCGTTATTGCTTTCAAATGTTTATTTTGATATGTTCCTAGAGAAAATTGTGTTGAAAGATGTTAGTAGCAATGATGCGGATTGGATCCGTGATCTGAGGTTTATCCTCATTGCTGCACAGAAGAATTATGTCCTTGATGCACCGCTAGGTGACAGACCTATTGCAGGAGCAGATGCAGACGTTATGAACGTTTGGCTAGCTCAATATGATGACTACTTGATAGTTTAAGTGCACCATGCTTAACGGCTTAGAATCGGGACTTCAAAGATGTTTTGAACGTCATGGACCATGTGAGATGTTCCAGGAGTTGAAGTTAATATTTCAAGCAATTACCCGAGTTGAGAGATATGAAGTCTCCAACAAGTTCTATAGCGAAAAGATGGAGGAGAATCGCTCAACTAGTGAGCATGTGCTCAGATTGTCTGGGTACTACAGTCGCTTGAATCAAGTGGGAGTTAATCTTCCAGATAAAATAGTGATTGACAGAATTCTCTAGTCACCATCACCAAGTTAGTAGAACTTCGTGATGAACTATAATATGCATGGGATAACGGAAACGATTCACAAGCTCTTCGTGATGCTAAAATCGACGAAGGTAGAAATCAAGAAAAACATCAAGTGTTGATGGTAGACAAGACCACTAGTTTCAAGAAAAGGGCAAAAGGAAGAAGGGGAACTTCAAGAAGAACGGCAAGCAAGTTGCTGCTCAAGTGAAGAAACCCAAGTCTGGTCCTAAGCCCGAGACTAAGTGCTTCTACTGCAAATGGATTGGTTACTAGAAGCGGAACTGCCCCAAGTATTTGGCGGATAAGAAGGATGGCAAAGTGAACAAAGGTATATTGGATATACATGTTATTGATGTGTACTTTACTAGTGTTTATAGCAACCCCTTGGCATTTGATACCGGTTCAGTTGCTAAGAGTAGTAACTCAAAACGGGAGTTGCAGAATAAACAGAAACTAGTAAAGGGCGAGGTGACGATGTGTGTTGGAAGTAGTTCCAAGATTGATATGATCATCATCGCACACTCCCTATACTTTCGGGATTAGTGTTGAAACTAAATAAGTGTTATTTGGTGTTTGCGTTGAGCATGAATATGATTTGATCATGTTTATTGCAATACGGTTATTCATTTAAGTTAGAGAATAATTGTTGTTCTGTTTACATGAATAAAACCTTATATGGTTACACACCCAATGAAAATGGTTCATTGGATCTCGATCGTAGTGATACACATATTCATAATATTGAAGGAAAAAGATGCAAAGTTAATAATGATACTGCAACTTATTTGTGGCACTGCCGTTTAGGTCATATTGGTGTAAAGCGCATGAAGAAACTCCATGCTGATGGGATTTTGGAATCACTTGATTATGAATCACTTGATGCTTGCGAACCATGCCTTATGGGCAAGATGACTAAGACTCCATTCTCCGGAACAATGGAGCGAGCAACTGACTTATTGGAAATAATACATACTGATGTATGTGATCCGATGAGTGTTGAGGCTCGCGGCGGGTATCGTTATTTTCTGACCTTCACAGATGATTTGAGCAGATATGGGTATATCTACTTGATGAAACACAAGTCTGAAACATTTGAAAAGTTCAAAGAATTTCAGAGTGAAGTGGAGAATCATCATAACAAGAAAATAAAAGTTTCTACGATATGATCACAGAGGTAAAATATTTGAGTTGCGAGTTTGGCCTTCAGTTAAAACAATGTGAAATAGTTTCACTACTTACGCCACCTGGAACACCACAGTGTAATGGTGTGTCCGAACGTCATAACCGTACTTTATTGGATATAGTGCAATCTATGATGTTTCTTACCGATTTACCACTATAGTTTTGGGGTTATGCATTAGAGACAGCTGCATTCACGTAAAAAGGGCACCATCTATGAATTCTTCTTAACATGGCCAAAGATCTACGATGATGTCTCCCACCTCGCCTCCCACCGGCGCCCTAGGCTCTCCGGCGATCTTCCTCCTCAGCCAGTAAATCTGGTCTTCTCTCCATCCATCTTCTTCGGCGTTCTCTGATCTACCACCCTATACCCATCTCACATGGGTCCGCATGGTGGATCGACTTTGGATCTGGATTTCTCCAAAGGTGTGGCTTTTGCGGAGGAGGTTTTCAGATCTTGTGGTAAATCCATTCATCCCTCGGATGACACGAGCCATTTTATTATGGTTGTGTCTTTCAGCAGACATCGATTTCGTCTTGATGAGGATTCGGCTGCTGCGGCTTTGGAATGTGCAATTGGAGGATCCGCAATTGATCTATCGGTGCAATTCATTGCGGATAAGGTATTCTCATTTCTGGTATAATGCAAACGTGTTGGTATTCTTATTCTTCATTTGCGATCTTTCGTGTGTCCGCAATTCAAATGCTACTTTCACCTATGGGGTAATGGTGGCCCTAATTGGAAACGGGAGTTTGTTCTTTGGAAGAAAGAGTGTGATGCCGAATGGATTATCATTAGCCCTTCTAAAAAGCGTGCTGCTATGGGTTTACTTGCTATGCATAAACCTCCTTCCAAGTCTGCCTTACGTTCTACCTCTGGACCTCCGAAGAGGATTTCATTTGCCACTTTCCAACAGTATGATGTTTGCAAGGGATACTCTTTTCCTGCTTCGCCAGGTCTTGTTGCGGCGGTTTCAGATGCTGGGTACAAGGTGTTTCCCCGTGAAAAAGTCATCGTTTCTCCGCCGCCGGCGACTGAACTCCGATGGACGGTGGCAGAACCACCAATTATTTTCGGAACAGTCAACGTCCACGCTACTTCCTTCGCCGGGATATCTGGGATTAGTCCAACTTCCTCGGACGTGAAGATGCATGTGCATGGGATGGAACGGGCCAGTCCGATGGCAGCCCATGAGACCTCTTCAGCCCAACTGAATTCCCCGCCCCAGGAGGTTTCTTCGGTCCGGTCTGCTTTGGCCCAAGTTGCTTCCGAGCCTGCACCTCCATCTGTTTTTGGAAATGAGGAACTTATTAATCCGAGGACATTGGAATCACCTGTTGATTGTGATGGATTTAATGATCTTGTGGATGATATGGTTTTCAAAGTTTGGAAATGTCAAAATTGCTTGTCAATGAAGCATTTATCCAGCACGTGCACCAGCAGGGTTAGGTGCCGTAGATGCTTTCGGTTGGGACACAGGGCAAAGGGCTGTTCCGATTCTAGCCTATCTCCCTCTTACAGGTGGGTCCCGCGGTCCAAATCCCCCGTATCTAACCGGTCAGCAGGTTTTTTGGAGCGAGACTCCTCGTTTTCTCCCATAGCTAGCCCGGAGGGGTCTATGCCCAGTCCCATCAAGCCTGCCGCCCCGTCATCCCCACCATTGCCAGTTGAGCCACCGCCCACAACACCTCTGCCGCCTTCCTCACCACCACCCTCAATCACCTCGCCTCAGGTTCTAGTGAATCCCTCCACTGCTCCGGCAATGGCCAACTTTCCGTTAGACCCGATGGACTTCCTCCTGCATGGTTTCGATATCATCGATGGAGGGGAGCTACGATTGCCTCGCACTTTCTTTGCGCCAAGGTGGCTCGGATCGACAAAGATGAGGAGTATGTCGTCGCCATTGTCGAACCTGCTCCTCTGCCTGAAGAAGTCGACATCTACAGGAATCTGGTCAGTGATTTTGTCGTCAATACTCTGCAGAGAGCCGTGTTAGATGCCCAGCCATGGATCCAAGGGGTTGGTTTGTTTCAACTACGCAGTGCTCTGGCCCGTCAAGCATTAGTCGATCACCCTCCTTTCAATTTGGGCAACGATAGATTTGTCAGGTTTATTCCGCATGATGAGGGCATTAACTACAGAGCTGTGCAAGGTTTTCGAAGGGGATGGATAATGCTGCTAGGAGTCCCTTTGGATTATAGGCGCTCTCAATATCTTGCAGATGTTATTAGTACTTTTGGCCGATTCCACCATTGGCACCAGGATGATCCAATGAAGGTCCGCTCCTTGGTTTATGCGTCTTTTCCTGCACCTTCTATGGTCCCCAGATCAGTGACATACAGAGAATTTGCTGACTTTGGTGGGGTTCGGATTTCTTGGTCTGCTCCAGTTTATATTCTATCTGCAGACTTTGCAGATATTCTACCTGCTGATGAGGACCCAATGCCCCTCAATGGCAATCCCCACCCCCTCCCTGGCAACATGCAATTCAATAATCACAATTGGGTTTTACCGAGTTCCGGAGCTGGGTTGGAATGATGTGCTGCACCCAATGAACAGCCACAGGATGACCCTCCACAAGTTCGGAGGTGGACCAGCAGGTTAATATCGAGGAAATTCAGTCTCAAGAGTCAATTGTGATTCAGTTATCGATGATTCAGTAAACAACGACATCGCTGCTGATGCGATTGCAAAGTGCTCCAAAGAGCCAATGGGACCTCAACAAAGATCCTCTCATGATCGGACAAGTGTTAACTGTTTTGGGCCTGTCCTCCGCCTCGTGATGCAATGGAAGCGCTTCGCTTGAGAAAGTATTGCTGCTTTTGGGATCTCGACATCCCAAAGGTTGTCTTCGGTCTCATCTTGGTGCTCTTTTGAACAATCAGTCCCGGCGATTCCTGCTCCGGCTCCAAAATTGCAACTCCTGCCTCGCACTGCCTCTGTGACTCGGTTTGAGGAAACGCATCGATTAAAAGGCCTGTAGCTCGAGCTCTCTTTTGACGATATTGATGAACCTGTTGTGAAGCATTTGAGTTTACCGCTGTTCCTAAAGTCTCTCCAAGCGTGGAAGAAAGCCCAAAGCCTCTAGAGTCATTGTGGAATCTGAGGTCAGCGCAGTGCTTTCGCCTAAGTGCGATCTTGAGATGGCTACCGTCAGTAGTTATTGGGTCATCTCCTAGGAAGCCACACACGGGAAGAAGCGCAAAACTGCACCTCCCAAGCCCGACGATGATATCGCAGTGCCTCCTCGGCGACAATAGTGGATCTTCAAATAATTGGTGCTCGTCACGTATTGCACCGAGAAAATCTCTACGGATAAGCTTGTAGCTGATCCTCCCGCTCAACAACGGTAAGTTCCGATGATTAGTTTAATCATCCAAGGTTTAGGTCCATGGCGTACCATAATCGCCTTTTTATGTTATTATCTGTTTGGAACTTTGCAATTTGCATCTGTCTTCCGGGATGTAGGCCATTGCGTGGCTTACTTTTGCTTTACCCTCTTTTGTCTGCGTAATGAATCAAACCTCGCTTAGAGATTGGAAAGTACTGCTTGGAATGTTAGGGTCTGAATTCGAAGCGCGTCGACTGCGGTTAGGCAAAAGATCAATGAAAGTGGATGCTCGTTATTTGCCTCCAAGAAACCAAATGCATGCATATTGATCATCGATTCATTAGAAAATTCTGTCCACGGCGTTTTGATAATTTTGTTTATGTACCATCGGTTGGTGCATCTGCTGGTATGGTGGTCATATGGAATTCATCTCTCTTCATAGGCAGCCTAATTGAGGCTAAATCATATGGCATTATTTTGAAGTTTCAATCTAAACATACATCTGAATCTTGGTTTCTTGTCTCAATATATGGACCGTGTCGTGACCAGCGTGATGATTTTGTGCAATGGTTATATAATTTGGATATTCGCCCGAGGACAATTGGTTGCTTCTAGGTGACTTTAACTTTATCGCTCCATTGAGAATCGAAACCAGCCGGTGGTAATGTGAATGATATCTTTTGTTTAATGAAATAATTGGCCATTTGGGTCTGTTGAACTGCCAATCAAGGGTCGCCAAGACACATGGTCTAATATGCAATCCACACCCTTCTCGAACAAATTGATTGGTTTTTACATCCGTAGCTTGGACGCATGATCATCCCAACACAATGGTCTTTCCGCTTGCACGCACTGCCTCTGATCACGTCCCGTGTGTGGTTTCAATTGCCACTGGTATACCCAAGGCAAAGATTTTTCGATTTGAAAACTATTGGGTTGATTTGCCTGGCTTTATGGATTGTGTATCTCAGGTTTGGAATCGCTCTGTGGATAAACCCTCAACTGCCTTAACCATCTCCGCTAAATTCAAATCTCTTCGCTATGCTCTTAAGAAATGGCATCTTAATCTATCCACAATCAAGGCGCCATTGCTGATTGCAACAAAGTAATTGTTTTTTTGGATAATATTGAGGAATTTAGGCCCTTGAGTTGGCCGGAGTTCAATTTTCGGAAGATTGTCAAATTACATCTTGAAGATATTCTTCATTGGCAGTTCATTTATTGGAAGCAACGTTGCACGATCAGAAATATTAAAGTTGGTGAGGAGAATACAAAGTTTTTCCACGCAATGGCAACCGAAAGATATAGGATAAACACTATTTCTTTGATCAAATCTGAGGATGGGGAAGTGGTTTCGATCATCAACAGTTAGCTGGGATGTTTTGGTCTGATTTCAATCGTAGAATGGGCCACGCAAAAGGTATACAAATGGGTTTTGACCTTGACACATTAATTGACCGTATTGATGGGCTAGAGAGCTTATCCTTACCTTTCACGGATTGTGAGGTGGATACGGTGATTAAGAACATGCCTTCTGACCGTGCTCCGGGCCCCGATGGGTTTACGGGTCTTTTCCTCAAGACTTGCTGGAATATATTGAAGACAGATTTTATGAATCTGGTCAGGGAGTTTTATGATGGAAAGTGCAACCTGGAGTGTCTGAATACATCTCTCATTACACTCATTCCAAAAAGTTGAGCCTGAGAATATATTGGTGATTTTAGACCCATATCATTGACAAACACTTGCCTCAAGTTTTTAACTAAACTTTTGGCAAATCGGTTGCAGAGTGTGATTCTAAAATGTATTCATCGCAATCAATATGGGTTTCTTCGGCGTAGATCCATTCAAGATTGCCTTGCATGGTGTTTTGAATATATACATCAGTGTAAGGCATCCAAAAGATCTATAATCCTTCTCAAACTGGACTTCACGAAGGCTTTTGATACCATCGAGCATGATCTCGATTCTCGTGATTACGAAATGCAAGGGTTTTGATGATCGTTGGACAGGTTGGATCGATAGCATCTTGTCCTCTGGTTCCTCTTCGATCCTCTTAAATGGGGTGCCCGGTAATCACTTTGTTTGCCGCTCGGTGTGTGACGGGGAGACCCTTTATCTCCTTTGTTATTTGTGATTGCGGTGGATTTATTGCAGTCCGTGGTCAATGAGATGTGCAAGGAACATTCTCACCTGCCCATACCTACCTCTTCACGGGATTATCCGATTGTTCAATATGCTGATGACACTTTAATTGTCCTTCCCAAGGTGGATGACCAACTCATTGCTTTCAAGGAGATGCTTGAGACCTTTGCTAAGTCAACAGGTTTGAGGGTTAATTTTAGTAAATCATCTTTGATTCCAATCAATATGTCGATGAAGAGGGTCAACGATGGCGGCTTTGATTGGATGTGATGTTGGCTCTATGCCATTTACTTACAGGATTGCCAATGGGTACTACTCGACCCACAATATATGACTTGCTACCTTTAGTGGACCGCATTGAGAGACGATTATCCGCCTCATCCTGTTCGTTGAATCAGGGTTGCCGCTGCAACTCCTGAAATCGGTTTTATGTTCCATGTCAATATACTTCTTGTGTTCCTTTCACTTCCTCAAGGAATTTTGAAACAGATAGAACGATTATGCGGCAATGCTCGTGGCGAGGCAACTCGACATGCCAAGACAATCTCGGCAGCTTGGGAGTTAGTTTGTCGCCCAAGAACCAGGGGAGGACTTGGGGTTTTGGACCTTGGCAAACAAAATGAGGCCTTGTTGATCAAGCACCTCTTCAAATTTTATAATAAGTTGATGTACCCTGGGTTTCACTTATCCGGGACACATATTATGTTGTTGCTCCGCCCCAAGTAACGCATAAGTTGTGGTTCCTTTTGGTGGCGTGATGTGATGAAACTTTACGGCAAATTTTGTAAGTTGGCCATCCCTCATGTTCGCTCCGGAGACTCGGTGGTTTTCTCGGCTGGATCGGTGGCATCTTAATAACGAGGTGGTTGTCATGCAACAGCGCTTCCAGCTTTCATTCTTTTGTCATTGATGACACACTTACCATTAAGAATGTGATGGAGCTGCTGTCCCGACAGATAATTTTCATCTGCCTTTATCGCTTGAAGCTTTTGAGGAATTCAATCAACTTCAGGCTATAATGCCTCTCATAAACTTACATGAGGGAGTTAGTGACGTTTGGAAATGGCCTTCAAAACCGGGGACTATCAATCCAGATCTACTATTTGTCTTGTTTTTCCAAGTCGTGGCTGACCCTCTTTTTCGGTGGATCTCGAAATGTGCTTGCACTCTCAAGCTCAAGGTTTTGGATGGCTTCTTTTGATGGATCGTCTGAACACTAGGGATATGATGCGAGACGTCATTGGATTATCCAGATGATACTTGTGCCATTTGCTTCTCGTGTTTACATGAAGATAGAGCTCATCTCTTTTTGCTTGCAACTTTAGCCAACGTGTTTGGAATTATTTGGGCATTTCATGGAATGTTCAACCTAATCGACCACTTTTGAAATGGCTTGTGAGGCCAGGAGGGAATTTGGTCAACCGCTTTTCACCGAGGTAGTATTTACGCCACCGAATATTTGGACCCAAAGGAATGGAAGGATCTTCGTAAATGAGCTGCCCACTTTCGAGCTTGGAGGAGGAATTTTATTCATGATATTACTCTCTTAGCTCATAGAATCAAGTGTAAATATAGAGATAGACTAACTGATTGGATAGATTCTTTACACTAATCCCCCCCTGTAAGTAGCCTTCTTTTCCCCTTTTGTTTACCTTTCTAATTCTGTACAGATTCTATAATTGTTTTAATAAAGGGCTGTGAGGCTGTTGCCTTGCAGTACATAGTCAAAAAAAAAGGGCACCATCTAAATCCGTTGAGACGACAGTGTATGAACTGTGGTTTGGCAAGAAACCAAAGTTGTCGTTTCTTAAAGTTTGGGGTTGCAATGCTTATAAGAAAAGGTTTCATCCTGATAAGCTCAAACCCAAATCGGAGAAATGTGTCTTCATAGGATACCCAAAGAAGACAGTTGGGTACACCTTCTATCATAGATCCGAAACCAAGATATTCGTTGCTGAGAATGGATCCTTTCTAGAGAAGGAGTTTCTCTCGAAAGAAGTGAGTGGGAGGAAAGTAGAACTTGATAAGGTAATTGTACCTTCTCCCTTATTGGAAAGTAGTTCATCACAGAAATCTGTTCCTGTGACTACTACACCAATTAGTGAGGAAGCTAATGATGATGATCATGTAACGTCAGATCAAGTTACTACCGAATCTCGTAGGTAAACCAGAGTGAGATCCGCACCAGAGTGGTACGGTAATCCTGTTCTGGAGGTCATGCTACTTGACCATGACGAACCTACGAACTATGAGGAAGCGATGATGAGCCCAGATTCCGCAAAATGGCTTGAGGCCATGAAAACTGAGATGGGATCCATGTATGAGAACAAAGTATGGACTTTGATTGACTTGCCCAATGATCGGCGAGCCATTGAGATTAAATGGATTTTCAAGAGGAAGACGGACACTGATAGTAGTGTTGCTATCTGCAAAGCTAAAATTGTCGCAAAAATATTTTCGACAAGTTCAAGATGTTGAATACAAGGAGATTTTCTCACTTGTATCGACGCTTAAGTCTGTCCGAACCATGTTAGCAATTGCCGCATTTTATGAAATCTGGCAAATGGATAAACAAAACTGCATTCCTTATTGATTTATTAAAGAAGAGTTGTATATTATGCAACCAGAAGGTTTTGTCAATCCTAAAGGTGCTAACAAAATATGCAAGCTCCAGCAATCCATCTATGGACTGGTGCAAGCATCTCGGAGTTGGAATATACACTTTGATAAGTTGATCAAAGGATATAGTATTATACAGACTTGCGGTGAAGCCTGTATTTACAAGAAAGTGAGTGGGAGCACTACAACATTTCTGATAAGTATATGTGAATGACATATTGTTGATCGGAAATAATGTAGAATTATTCTGCAAAGCATAAAGGAGTATTTGAAAGGAGTTTTTCAAAGAAATACCTCGGTGAAGCTGCTTACATATTGAGCATCAAGATCTATAGAGATAGATCAAGACGATTGATAAGTTTTTCAATAAGTACATACCTTGACAAGATTTTGAAGTAGTTCAAAATGGAACAGTCAAAGAAAGAGTTCTTGCCTGTGTTACAAGGTGTGAAAGTGAGTAAGACTCAAAGCCCGACCACGGCAGAAGATAGAAAGAGAATGAAAGTCATTCCCTATGCCTCAGCCATAGATTCTATAAAGTATGCCATGCTGTGTACCAGATCTATTGTATACCCTACACTGTGTTAAGCGAGGGAGTACAATAGTGATCTAGGAAGTAGATCACTGGACAATGGTCAAAATTATCCTTAGTGAAATAAGGATACGTTTCTCGATTATGGACGTAACAAAAAGGTTCATCATAAAGGGTTACGTCGATACAAATTTTTGACACCGATCTGGATGACTCTAAGTCTCGATCTAGATACATATTGAAAGTGGGAGCAATTAGCTAGAGTAGCCCCGTGCAGAGCATTGTTGACATAGATATTTGCAAAATACTTATGGATCTGAATATAACAGACCCGTTGACTAAAATTATCTCACAAGCAAAACATGATCACACCTTAGTACTCTTTGGGTGTTAATCACATAACGATGTGAACTAGATTACTGACTCTAGTAAACCCTTTGGGTGTTGGTCACATATCGATGTGAACTATGGGTGTTAACCACATAAAGATGTGAACTATTGATGCTAGATCACATGGCAATGTGAACTAGATTATTGACTCTAGTGCAAGTGGGAGACTGAAGGAAATATGCCCTAGAGGCAATAATAAAGTTATTATTTATTTCCTTATTTCATGATAAATGTTTATTATTCATGCTAGAATTGTATTAACCGGAAACATAATACTTGTGTGAATACATAGACAAACTAAGCGTCACTAGTATGCCTCTACTTGACTAGCTCGTTGATCGAAGGTGGTTATGTTTCCTAACCATAGACATGTGTTTTCATTTGATTAATGGGATCACATCATTAGGAGAATGATGTGATTGACATGACCCATTCCATTAGCTTAGCACCCGATCGTTTAGTATGTTGCTATTGCTTTCTTCATGACTTATACATGTTCCTATGACTATGAGATTATGCAATTCCGTTTACATCGAGGAACACTTTGTGTGCTACCAAACGTCACAACGAATCGGGTGATTATAAAGGAGCTCTCACAGTGTCTCCAACGGTACATGTTGGGTTGGCGATTTCAAGATTAGGATTTGTCATTCCGATTGTCTGAGAGGTATCTCTCGGCCTCTCTCGGTAATACACATCACTTAAGCCTTGCAAGCAATGCAACTAATGAGTTAGTTGCGAGATGATGTATTACGGAACGAGTAAAGAGACTTGCCGGTAACGAGATTGAACTAGGTATTGAGATACCGACGATCGAATCTCGGGCAAGTAACATACCGATGACAAAGGGAACAACGTATGTTGTTATGCGGTCTGACCGATAAAGATCTTCATAGAATATGTGGGAGCCAATATGAGCATCCAGGTTCCGCTATTGGTTATTGACCGGAGACGTGTCTCGGTCATGTCTACATTGTTCTCGAACCCGTAGGGTCCGCACGCTTAAGGTTTCGATGACAGTTATATTATGAGTTTATGAGTTTTTATGTACCCAAGGAGTTCGGGGTCCCGGATGAGATCGGGGACATGACGAGGAGTCTCGAAATGGTCGACACGTAAAGATTGATATATTGGACGACTATATTCGGACATCGGAAAGGTTCCGAGTGATTCGGGTATTTTCGAGGGTACCGGGGAGTTACGGGAATACGAGGAAGAAGCAATGGGCCTCATGGGGCAAGTGGTGGAAGAGAGGAGGCAGGGCGCACGGCCCCCCTAGCCCAAACCGAATTGGACTAGGGGGGTGGCCTCCCTTTCCTCCTTTTCTTCCCTCTCCTTCCTTCTCCTTCTCCTTCCCTTCCTTCCCCTCTCCTACTTGGACTAGGAAAGAAGGGGGAATCCTACTTGGAGTAGGATTGCCCCCCCTTCGGCGCGCCTCCTCCCCTTGGCCGCCTCTCCCCCCTTGCTCCTTTATATACGGGGGCAGGGGGGCACCCCATGACACACAAGTTGATCTTCGTGATCTTTCTCTTAGCCGTGTGCGGTGCCCCCCCTCCACCATACTCCTCGATAATATTGTAGCGGTGCTTAGGCGAAGCCCCGCGACGGTAGAACATCAAGATCGTCACCACGCCGTCGGTTTGTGGAGCTCATCCTCGACACTTTGCTGGATCGAGTCCGGGATCGCCATCGAGCTGAACGTGTGCTAAAACTCGGAGGTGCCGTAGTTCCGGTGCTTGATCGGTCGGGCCGTGAAGACGTACGACTACATCAACCGCGTTGTCATAACGCTTCCGCTTTCGGTCTACGAGGGTACGTGGACAACACCCTCCCCTCTCGTTGCTATGCATCACCATGATCTTGCGTGTGCGTAGGAATTTTTTTGAAATTACTACGTTCCCCAACAGGCACGCGGAGTGCGGTGGTGCTATTATAAGCAAAAATGCTGATGCTCCTTGGCCCGAGGGCTCTTTTCAAGAGGAGTTCGGCTTATGGCAACGAGAGTGGTTTTATATCACTGCTCCCAGGGGCACCAAGTGGGTGGCGCCACCTGCCTTTTGCTCGGGTCCCCCACCACAGCTAGTATCATGGGTCAATAAATGACTGGACTGGGGGCCGTCCAAGGACATGCCCTTGTTGCAGGGCCACATCAGAGATCTCTTAGAAAGAGACATCAGCCTGGTCGTGGCGACGCAGGTCATGTTGATCCGCCGAACCCTGCCCGGCAAACGTCGCCCCCTTCGCCTGTGGGAGTTCAATCCGGAGGGACCGCGAGCTCTCCAACATTTTATGGGCGCGACGCCCGTGGAGATGTACAAATTGTTCTTCGGATCACAAGCAACGTGTCCGGACTTGACCGAGGACGCAGGTCTGAGCTACAATCGCCCGGATACTCAAGTAAGTAGCCTTGTGCCCGAACTCGCCATCCGTATATTTATCATAAAATTGCCCTTAAAAGAGCTGTCCTTTAAGAAGAAGTGGATAGCGAAAGCAAAGCTAATCAGGTGTCCGGCCCCCCTCCCTGAGACCACGCCGGATCCCGTGCTAGTCAGGATGTTGGAGGTCGTGCCTTCGGAGGAAAGCGAGGGAGGGGACAAAGGAGCCACCGCCTCTTCGAAGGAGGCTGTTCGAAAGGGAGGAATCAAAAATTCCTCTCCTCAGGGGAAGAAGAGGACCGCCTCTGAAGACCCGGAGACCATGGCCTCAAAGCGGGGGAAGAAGTCTTCGTCAGAGGGTCCTGCACCAGGGGATACTTCGGCCGAATTATGCCCGCGAGGGGATCAGCCCTCCACCGAGCCGGAAGTAGAGAGGAGTTTTATTTTTAAGAAATGAGAGGAATCCTTGCTTTATATCTGAGAAAAGTAACCGAAAATTTACCTTGTAGCTCGGACCTCATCCCTTCTCAGCAGAGCTCGTCTTCGGGGGATCTTCTTCCGGAGATGATGGAGAGCGGAACACCTCCCCCTGTCGTACTGCCTTGCGAGGCAGGCGACCCTGAGGTATCGTCGCGGAGGGTTTCTCCGAATACGGCAGGGCCGGAAGGTAGTCATATGGCCCCCCAAAGCCCTCCTCTGGTGCACGGTCGGGGGAACTGAAGGATCTGCTAGGGCGAGCATCTATCTCAGAGGAGCACCGTGCATTGATGGGCATGGTGATTGAAAGGATTTCATCCGCGGAGAGCGGATCGCACGAGGCCGTCAGGAGTTTACTGACAGGTTTTGAGGTACGCGAAATAATGTACCCTTTTTTTGACAGTTGTGCATAAATAAGATGCGCCCTGTGTAGATAGTAGCCCCTGAGACTCTGTGCGTTGTCAAAAATGACAGCGCGCAGAGGATCATAATCCTAGGTCTAATGTGCCGTCCTCATACGTAGGTGGCGAAGTGTCCGGTGGCCAGCTGGACTGATGAATTTGCCGAGCTAAAGCGACAACTTGACATGGCAGATGCCGACATCGCGCTTGTCAACAAGCGGCTTGACGAGGCACAAGGTATGTAATTCCTCCGGCGGCTCCTGGTAAGAGGAGCTTAATGCCAGTATCTTACAATGTGTGCGCTTGATGCAGATGGTGCTGCTGCCATGGAGAATCTTTGGGCGGAACTTGCCCGAGCCAAGGAGCAGGCCAGGAAAAGTGATGCGGCTGCCGGAAAGGCAATTGAAGAGCTGAAAGCCGAACAGGCTACTCACTGCCGAAGCAAGAAGGAAATGGCCGAAATGGCCGTGAAGCTGAAGAGCGCTGCTGACCGTTGCAAGCTTCTTGAAAAAGAAGATCGGGCAGAACAGACGGACCTGGAGAAGGCCGTTGCGGATGCCAAGGATGCTCACTCTGTGATGAGAGCTATGAAGGAGGAGCTACGTCAGGCCGGAGATATCGCGGCTGGAAAGCCCTTTATGCCGCGGAGGAAGTTCTGTGATCCTAAACATGCTCCGTTAGACCGGATATGGAGTACGGCGGACACCTATCTGGATTTGGCAGCGAGTGCTGCGATGCGGCCGAACACTTTCGAGATCAAGAAGATCGCGAAGTGGAAAAGCTCTTCGGGTCGCAGTTCCACAATCTAGAGCGTCCACCGTGGGCCGAGCTAAATAGGTTGTCCGGACTCGCCATGAAGTATGTCATGAGTCATCTGTGGCCGGAGAGGCCAGAGCCGAAAAGTTACTTCAACTTGGTGCAGCAGTTCCTTGGTGCGGTGCCGCATATTAATGCGATGAACAGGTCAGCGTGCATAGAGGGTGCGCGGATGGCTCTTGCCCGTGTCAAGACGTACTGGGCGGAGATGGAGACCACCGCTGTTGCATCCCAAGACTCGGATGAAAGCTGAGTACCTGCCGAGCACTATTTTCAGGAAGTTCTGCAAGGCGCTCGTTTAATAGAGGCGCAGTGCTCGAAGGATACTATGTTCGAATAGTATACACTATTGTAAAACAATGTTTTCATAAATTGTAGAAGCTTTTTATACTTGTGCCTGCAAGTATTATAATACCTCCTGTGCGGCCGTTTAATATATATATATAATCTGAAAGATGGCAGTCGTCGGCGTCAGCCCCCACGCAAATAATGCGGGGGTGTTCGCAGAAGGCGCATTTTCACACTTTACCCAACGTCTTGGTCCTACAAAGGAGGTGATAGCGCAGCGAACTAGGCAATCGGACTATAATGCTTTATCACTTTCACTTAGCCATAGGAGCTTGATAGTGAGGCTACTTTATAGCCCCTGGTGGCGCTCAAGGCCGCCCGAATTCGGGCGCCAGATGTGCCTGGCCGGGAAACGGCCCTTCGTTAATTCGGAGGAGTCCTAAAGACTCCGGTGGGTCATCGAGTGGTTGACCTGTCTCACGCTATATCATGACAGTCAGCCGCTTTCTCTCTTGAGGTGCTCGCCGCGAACCGGGCACAATTGCAGTAGTTCTCCTGGTGCCGCCTTAGCCGATAGAGCGGAACATAAGGCAACAAAACACAGGAGCCGGAAAACCCAACATTTGACCAAAGACATGATTCGGAGCTGATGCATATAAGGCCAACCATGACGCCAACACCAGATTCGGTCTTTATGAGGGCGGCGAGACAACGCCCTTAGTAATAAGCCCCTAGTGTCCAGGTACGCGCAAAATTCTGACGTGGCCACATGCCAAAACGCCAGCCTCCTCCTCGGTTATACCAAGAAACCAGGGGATGTGTATCAACAAGAGGCAGTAAAAAAGGTTTATGCAGGGTCTTAATCTGAAAAGAATCCTTGGAACGGGTCCCTGCTGCACGTCTGCGCCTGTGTCTCCGTTGTGCCGTATCCTGGACGGGCGCAGCACGATGTTCATCTGTAAAAGAGAGGAACTTAGTTGAAAAAAGGTCGTGCCGAACGTAAGTTATACTAAATAAACAAAGTATAATTCAAAATGAGTAAAATTGAGCTTTATTGTCTCTTGTTTTATATGCACGGAGCCCCTAGTACAGGGGTGTACGGCTATTAAGCCTTTATCAATTGTATGTTTATGCCAGACTCGTCTAGCCATGTCCGTGGTCTTAACGACCTGTTTAGGTGTTTTGGCTGGTGAAGCCGTTTTATTGTGGGGCTATCAAGGCAGCCGCACAGTCTCCCGCATGGGAGGCTCACTCAATGTTTTCCCTTTAATGAGATGATGCCTCGTGGACCGGGCATCTTAAGTGTAAGAGATGCATAATGTGGTATTGCGTTAAAGCGGGCGAAAGCTTCGCATCCTAGTAGTGCTTGATAGCTGCTTGAAAATGGGGCGACATGGAAGGTTAGCCTTTCGCGACCGAAGTTGTTGGGGGAGCCGAACGTAACTTCTAGCTGGAGAGAGCCCATACAGTGGGCATCCGGGCCTGGCGTTACTCCTTTAAAGGAAGTGTTGCTATGGCGAATTTTTGTTGGGTCTATCCCCATGTTGCGGATTGTGTCCTGATATAACAGGTTTAAACCACTACCGCCGTCCATCAGGACATGTGTAAGGTGGAGTCCGCCGATTATTGGATCTAATACCAAGGCAGTCCAGCCCGCGTTCCAGATACTTCTAGAGTAATCCTGACGGTCGAAGGTGACCGGTTTTAACAACCATCGGCGAGACTCCTTTGGGATAGGCCATATGGCGCGTATCTCTATGGGCACCACTCGTTTCGTTACGTGAAGTAAGTTTACTGTTTTGACTTCTTATGGGAAGTTCTTTTGTTTCCTGGTGCTCTGCTTGTGGGGTTCGTCATCTTCCTCACTTGGTGTGTCGAGCCCCTTGTGTTCGGCGTTGAGTTTGCCGGATTGCTTGAAGACCCAACAATCTCTGTGGGTATGTAGCGACCAGACCCGAATGGATCCAGTCTCTGTGCTCAGTGTCATCCTCAGACGAATGCCGACACCACACAAGATTGAAGGATTTATTGCAGAGTGGCAATCACACACTTATTACATCGTTGTCCACAAGGGAACTTATTACAATAATATGGCTTAAGGCCATCTAATAATAACAGCGGAAGGCTTGGAAGATAAGCGATTCCATCAACTCCAACGGCATCATCGAGTATAGAACCACGACCTAACACCTTACTCGTCATTCGAAAAGTCTGCAACGTGAAAAGTTGCAGCCAAAACGGGTCAGACATGGAATATGCCGCAATGTAACACATAAGAGCAATGAATGAATAAGCCTATACTACATGCATATATGGCTGGTGGTAAGGCTCTACGGTTACATTTGCATAAAGCTGATTTTTCCCTACATCAAAGGAATAATTTTATTTAACTATCATGGTGGTTGTTAAACATTGAGAATGGTTGACAGCATCCTCAATCCCAATTAAAAAGTACTCATCAAAACCCAATAACTTTTATTAGAGGTAACATGTTGAGATTCACATGATATTCAATTACAGGATACTCAAATTGTCCATAACCGGGGACACGGTTAATCATGATTAGTTTATACACTCTGCAGAGGTTTGCGCACTTTTCCCCACAAGACTCGATCGCCTCCGCTTGGTTCTCGTGACTACATGGTGTTTGAGAAACGGATGACCGAGACATAGTCTTTCGTAGCGCTTAGCACCTTACATGTGGGTAGACCGTACCAACCTACATCCCCTACATCAGCTAGCCTACCCGTAAGAGTTCGCATACGACTTAGTCAACTACGCCAGAGCCCATAATTGGCTTGTGGCTGCACACGGAAGTTTCCAGTTTGAATAATCTTATGATCCCTTAGAGCCCGGGTGGCGGTCCAAGAAATACAGCAAGTCCTGATGGAAACCAGGTGCCTCAATCCACCCAGATGTGTGTTTAGGTTGCCACCTTAGATAAACCATTAATTAACAATCTCACATCTGTCATGGATATTCACTCACCCAATCCACGCCTACTAGCATAGCATGGCATGAACAAGCAAACGAGAAGTAACTCCCAAGGTTTCATAAGTAAAACAGGTAATGGTACTACCTCAATCTACTTCCCATCCCACAATTTAATTAGATCCTAATCATGCAAGTGTTTGAGGAATAGATCTAATGCATAAAAACTGGGTAGTAGAAAAGGTATGATCAGTGTTACTTGCCTTGCGATGATCCGCGAGACCTAGAGATTCAAGTAACAAGCGGCGCACCGGTGATCTAACGCAGACAAACAACAAGCATACAATAAGTACTCATCTAATGCACGGGAAATCTCGAATAAAAGATCTAACCAGAAAGTTCAACTTAAGAACCCTGGTTGTAAAAGAATTGAATCAAAATAAACTCCAAAGTCGAAACTCGAGAGAGAACGACTTCGGTTTAGCAATCTGAAATTAGGTCAAAATTTCACAGTAGCAAAACTCTGTGAAAGTAGGGTAGTCGAACGGCGGTTTCACATTTAAACTCCAGCGCTTTCAATCACCTGATTCCGATAAACGAGCGAGAAATAAAACAGATTTGAAAATCGGATCTGAAATCAAATCAGAAAATAACGGATTAAATCCGATTAAAAGAAAATGACGAACGGTTTAAATAGCGGACGTTCGTTAACAGAACGAATCCAACGAACGCGTTCATTAAAACGAACGGTTCGTGAACGCTCTTAAATAAGAAAACCGAAAAAATAAAACCATCTAGGTTTTTAAAAAACCGAACATCTTTTTTTAAATAAAAACCGGATCGGGCGGGCGGCTACCTCCGTGATCTCGCCATGAGCTCGGGCGGGTGGGAGGTCCGGAGGGTCGGCGAGGGGCGGCGAGGGCGGCGGGGTTCCGCGACGAAGGGAAACGGCGCGCGGCTTCTCAAGGGCGGGGTTCAAAAGGGGTCGGGTGAGGGCAGCAGCGGCGGTGAGAGAGGGGGGGCGGCCGGGTATTTATGAGAGGGGGGGTTCCGTGTGGCTTGGGAGGGGGCAAGGGAGGCGAGGGGAGGCGGACTCCCGGCGGCGGGCGATGGCGTCGGCGGTGGGGCACTCGCTCGGGCGGCCGAGCACGCGAGGAGGAGGAGGTGGGCCGGGCGCTGGTCAGCGGCTGGGCCTCGCCTGTGGGGGCTAGATATTTTTTAAATAAAATTTAAACCAAATGAATTAAAAATACCAAATGAACTCCAAATTAAATAAAACAATTTTCCCGACTCCTAAAATGAGTCTAACAAAATGAACTTTAAAAAGCGGCAAACATGCATAATTTTTTTTAAAATGCTCATTTTTGCCTAAGCAAAATAAATCTTCCAAAACCAAATTTGATTTATTTATAAAACCTTCATTTTTCCTAAATGTTGGGAAAGTCATATTATTCCCTCTCCAAATATTTTTATAGGAAAAACTTTATGAAGATAATTTAAATAAATCCAATTGATCCTATTTTCAAAATTTGAGAAATCCCAAATATGAAAATAATGAAACTTCCAACTCTCTCCGAGGGTCCTTGAGTTGCGTGAAATTTCTAGGATCGGAAAATGCGAGAAAATATGATATGCATGATGACCTAATGTATAACATTCCAAATTGAAAATTTGGGATGTTACAAACCTACCCCCTTAAGATGAATCTCGCCCTCGAGATTCGGGTTGGCTAGAAAATAGGTGAGGGTGGTCCTTAAGCAAAACTTCCTCTCTTTCCCAGGTGGCTTCATCCTCAGTGTGGTGGCTCCACTGAACTTTGCAAAACTTGATAACCTTGCTGCGGGTAACTCTGCTGGCATAATCGAGAATCTTAACCGGTTTTTCCTCATATGTCAAGTCATCCTTCATCTGAATTGCTTCCAAAGTGGCACCGTGTTCTTAATGGTACCTCTGCTATCTCGGGTGACATTTCTTCAACTGAGAAACATGGAATACATCATGAACTCCTGACAGTCCTTCTGGCAATTCCAACTTATACGCAACTTCTCCCATGCGTTGCAAAATCTTATACGGTCCAACGAAACGGGGTGCTAACTTTCCTTTCACTCCAAAACGCTTAACTCCTCGAAGCGGGGATACTTTGAGATATACTCTGTCTCCAACTTCATACTCAATCGCTTTGCGCTTTGAATCGGCATAGCTCTTCTGTCTGGACTGGGCTACCTTGAGCCTGTCTCGATTCAACTTAACTTTCTGTTCAGACTCCTTAATCAAATCTAGTCCAAACAACTGACGATCTCCAGTTTCGTCCCATGACAACGGTGTCCTGCACCTTCTTCCATACAAAGCCTCGAAAGGTGCCATCTTCAAGCTGGTTTGGTAACTGTTATTGTAGGAAAATTCTGCATACGGCAAATTATCATCCCAACTAGATCCATAATCTAGTGCACAAGCTGAAGGAAATATGCCCTAGAGGCAATAATAAAGTTATTATTTATTTCCTTATATCATGATAAATGTTTATTATTCATGCTAGAATTGTATTAACCGGAAACAGAATACATGTGTGAATAAATAGACAAACAGATAGTCACTAGTATGCCTCTACTAGACTAGCTCATTAATCAAGATGGTTATGTTTCCTAACCATAGACATGTGTTGTCATTTGATTAATGGGATCACATCATTAGGAGAATGATGTGATTGACATGACCCATTTCATTAGCTTAGCACTTGATCGCTTAGTATGTTGCTTATGCTATCTTCATGACTTATACAAAGTTCCTGCAACTATGAGATTATGCAACTCCTGCTTACTGGAGGAACACTTTGTGTGCTACCAAACATCACAACGTAATCGGGTGATTATAAAGGTACTCTACAAGTGTCTCCGAAAGTATATGTTGAGTTGGCATGAATCAAGATTAGGATTTGTCACTCCGATTGTCGGAGAGGTATCTCTGGGCCTTCTCGGTAATACACATCACATAAGCCTTGCAAGCATTACAACTAATGAGTTAGTTGTGAGATGATGTATTACGGAACGAGTAAAGAGACTTACCGGTAACGAGATTGAACTAGGTATTGGATACCGACGATCGAATCTCGGGTAAGTAACATACCGATGACAAAGGGAACAACGTATGTTGTTATGCGGTTTGACCGATAAAGATCTTCGTAGAATATGTAGGAACCAATATGGGCATCCAGGTTCCGCTATTGGTTATTGACCAAGAATGGTTCTAGGTCATGTCTACATAGTTCTCGAACCGTAGGGTCCGCACGCTTAAGGTTTCGATGACGGTTATATTATGAGTTTATGTATTTTGATGTACCGAAGGAGTTCGGAGTCCCGGATGTGATCACGGACATGACGAGGAGTCTCGAAATGTTCGAGACATAAAGATTGATATATTGGACGGCTATATTCGGACACCGGAAAGGTTCCGGAAGTTTCCGGAGAAAACCGGAGTGCCGGAGGGGTTACCGGAACCCCCCGGGGAAGTAATGGGCCTTATTGGGCCAAGAGGGGAGAGAGAGGGCTGCACCAGGAGGTGGCGCGCCCCCCATGGGGAGTCCGACTGGACTAGAGGGGGCGAGGCCCCTTCCCTCTCCCTCTCCTCTCTTCCTTCCCCTTCCCTCTTCCTAGTAGGACTAGGAAAGGGGAGTCCTACTCCTACTAGGAGGAGGACTCCCCCCTCCCTTGGTGCGCCTCCTAGGGCCGGCCGGCCCTCCCCCTTGCTCCTTTATATACGGGGGCAGGGGGGCACCCTAGAACACACAAGTTGATCTTCGTGATCGTTCCTTAGCCGTGTCGGTGCCCCCTCCACCATATTCCACCTCGGTCATATTGTAGCGGTGCTTAGGCGAAGCCCCGCGACGGTAGAACATCAAGATCGCCACCACGCCGTCGTCTTGTGGAACTCCTCCCGACGCTTTGCTGGATCGGAGCCCGGGATCGCCATCGAGCTGAACGTGTGCTAAGAACTCGGAGGTGCCGGAGTAACGGTGCTTGGATCGGTCGGATCGTGAAGACGTCGACTACATCAACCGCGCTGATATAACGCTTCGCTTTCGGTCTCACGAGGGTACGTGGGCGGACACTCTCCCTCTCGTTGCTATGCCATCACCATGGTCTTGCGTGATCGTAGGAAATTTTTGAAATTACTACGTTACCCAACAAAGGCATCCGAGCCTGGTTTTATGCGTTGATGTCATATGCACGAGTAGAACACAAGTGAGTTGTGGGCGATACAAGTCATACTGCCTACCAGCATGTCATACTTTGGTTCAGCGGTATTGTGAGATGAAGCGGCCCGGACCGACATTACGCGTGACGCTTACGCGAGACTGGTTTCACCGCTTCGAGCACTCGTGCTTAAAGGTGGCTGGCGGGTGTCTGTCTCTCGACTTTAGTTGAACTGAGTGTGGCTACGCCGGTCCTTGAGAAGGTTAAACGGAGTCTATTTGGCGAAGTATCGCTGTGGTTTTGATGCGTAGGTGAGAACGGTTCTTGCTCAGCCCATAGCAGCCACGTAAAACTTGCAACAACAAAGTAGAGGACGCCTAACTTGTTTTTGCAGGGCATGTTGTGATGTGATATGGTCAAGACGTGATGCTATATTTTATTGTATGAGATGATCATGTTTTGTAACCGAAGTTATCGGCAATCGGCAGGAGCCATATGGTTGTCGCTTATTGTATGAAATGCAAACGCCATGTAATTGCTTTACTTTATCACTAAGCGGTAGCGATAGTCGAGAAGCAATAGTTGGCGAGACGACAACGATGCTACGATGGAGATCAAGGTGTCGCGCCGGTGACGATGGTGATCATGATTGTGCTTCGAGATGGAGATCACAAGCACAAGATGATGATGGCCATATCATATCACTTATATTGATTGCATGTGATGTTTATCCTTTATGCATCTTATCTTGCTTTGTTTGACGGTAGCATTATAAGATGATCTCTCACTAAAATTATCAAGAAGTGTTCTCCTGAGTATGCACCGCTGCTAAAAGTTCAGAGTACCCGCACACCACGTGATGATCGGGTGTGATAAGTTCTACGTCCATCTACAACGGGTACAAGCCAGTTTTGCACACGCAGAATACTCAAGTTAAACTTGACGAGCCTAGCATATGCAGATATGGCCTCGAACACGGAGACCGAAGGTCGAACGTGAATCATATAGTAGATATGATCAACATAGTGATGTTCACCATTGAAACTACTCCATCTCACGTGATGATCGGACATGGTTTAGTTAATTTGGATCACGTAAACACTTAGATGACTAGAGAGATGTCTGCCTAAGTGGGAGTTTTAATATGATTAATTCAAACTTAAATTATCATGAACTTAGTACCGATAGTATTTTGCTTATCTATGTTTATTGTAGATAGATGGCTCGTGCTGTTGTTCCGTTGAATTTTAATGCGTTCCTTGAGAAAGCAAAGTTGAAAGATGATGGTAGCAATTACACGGATCGGGAGCACCATTGGTGCGAGCCCTGCTGCAGAGCTGCACCGAAGTTGTGAACGTCCGGCAAAGCAAAGCTGATGACTACTCTATAGTTCAAGTGCCATGCTTTACGGCTTAGAACCGGTCTTCAACGACGTTTTGAACGTCATGGAGCATATGAGATGTTCCAGGAGTTGAAGTTAATATTTCAAGCAAATGCCCGGATTGAGAGATATGAAGTCTCCAATAAGTTCTATAGCTGCAAGATGGAGGAGAATAGTTCACAAGGAGCACATACTCAAAATGTCCGGGTATAATAATCACTTAATTCAGCTGGGAGTTAATCTTCCGGATGATAGTGTCATTGACAGAATTCTCCAATCACTGCCACCAAGCTACAAGAGCTTCGTGATGAACTATAATATGCAAGGGATGACTAAGACAATTCTGAGCTCTTCGCAATGCTAAAAGCCATGGAGGTAGAAATCAAGAAAGAGCATCAAGTGTTGATGGTCAACAAGACCACTAGTTTCAAGAAAAGGGCAAAGGAAAGAAGAAGGAAACTTCAAAAGAACAGCAAGAAAGTTGCTGATCAAGAGAAGAAACCCAAGTCTGGACCTAAGCCTGAAACTGAGTGTTTTTACCGCAAGCAAACCGACACCGAAGCGGAACTGCCCCAAGTATTTGGCGGATAAGAAGGATGGCAAGGTGAACAAAGGTATATGTGATATACATGTTATTGATGTGTACCTTACTAGAGCTCGTAGTAGCACTGGTATTTGATATCGGTTCTGCTGCTCATATTTGCAACTCAAACAGGGGACTACGGAATAGACGAGCACCGCAAAGGACGAGGTGACGATGCGCGTGGGAAATGGTTCCAAAGTCAATGTGATCGCGGTCGGCACGCTACCTCTACATCTACCTTCGGGATTAGTTTTAGACCTAAATAATTGTTATTTGGTGCGGCGCTGAGCATGAACATTATATCTGGATCTTGTTTGATGCGAGACGGTTATTCATTTAAATCAGAGAATAATGGTTGTTCTATTTATATGAGTAATATCTTTTATGGTCATGCACCCTTGAAGAATGGTCTATTCTTATTGAATCTCGACAGTAGTGATACACATATTCATAATGTCGAAGCCAAAAGATGCAGAGTTGATAATGATAGTGCAACTTATTTGTGGCACCGCCGCTTAGGTCATATTGGTGTAAAACGCATGAAGAAACTCCATACGATGGACTTTTGGAATCACTTGATTATGAATCACTTGGTACTTGCGAACCATGCCTCATGGGCAAGATGACTAAAACACCATTCTCCGGTTGTATGGAGAGAGCAACAGACTTGTTGGAAATCATACATACGAGATGTGTGTGGTCCGATGAATGTTGAAGCTCGTGGTGGATATCGTTATTTTCTCACCTTCACAGATGATTTAAGCAGATATGGGTATATCTACTTGATGAAACATAAATCTGAAACATTTGAAAAGTTCAAAGAATTTCAGAGTGAAGTTGAAAATCATCGTAACAAGAAAATAAAGTTTCTACGATCTGATCGTGGAGGAGAATATTTGAGTTACGAGTTTGGTCTACATTTGAAGCAATGCGGAATAGTTTCGCAACTCACGCCACCGAACACCACAGCGTAATGGTGTGTCCGAACGTCAGAATCGTACTTTACTAGATATGGTGCGATCTATGATGTCTATTTCGATTTACCGCTATCGCTTTGGGGTTATGCTTTAGAGACGGCCGATTCACGCTAAATAGGACACCGTCAAAATCCGCTGAGACGACGCCTTATGAACTATGGTTTAGCAAGAAACCAAAGTTGTCGCTTTCTGAAAGTTTGGGGTTGCGATGCTTATGTGAAGAAACTTCAACCTGATAAGCTTGAACCCAAATCGAAAAATGTGTCTTCATAGGATACCCAAAGGAGACTATTGGGTATACCTTCTATCACAGATCCAAGGCAAGACATTTGTTGCTAAAATGGATCCTTTCTAGAGAAGGAGTTTCTCTCAAAGAAGTGAGTGGGAGGAAAGTGGAACTTGATGAGGTAATAGTACCAGCTCCCTTATTGAAAGTAGTTGGTCACAAAATCAGTTTCGTAACACCTACACCAGCTTAGTGAGGAAGATAATGATGAAGATCATGAAACTTCAGATCAAGTTGTCACCGAACTCAGAGATCAACCAGAATAAAATCCGCACTGAGTGGTACGGTAATCCTATTCGAAGTCATGCTACTAGATCATGGTGAACCTACGAACTATGAAGAAGCGATGGAGAGCCCAGATTCGCAAAATGGCTTGAAGCCATGAAATCTGAGATGGGATCCATGTATGAGAACAAAGTATGGACTTTGGTAGACTTGCCCGATGATCGGCAAGCTATTGAGAATAAATGGATCTTTAAGAAGAAGACCGACGCTGATGGTAATGTAACTGTTCACAAAGCTCGACTTGTTGCAAAAGGTTTTCGACAAGTTCAAGGGGTTGACTACGATGAGACTTTCTCACCCGTAGCGATGCTTAAGTCTGTCCGAATCATGTTAGCAATTGCCGATTTTATGATTATGAAATTTGGCAAATGGATGTAAAACTGCATTCTTGAATGGATTTCTAGAAGAAGAGTTGTATATGATGCAACCAGAAGGTTTTGTTGATCCAAAGGGTACTAACAAAGTGTGCAAGCTCCAACGATCAATTTATGGTCCGTGCAAGCCTCTCGAGTTGAATAAACGCTTTGATAGTGTGATCAAAGATATGGTTTTATATGACTTTTGGAGAAGCCTGTATTTACAAGAAAGTGAGTGGAGCTCAGAGCATTTCGATATTATATGTGGACTACATATTGTTGATTGGAAATGATATAGAATTTCTGGATAGCATAAAAGGATACTTGAATAAAAGTTTTTCAATGAAAGACCTCGTGAAGCTGCTTACATATTGGGCATCAAGATCTATAGAGATAGATCAAGACGCTTAATAGGACTTTCACAAAGCACATACCTTGATAAAGTTTTGAAGAAGTTCAAAATGGATCGAGCAAAGAAAGGTTTTTACCAGTAGTACAAGGTGTAAGATTGAGTCGACTCAATGCCCACCACAAAGCAGAAGATAGAGAGAAAATGAAAATGTTCCTATGCTTCAGCCATAGGCTCTATCATGTATGCAATGCTGTGTACCAGACCGACGATGCTTAGCTGTAAGCTTGGCAGGAAGGTACCAAAGTAATCCAGAGTGGATCATCGGATAGCGGTCAAGAACATCCTGAAATACCTGAAAAGGACTAAGGATATGTTTCTCGATATGGAGGTGACAAAGAGCTAGTCGTAAATGGTTACGCCGATGCAAGTTTTGACACTGATCCGGACGATTCTAAATCGCAAACCGGATACGATTTTTATTAAACGGTGGAGCTGTCATTGGTGCAGTTCTAAACAAAGCGCCGTATGGGGATCTACATGTGAAGCGGAGTACATAGCTGCTTCGAAGCAGCAAATGAAGGAGTCTGGATGAAAGAGTTCATTTCCGATCTAGGTGTCATACCTAGTGCATCGGGACCAATGAAGATCTTCTCGTGACAATACTGGTGCAATTGCCTTGGCAAAGGAATCCAGATTTCACAAGAGGACCAAGCATATCAAGAGACGCCTCAATTCCATTCGGGACCAAGTCCAAGTGGGAGACATAGAGATTTGCAAAATACATACGGATCTGAATGTTGCGACCCGCTGAATAAGCCTCTTCCACGAGCAAAACATGATCAGCACCAAGACTCCATGGGTGTTAGAATCATTACCGTGTAATCTAGATTATTGACTCTAGTGCAAGTGGGAGACTCAAGGAAATATGCCCTAGAGGCAATAATAAAGTTATTATTTATTTCCTTATATCATGATAAATGTTTATTATTCATGCTAGAATTGTATTAACCGGAAACATAATACATGTGTGAATACATAGACAAACAGATAGTCACTAGTATGCCTCTACTAGACTAGCTCATTAATCAAGATGGTTATGTTTCCTAACCATAGACATGTGTTGTCATTTGATTAATGGGATCACATCATTAGGAGAATGATGTGATTGACATGACCCATTTCATTAGCTTAGCACTTGATCGCTTAGTATGTTGCTTATGCTATCTTCATGACTTATACAAAGTTCCTCGCAACTATGAGATTATGCAACTCCGCTTACTGTGAGGAACACTTTGTGTGCTACCAAACATCACAACGTAATCGGGTGATTATAAAGGTACTCTACAAGTGTCTCCAAAGTATATGTTGAGTTGGCATGAATCAAGATTAGGATTTGTCACTCCGATTGTCGGAGAGGTATCTCTGGCCTTCTCGGTAATACACATCACATAAGCCTTGCAAGCATTACAACTAATGAGTTAGTTGTGAGATGATGTATTACGAAACGAGTAAAGAGACTTACCGTAACTAGATTGAACTAGGTATTGATACCGACGATCGAATCTCGGGTAAGTAACATACCGATGACAAAGGGAACAACGATGTTGTTATGCGGTTTGACCGATAAAGATCTTCAGAGAATATGTAGGAACCAATATGGGCATCCAGGTTCCGCTATTGGTTATTGACCAAGAATGGTTCTAGGTCATGTCTACATAGTTCTCGAACCGTAGGGTCCGCACGCTTAAGGTTTCGATGACGGTTATATTATGAGTTTATGTATTTTGATGTACCAAGGAGTTCGAGTCCCGATGTGATCACGACATGACGAGGAGTCTCAAATGTTCGAGACATAAAGATTGATATATTGACGGCTATATTCGACACCGGAAAGGTTCCGGAAGTTTCGAGAAAACGGAGTGCCGGAGGGGTTACGGAACCCCCGGGAAGTAATGGGCCTTATTGGGCCAAGAGGGAGAGAGAGGGCTGCACCAGGAGGTGGCGCGCCCCCCATGGGGAGTCCGACTGGACTAGAGGGGGGCGCCCCCTTCCTCTCTCCTCTCCCTCTTTCCTTCCCCTCCCTCTTCCTAGTAGGACTAGGAAAGGGAGTCCTACTCTACTAGGAGGAGGACTCCCCCCTTGGTGCGCCTCCTAGGGCGGGCCGCCCTCCCCTTGCTCATTTATATACGGGGCAGGGGGCACCCTAGAACACACAAGTTGATCTTCGTGATCGCCTCAGCCGTGCGGTGCCCCTCCACCATATTCCACCTCGGTCATATTGTAGCGGTGCTTAGGCGAAGCCCTCGCGACGGTAGAACATCAAGATCGTCCACCACGCCGTCGGTCGACGGAACTCCTCCCCGACGCTTTGCTGGATCGGATCCCGGGATCGCCATCGAGCTGAACGTGTGCTAAGAACTCGGAGGTGCCGGAGTAACGGTGCTTGGATCGGTCGGATCGTGAAGACGTCGACTACATCAACCGCGTTGATATAACGCTCGCTTTCGGTTCACGAGGGTACGTGGACGGACACTCTCCCTCTCGCTGCTATGCCATCACCATGGTCTTGCGTGATCGTAGGAAATTTTTGAAATTACTACGCTACCCAACACAAGCTCTCAAAGATGTCCTCCAAAATCTGATTGACTCTCTCACCGGCTGTCCATCGGTATGTGGGTGGAAAGCTGTACTGAATTCCAATCGGGTTCCCAATGTTTCATGCAACTCGGTTCCAAAATTTCAAGTAAACTGGGTTCCTCTATCCGATACGATGCTCCTCGAACTCCGTAAGCACACAATTCTGGTCATGTATATCTTTGCCAACTTAGCACTGCTATAGGTAGTCTTGACTGAATGAAATGAGCTACCTTCATCAAACGATCGACTATGACCCAAATCGAGTCATATCCTGAACGGGTCTTTGGCAAACCTGTGATGAAATCCATGCCTAGTTTATCCCACTTCCATTCGGTATCGGCAACGGTTGTAACAATCCTGCTGGCTTCGATGTTCTGCCTTTACTTTCGACATACGCCGCAAATTGCTACATACTCCGCAATATCCTTCTTCATTCCGGTCCACCGAAAATATTCTTCAAATCCAAATACATCTTGGTATTTCCTGGTGAATCGAATAGGTGAATCATGGGCTTTTGTAAAATCAACTTCCGATCTCCGGGTCATTGGGCACATAAACACGGTCTTCAAACCATAGGGTATCGTGCTCATCCTCACGAAATCCTTTAGCTTTTCCTTTGCTCATTTTCTCCTTCATAGAGGCAACTTCCTTATCTGCCTTTTGGGCTTCTCGATTTTGTCCATCGTCGATCGAATCTCCAATGCTGCTACATAGCCTCTCGAACTATTTCCAAACATAGCTCTCAAGGTCCTCGGCTAACTCATTGGGTATTCCTCCCATCATTAGGGTATTGACGTGGCTCTTACGGCTCAATGCGTCTGCTACAACATTAGCCTTTCCGGGGTGATAATGCAATCTCATATCATAATCCTTGATTAGCTCTAACCATCTCCTTTGTCTGAGATTCAATTCCTTCTGTGTGAAGATGTACTTCAAACTCTTGTGATCCGTATATACTTCACAATGATTCCCAATGAGAAAATGTCTCCATGTCTTCAAGGCATGCACAACGGCTGCTAACTCCAAATCATGAGTGGCATAATTCAACTCATGAGGCTTAAGTTGTCGTGAAGCATACGAAACAACTCTTCCTTCCTGCATAAGCACTGCTCCAAGTCCTCGACGTGAAGCGTCGCAATACACCTCATAATCCTTAGTTTGATCTGGCAATATCAAAACTGGTGAGGTAACCAATCTTTTCTTCAACTCCTGAAAACTTGCCTCACAGTCCTCAGTCCATATGAATTTGTTTTCCTTCTTCAACAATTCAGTCATAGGCTTTGCAATCCTTGAGAAATTCTCAATGAATCTTCGGTAGTATCCTGCGAGTCCAAGGAAACTATTTAATCTCTCCAACTGTCGTTGGTGCTTCCCATTTGGTTACGGTCTCAACTTTGTGGGGTCAACTGCTATTCCTTCTCCGGATATAACATGTCCGAGAAATCCAACTTCCTTTAGCCAAAACTCACATTTGCTGAACTTGGCATACAACTGGTGTTCCTCGCCTCAAAACCAATCGCAAATGTTCCTTGTGTTCCTCTTCATTCTTCGAGAAAATCAAAATATCATCAATGAACACCACGACTAACTTATCCAAAAACTCCATAAACACTTTGTTCATCGTGTTCATGAAATATGCTGGTGCGTTAGTCATCCAAATGACATAACGGTATACTCAGACAGTCCATATCTCGTGGTAAATGCGGTCTTGGGTATATCTTGCTCCCGAATCTTCAATCGATGGTACCCGATCGCAAGTCGATCTTAGAAAACACTTTGGCTCCTTGCAAGCGATCAAACAGATCATTTATCATAGGTAGTGGGTACTTGTTCTTGATTGTTACTTCATTCAATCCACGATAATCAACAACCATTCTCAAAGATCCATCCTTCTTCTCCACTAACAAAACGGGTGATCCCCAAGGTGAAGAACTTGGGCTTAATAAAACCTTTATCCAATAGTTCCTTAATCTGCTTCTTGATTTCCGCCATATCCTTTGCGGGCATCCTGTGACGGTCGCTTCGATATCGGGCCTGTTCTCGCAACAGCTCGATCAAAACTCAATGTCTCTATCCGCGGCATTCCCGCAACTCTTCCGAAATACATCAGATAATCCTTTACCATCGTACTTCTTCCCGCACCACTCTCGATAAGCAATTAACTTGTGCTCTCCTCGGCTCGTGCCGTGATACATACTTAATCCTCCTTCCTTCCGTGTGGTGAGCAAAATTGACCTTGTGGTACAATCTATGTTTCCTCCATACTTTGATAACCAATCCATACCTAATATCACATCCAATCCTTGGGATTCCGTAACTATTAGGTCCGAGGGGAAAACATAGTGTCCAACTTAGTGGCAATCGATCACACCATTTACTAGCCATGTACTCTGCCCGGGTGAGGTTACTAGCATGGGTGACCTAAGGGCTTGGGTTGGTAACTTGTACTTATCCACAAATCCCTTGATATGTATGAATGCGATGCACCAAGATCGAAAAGAACAACCGCAGTAAATGACTTAACCAAAACTTACCGACATCGATCGGGCTGATCTTCAACCTCCTCCACATCAATGTGGTTCACCCGTCCCCTGCTGAAAGGGTTGGGCTTCTTTCCGAGCTTCCATTGCCATTTCCATTCTGGCCTTCGGACAGTCATTTGCATAGTGCCCAGATCTTGCGGCACTTAAAGCAAGTAATGTGACTCAGTCTACCTTGGATGGTGTTGACGGGTTGGTGCGATTCTGTCCGTTGCTTCCTCCATTCCTGTTCCCATTCTTGGTGCCATTATGGTTGTGCGATTACTTCCTCCATGGGTATGCTGAAACTGAATTCCTGATTTAGGGTATAACGAGGCTTCTGCCGATCCGAGTTATACTTCCCTTGTCCATACTTCCGCTATGTTCTCAATTTGTCTGCTGCTTCCTTCAATCATGAGAGCTCGGTCTACTAACTCCTGGTAGTTGTTGAAACTTGCTACCATCAACGGCATGCTGAACTCATCATTTAGTCCTTCTAGAAACTTCTCCTGCTTAGCTGCATCCAGTAGCAACGCTATCCGGGGCATAACGTGCTAATTTGCTAAAGTCATCCACGATGTGCCAACAGTCCTTCCTCCTTGGCGAGGTTGCTAAACTCACGCTTCTTCATGGCCATGGCTCCCATCAAACATGAGCAAGGCGAAAAGCTTGCTGAAACTGGTCCCATGTGATGTTGTCTACGGGTAAGTGGTCTGTGAAATTCTCCCACCATGCTGCTGCGGGTCCTTCAAGCTGATGTGCTGCAAACTTCACTCTTTCACCATCTGTGCATCCTGCAGTGGTCAGCTCCTTCCTATCTTATGGAGCCACCATCCGCCACAATCGGCTCGGTGTTATCGGAATACACCGCGGTTCAGTCTAAGGAAACGAGTCGATGATCCGGTGGTGGTGGTGGCGGTGGGTTGTTGTTGTTGTTGTTGTTGTTCGCACCAATGTTTGAATCAGGGTATTCTGCTGCTGGATCAATTGGGTGATCTTTGGCGGAAAACGAATCCGGGTCGCGCCTCGGAGGCATCTGATGGGTTTAGAAGAGAAGAGAAATGTAGAATAGAATGAGGTCTAAGGGAATCACTACCCAAATGCACATGAGCAAAAACACACAATATCACTCCATTCAATCAAACAAGGGCTTACAACGATCTAACTATCGCAAAAGTGCGGTACTATAATGTTTACATGGAGGAATACTACTAATATGTGGGGACTTCTACTAATTTGAACCGTGGAAGACTCCATGATGTCCGCTCCACTTCGCCTTCAAAGTCGGGTTCACTTGGATCCGAATCGGTGTCGCCGATGTTGATGTAGTCGCTGGGTATTCGACATTCGGTCTTCATTCCTGAGCGCCAACTTCTTCTTGAGTTCTTCGATCTCGTACTTAAGATCGTTATTGTGTCTTGCTAGAGCTACGATCTCGCCCATGTAGTCCTTGCGGTAGTCTTTAGTTCTTCTTCCAGCTCGATGATCCTTCCTTTGTCTTCTCGCAGCTCCAACATGTCATTGCACATTTGGTTTTCTCAAGGCCGAATGTGCTGATTTAACTCCTCGGATGAACGCTGCAATGGATCTATCCTTCTTGGTGTTGACGACGCTCCAGCTTGTCATCTCGGCGTCCGCAAATCTGGTAGATGGTGTCCTTGAGGTCTTCTTGATAAACTTCTCCAATGCGTCCCATGGTAATGTGAGCTGCCATGCTCTTTCCTGCACTCCAAGTTGGTGCAATCGAAAACACTATCTATAGTCTTGGTGATTGGGGCGAATGTCCTTCCCGAACGTGAGCATGAATCTTCCAAAGGCTCCTCTTCAGCAGAGTGGCGCTGAAAGTCCCGTGAAGCTTGGTAATCCAATGTTCGGTACTTGGTGACTTCCTTCAAGTGAAATCCAAAAGGTGTGCCTTCATCCGTTGGGTGTACTTGATCTTCGCGTCCGTCATCCTAGAGAGAGTAGAAAAGATGAGGTGTTAGAAAATGGGAAGAGAGTAGTGATCTATGGCTTTAACTTAGTGGTCGTGTCCTACCACCGGCGTGGTGCTCGATACCATTCTCTCAGAGCGACCAGACCCGAATGGATCAGTCTCGTGCTCGATGTCATCCCCGGATCAAGAATGCCGACACCACACAAGATTTCAAGGATTTATTGCAGAGTGGCAATCACACACTTATTACATCGTTGTCCACAAGGGAACTTATTACAATAATATGGCTTAAGGCCATCTAATAATAACAGCGAAGGCTTGGAAGATAAGCGAGTCCATCAACTCCAACGGCATCACCGAGTATAGAACCACGACCTAACACCTTACTGTCGTCGTTCGAAAAGTCTCAACGTGAAAAGTTGCAGCCAAAACGGGTCAAGACATGGAATATGCTGGCAATGTAACACATAAGAGCAATGAATGAATAAGCCTATACTACATGCATATATGGCTGGTGGTAAGGCTCTACGTTACATTTGCATAAAGCTGATTTTTCCTACATCAAAGGAATAATTTTATTTAACTATCATGGTGGTTGTTAAACATTGAGAATGGTTGACAGCATCCTCAATCCCAATTAAAAGTACTCATCAAAACCCAATAACTTTTATTAGAGGTAACATGTTGAGATTCACATGATATTCAATTACAGGATACTCAAATTGTCCATAACCGGGACACGGCTAATCATGATTAGTTTATACACTCTGCAGAGGTTTATGACTTTTCCCCACAAGACTCGATCGCCTCCGCTTGGTTCTCGTGACTACATGGTGTTTGAGAAACGGATGACCGAGACATAGTCTTTCGTAAGCGCTTAGCACCTTACATGTGGGTAGACCGCACCAACCTACATCCCCTACATCAGCTAGCCTACCCGTAAGAGTTCGTGACGACTTAGTCAACTACGCCAGAGCCCATAATTGGCTTGTGGCTGCACACGGAAGTTTCCAGCTTGAATAATCTTATGATCCCTTAGAGCCCGGGTGGCGGTCCAAGAAATACAGTAAGTCCTGATGGAAACCAGTGCCTCAATCCACCCAGATGTGTGTTTAGGTTGCCACCTTAGATAAACCATTAATTAACAATCTCACATCTGTCATGGATATTCACTCACCCAATCCACGCCTACTAGCATAGCATGGCATGAACAAGCAAACGAGAAGTAACTCCCAAGGTTTCATAAGTAAAACAGGTAACAGGTACTACCTCAATCTACTTCCCATCCCACAATTTAATTAGATCCTAATCATGCAAGTGTTTGAGGAATAGATCTAATGCATAAAACTGGGTAGTAGAAAAGGTATGATCAAAGTGTTACTTGCCTTGCTGATGATCCGCGAGACCTAGAGATTCGAAGTAACAAGCGGCGCAGACCGGGTGATCTAACGCAGACAAACAACAAGCATACAATAAGTACTCATCTAATGCACGGGGAAATCTCGAATAAAAGATCTAACCAGAAAGTTCAACTTAAGAACCCTGGTTGTAAAAGAATCGAATCAAAATAAACTCTGAAAGTCGAAACTCGAGAGAGAACGACTCGGTTTAGCAATATGAAATTAGGTCAAAATTTCACAGTAGCAAAACTCTGTGAAAGTAGGGTAGTCGGACGGCGTTTCATATTTAAACTCCAGGCTTGAATCACCTGATTCGATAAACGAGCGAGAAATAAAACAGATTTGAAAATCGGATCTGAAATCAAATCGAAAATAACGGATTAAATCCGATTAAAAGAAAACGATGAACGGTTTAAATAGCGGACGTCATATGTAACTAATCCAACGAACGCGTTTATTAAAACGAACGGTTCGGTGAACGCTCTTAAATAAGAAAACCAAAAAATAAAACTATCTAGGTTTTTAAAAAAAAGCGAACATCTTTTTTTTAAATAAAAAACCGGATCGGGGCGCGGGGCGGCTACCTCCGGTGATCTCGCCGGCGAGCTCCGGCTGGGCTCCGGGCGGGGTGGGAGGTCCGCAGGGTCGGCGAGGGGGGCGGTGGCAGGGCGGCGGGGTTCCGGCGACGGCGGGAACGGCGGCGGCGGGCGGCTTCTCAAGGCGGGGGGTTCGGGCGGGGTCGGGTGTGGGCGGCGGGCGGGCGGTGAGAGAGAGGGGGGGGGCAGGTATTTATGAGAGGGGGGGTTCCGGTGGCTTGGGAGGGGGCAAGGAGGCGAGGGGAGGCGGACTCAAGGGCGGGGGCGATGGCGCAGGCGGCGGGCACCTTCGCCGGGCGGCCGAGCCATGAGGAAGGAGGGAGGTGGCCGGGGCGCTGGTCAGCGGCTGGGCTCGGCCTGGGCCAGATTTTTTTTTAAATAAAATTTAAACCAAATGAATTAAAAAATACCAAATGAACTCCAAATTAAATAAAACAATTTTCCCGACTCCTAAAATGAGTCGAACAAAATGAACTTTAAAACCGACAAACATGCATAATTTTTTTAAATGCTCATTTTTGCCTAAGCAAAATAAATCTTCCAAAACCAAATTTGATTTATTTATAAAACCTTCATTTTTCCTAAATGTTGGGAAAGTCATATTATTCCCTCTCAAATATTTTTATAGGAAAAACTTTATGAAGATAATTTAAATAAATCCAATTGATCCTATTTTCAAAATTTGAGAAATCCCAAATATGAAAATAATGAAACTTCCAACTTCTCCGAGGGTCCTTGAGTTGCGTGAAATTTCTAGGATCGGAAAATGCGAGAAAATATGATATGCATGATGACTAATGTATAACATTCCAAATTGAAAATTTGGGATGTTACATGTATGGTTTGCGGTGCTTCCCCGGAGTACCGTATTTGACATATCTTGTCAAAGATTTTGTTTAGGTTGGATAGCTCGTCCTTGTTATCCTTGAGGGGCGGCTTTCTCGATTTTGCATGAGCTTTTGAATCCGGCGTTGACTGCGCCGTGCTCTTTGGGCTGTTTCCCTTATCTCGCTACCGATCCATGCTGCGTCGGGGTTTTCCGCTTCCATCCCTAACTTCGGATGTACTTGGGTCGCTGGTGCTACATCTTGCCAACCAGCTGTCCTCTCCTGCGCAAAAGCGGGTCATGAGGCTTGTTAATGCGGCCATTATTCTTGGCTTTTCTTGGCCGAGGTGTCTAGCGAGCCATTCGTCTCGAACGCTATGCTTAAAAGCTGCTAGGGCTTCGGCGTCCGGACAGTCGACTATTTGATTCTTTTTAGTAAGAAATCTGTTCCAGAATTTCCGGGCTGACTTGTCGGGCTGTTGAGTTATATGACTGAGATCGTCTGCATCCGGAGGGCGGACATAGGTCCCTTGAAAATTTTCCCGGAAAACATCCTCGAGCTCTTCCCAACTTCTAATGGTGTTTTCGGGAAGGACTTTAAGCCAATGTCGGGCTGGCCCTTTGAGCTTGAGGGGTAAGTTTTTTATGGCGGGAGGTCGCCTCCTCTGCCATGTGTATGTGGAGGATATAATCCTCAATCCGCACTCTGTGGTCTGTTGTTCCATCGTCGCTCTATGTTTACAAGCTTGAACTCCCGCTGGAAATTCATGGTCCGTAACCTCATCGGTGAAACATAAAAGTGTGTCGCGGCACTCCTGTATTTGGGTGTGCCGTGATGTTCGGATGTTTGTTGTGGTGCATTGCTTACTAGAGCTTGCTTTCTTGGCCCATAAATAGATCTGGCTGGGCCATCTTTTGATGCGAATCCTTGAGTGGATCGCGTCGGGTTGTGTGTAGCGCCGCTTGCCGATCCATGCTGGCCGCCTATCCGACCGGTGGTTTTCTTATTTTTTGACCATGGGGCTCTAAGGCCTCTTCGTCAAATTTAGGCAGAGCTTTAAGCAGATAGCTTTTTGTGCGACGATCGCCGCCATATTTTTCTGCGGTGTTGAGTACTTTGCTCCATCTGATTCTCGAGTGCATCTTTCGCAGTTTTGAGCTTCCGCTTACCTTTTTCAGGCTACGCAGGGCGACGCAGCCTTTGTGGAGGTTCTTCTGCTCGTGAGCTTATCCGGCGTAAGGTCGTCCGGACTGTTGTTTTCGCCGGGACGGGTTGTTCGCTTTGTTTATCCAAGTTGCCTGTTCGGGCGGTTGCTCAAGGCATGTTCGCCATCCGCCGACTCGCCCCGCCTGTGGCTGGGTTTGTATGGCTGATGTCTCGCCGGGCGGGGCTTGAGCGCGCTTACGCCGCTTTGATTGCTTTTCGAGTGAATGATCCTCGCTGCATCCCTCGTGCTCCTCGTCATCGCTTCCTTTGGGTGTATCCACCATGTATACATCATGAGATGAGGTGGCCGTCCAAAGGCCTTATAGGCGTTGGTTCATGTTCGCCTCCTACATCATCGCCCATACCGCCGATGTCTTGAGTCGAAGTCGAGCACGCCGCTTAAATTATCGGCGCGGCTCTGAAGTGGGTGGTGGGTGGGCATCGAATTTCTTCGTCGTCCACATCCCAATCCTGCGGTCATAGTCTGCCAGACTCTCCCGACAAAGAGAGAGACCTGAGGAATTCAGAATGTCGCCAAGGGTGAGTGCTGAAAGTTGTCTATGGCGGTGAATTCCATGATCGGCGCCAATAGGATTCGATTGGTAGGGCGCGGAGGGCTCGGAGTCCGGATAGGAGTCCGACACCTTGGAGTCACGGCTTAGCAGAGGACAAGGCTGGTGTTCGGGCTTGATCTCCGTAGAGATTGCAGCCCCGAGGCGGTGTCTAACAACCCATCTCGATTGGTGTGGTCGGCTCCGAGCTAAGGGTTG